>VWZF01006093.1:2519142-2659226 GCA_013396755.1 Sclerurus mexicanus | reverse complement strand
AGGAAGGAAGGAAGGAAGGCATCTTTGATACTTAGTTTGCAGAGAGATGCCTGTTGCTCTATGAGGACTGCTGGAGAAATTCTCCTAGGACAAATCTCAGGTGACCATGGACCACATGCCAGAGCTTTAAACCATCTCCCCAAGCCTGTAGTCTTTAGCACCAGTGCAGTGCACGAGGTGTGGGAAGGGTTGGTCTGTCAGCCTGAGATAGAAGTAACAGAAAAGGCTCAGCAGAGAGAGCGGCCACAAAGCTCAACAGAAGGCTTAAGTTAATGAAGATGTTGCTATTTAAAGTCAGCAGTGAAGACAATCCCTTGCAGAGGATTTATTTGAACCAGGTCAAGCTAAGATTGAGGTGAGGCACGTCAGGTACTTTGCTTTTTCCTCTGCCAGCTGACGGGCATCCTCATCATGCACTGGGGTCGCTGATCCTCAGGCCCAGCCAGCAATGTGCTGCGGGCTCCCATCCACCTACCTCCGTCTTTGCCTTCATGCTTGAAGACACATCTTGTGCTGAACAGCTCCTGCAACCAGGAATTCATACAGTTAAAATAAATTGTCCTCTGGCCTGGTGCAAACCCTTGCACCGGGAGGAAAACTATTCTGCAGCCTTGAGGCCCCACAGGAGAGGTGCCAGGCGTCTTCGCTGTGTTAGGCACAGGATGTTCACTTTCCCTCCACCCAGGGCCAGCAGCACTGCCCGGGGTGCAGAGTCACAACCAGCCATAACACCTAGAACTGCATAGAATAGCATAAAATAACCCATTAATGAAACTTAAAAGAATAATAAACATTACAGAGCTCTAACCAGTCAGGTCAGGATCCAGACAATACACAAAGATTTGAACCCACAGTTAGACTTTGCATGCCAAGTGACAAATGGTTAATAGTAATTAGGAAAATTTGCTTCCTGCTCAGATGAGGCAACCAGACACTGCCAGGGATCATTTTAAAATCTCTTAAGTCTTTGCTGTAACTCACCAGCAGCTAAGTAAGCCTCTCTCTCCACAGGAGGTTCACCTTGGAGAGAGGTTTAAGGAGAGGGCTGTCTAAAGGACTGCTTTCCCCTGCCTACCCCTCAGTAGCAACTTAACCTGAGACTGATGCTCAGCGGGTATCCTTCCTCGTGCTCCAAAGAGCTGAACTGACGCCACCTCCCACCTGCAAACAAAACCCCAGGGCAGCCTGAACTTGGGTGGTAGAGCTCTTTTTCTTGCACAGACTTGCCTCATAAAACTAAAATACTGTAAAATCTATAAAATACTTAATAGATCATAAAAGTTCACTCATTAAGCCCAGGTGGGGTTGCTAAGCCCTTCTCAGGGATGAAAACACCATTTGCCCCAGGAGCCAGGAGAGCAGCAGAGTCACTGCAAGGAGAGCAGCTACAAACCACACACTGGCCTTTGCGGTGGGAGAAACCCAGGACCACCCTGCTCGTGGGTGAGACACTGCTGTGATCCTCTGGGAATGTGGCACACATAATGGCAAACAAGCATCTCGATGCTAATGATTAGCATTAAAACAGGCTACTGAGCAGGTTTAATACCAGGGACAGGAGAATGGAGGAAAGGACTCCTGCTGCCCCCACGTCTCTATGGTACTTAGCAGCATAGGTGCAGTTTATGAGTCCACATCCTGGGGTGTTGTCTGGGATCAGGTTAGGATCGGGCCCCTTTTATCTGCAGATCATGACTGGAAATGCCTGCGTTATCTCATGCCCCTGGATTGCCATACCTTGTGCCCCAGAGATTTCCAGGAGACAAGTGAGATGTCATGCAGAGCTGAATTTTAAAGAAATATAAGTTCCCTTAGAGATACTTGCCTACAGCATTAAAGGCACCAGCGCCATTACAAGGGGAGCTGAAGGAAAGCTTAATTATGAATTGTTTTTTAAAAATTCTGTGTTACTAGGCCACTGGGGAATCCTCACTAGACTTGATAGCCATAATGATCCCCCAGGCTTTTTGTGCTGAGAGTTTCTGAAATACCTCCAAATTCTCATCTATTTCTAATTCCTCTGGCAGAACCCATGTATGATTTAACATTGCCAGGTAATGCACAGAACATATACTAAGAGCTTGAGAGGTTACTAAATCAATTTACAAACAAAAAGAGCTATCCTGGATGTCATCTCAAATGCTGAGGAATTCCTAGAAATATGTGCAAGGTTGAACAGAAGCTTAAGTGTAGGAGAGGCAGAAAAGCAAAAAGATGTGAGCTGAAATCAGAGCAGGGAAGAGACAAGGAGTTCAGCAATCACTTTGCTGTGATGGGTGTCCAGAAAAGCCACTACTCCACTGACTTCCCTCAAGCCCTTCGGTCCTTGTCATGAGGAGCCCTTCTTCCCCATCTCCCCACCAAGCTGGGCACCAGCTGTGCCCTCCTCCTTGCTCTGATGGCAGGGTGGTTTAATTTTACACTGAGGAGTCAGATATGGATTATGAGCTTCTGGCTGAGCATTTCCCAACAGAGCCAAGCCGAGCAGCTGGTTCAGAGGAGTAGGAAATGGTGTGGGTGGACGTCTGAGGTGCGGCTGTCATCGGGTGACATGGCTAATAATAAGAAGAGTCCTCGCCTTCTGACTCTCCCAGCAGATTTTGGTTCTCCTGGACCTCCCACCCGTGTCTGATGGAACTGGCAGCCATGGCTCAGCATGCCATACAGCAGTACTGCCTGCTGCCCCTGAGCCAGACCAGGGACTGCGGCTTACAGAGTGCTGCTTTTCTTGTGAGCTGGTTCATGAGTCTGCACAGTGCTCCCAGCACAAAGAAGAGAAAAAAATGAGTGAGAGCAGCAGGCTATGATGTGGCCAAACGGCTGTGAGGCTGAACAAAAGTCGATTTCAAAGCCCTGTGGTACCTGTACCAGAGTAAGTATTGAAGCCCAGGGTTCTGCCCATCACGTTCATGCTGCTCATCCAGCACAGTGTCTTTGCTCACCCACAGCAGGGACACAGGCAGAGGTCTAACATCTCCTGAGGCAGAGCTTTCATTCATTCCTTGTTGTTAAAAATTCAGGTGGATGGAAAGGCTGAAAGCTCATTTCCCAAAAAAGTGTCCAGCACCAGTTTATGGACAAACAAGGTAGAGGAAATGCTCTCCAGTGCTCTGGCTGAAGCTGTGCCCTGTGGTGAAGAAACCCATACAAGGGTTTCCCTCCCTCATCACTGCGTTGCCAAAGCACCTTCCTTGTGGGGTCCTGTAAACCTCCCATCCCTCCTGCAGAGAAGCAGGTCCCTCTCCAACCTGCAGACAGTGTCATGCTCCCTCCTGCTGGGCAGGGGTCAGGGATGCAGAGGGTCTCAGTCCCAAGGACTCCACCTGGGTGTCCCACTGATAGGGCTGTAGCTGTTGAGGGAGGTGCATGAAAGTGGCTGTGGCTGCAGGGCCAGGTGATGAGACAAGTTATTGGGGAGGTGAGGCAAGAGAAAGCAGGAGAGCTTGCAAATGGCTAGTCTGTCCCGAGGAAAAACAAAAGTTGATATGATTGAAGTCCAAGTCCAAGTCTGTTATCGCCTGTGAGGTCATTCAGAGTGACACCATCCTCTCCAGGCCCTGTGAGAAGCAGGGTGCCTGGATGGGAGGGCCATTACATCTCACTGCACATATGATTCACTGGCTTTTGTGCCAAAATATCGCCACCCCTGTGCCACACACTCCTTCTGCCGGCCCCACTGGCATCTGCACTGCATTGCAACCATCTGCAAATGGTTGTAGGATGGAAACAATGGGCCCAGTGCAGGGCAGGTGTAAAGTGCAGGTCCAAGATCTGCTCCTTGTTTTTGTGAAGAAGAGGAGCAGGTGGGATGTCGACCAGAGGAGCAACAGGACGGGTGCCTTACTCCCAGCTGCACAAACAGGGCACAAGGGCAGGAAAGCCACTCGTTCTCATTTCTCTCTCCCTGACTGCATTTCACCGGAGTCTATATTTGGAGATAGCCAATGTGAAGTTAAAAATAAGATATGCTTCAAAAGAGAACTTTAAGCTATATAAAGCAGTTTTTACATTGGTATTAGGCTGTGTTCTCTCTCCTCAGTGTATGAATTGCCAAAAAGGACTATATGAGACTGTAATTTATGTAGCAATATATTCAAAGTTCACGCGTCTGTTAGCACTGAGGGAGGTCTAAAAATTCAGGACCAACTTTTACTAGCTTTAAACTGGAAGAGTGATTCATTCTAGGAACAAATCTCCAAGACAAAACTCATCAAAACCTGCTGTGTGTCCGATTTCCTGAAGTATTGGAATGTGTGTGGACCAGCACAGTAATGGGGATTTCTCTGCTGTAAGAGAGCAAAGAAGCAACAAAATTTCTCTGTATGCATATCAAAAATATACTAATATTCTAACACAAGCCATACACTCTGTCTTGTTTTATCAAGCTCCATTGCCTCCAGAAATACTCCCTTAAAAGAGACATTAATTATATTTCTGGGTTATATTTTTAGAACGTGAAAGCAGAAATCCCTCCTGAAGTCATCAGTCCTCCCTGCAGGATGAAAAGAGGAGGGTGAATTTAAGGCATGTGATCCCATACCAAATTCAAACCAAGTATCAAATATAAGATCATTTAGTATATAAATGATCAGATACTTGATGAGCTTTGTTGTTTAAACATTATCTAAGCCAGGAGTTGTTCTAAATTTTCCAGAATAAAGTAGAAATGCACAAAGTATTAAAAAAATTAGAACACTGTTAGTTTTTGCTTTCCAAGTTCTCACGTATTTTTTTTCTCCGCAATTTTCAAGTTGCTGTTGCTAACATCAGTTTTTAAGCCACATCTGACTCTGTCAGTGCGTAAGAACAGCTGGTCCATTGTGTCAAATGACCCTCTACAGACCTTTCCTGTATGCATTTTTCTGAAGCCATGCTAAAGGCAGTATCAGCAGGTGTCTGGAAGTCTCTGTGACAGTGGAATCTTTGGCTTAAATGAGGGTATGAAAGAAAAGTATTTTTGTTTGGTTTTAACTTGCTGCCTGTGAAAATTTGACTCAAGAGTTTTAAAGGCAAGTGGTCCCTTTCCATCCGCTTCCTTCATGCGGTTCACCAGAGGATCCTGTAGCATCGTACGTATGTCATCCCGTTTTCAAACCGATGAGCCTGGATCAGCTCAGTCTGTCCTCTTAGAGACACCTCCACCACAACTACCTCTGAGTCTACACATGTCTGATACAAACTCCTTTATGGAGCAGAGGGCAATATGGACATTTAGTGTGAAGGTCAGCCCTTATACCCTGTCCTTTGCCATCTGATCCAGACCTACCTTGCTGTGCTGCCAGGCACTGCAGGGTAAGATGGGTTATGCTTGTGGTTGAGTCTAATCAAGATAATGAAGCCATTTACGTGATTAGCATGCTGTTTGCTAACTATGATTTCATCTGTCTGATGTGGAGCACTAAAGAGCACCATGCAGTACACCACGGGGAGCTAATGTCTGAGTTGGCGTGCTCAAACCAGTACTGAGGTCTCACGACTGGGGCTCAGGGGAGCTGTGGCTTCAGTCACTGCTCAGCCATGGGACCCGTGGCCATCATGACTCAGAGGAGTCAGGCATGCTACTTTGTTCCAAGGGTGTCACCTTCTCTGGCAGTGCTGAGAATAGGGACTGTTCTAACCCTGGGCAAAGCGGTGTTTTAATAGTTACTGTGAAAATGGAGTGGAAGCTCTGCATGGCTCTGTTGATGGTTCACAAGGACCCTCAGAGCAGTAGCACAGTGTGATGGTGGCTGTTTCCTTGAGTGGGCTTCTGATGACTGGGAAATGACCCAGATGCAACAATATACTATGAGCTATGCAGGCACAGATGAAAGAAGTATTTTAAAAGGTTTTTGAAATGAAGGTTTACAGTACCATGTTCTTAGAGGCACTTTATTCAAACATTCAAAACTTGGACATTTATTAATTCATACTATTGGTATTATCAAAGATTAAGCTTTGGAAGGGTGAATACTTATAAGGAAAGGAGAGCATTTTTTCCATCTAGTCATGTTTGGTGTTTTGCTTTTTTTAAAATTTCCACAGCTAAAGTACTTTAGAAAGTCTTTGGTTCATAAAACACAAAGGTCCTCTAACCAACTATAAAAACTGTGAGATCACCATCCCTGGAAGTGTTCAAAAGGCATGTGGATATGGTTCTTGGGGACATAGCTTAGTGGTGAACATGGTGGTGCTAGGTTAATGGTTAGACTTGATGACCTTAGAGATCTTTTTCAACCTTAACTATTCTATATGCACTTCTAACAAGTCCCAGCACTGTTATGTCCCCCCTTTATACAAGGCTGGAAGAAGCCATAGATGACCAAGGGAGGTGGAAGAGGGCTGTCTGGTTTGGGGACTGCGGTCCTGCTCCCCTATTGTGTGACACAGGAGGACACATTGTGCTAAGAGAGGAGAGGGGCAGCTGCTTTTCAGTGTGCACATGCACATCTCCCTTTCCCACTGCCTTCTGCACCTGTACTGGAGTGGTAAGCAGCCAAAATCCTAACTGAAGGCTTTCTAAGCTAGAGGATGCTGCCTCACAAAGCAGGTGTTTGCAGGGAAAAGGCCAGACTGCCACTGAGGGCTGGAGAGAAGCAGTGGCAGTTCTCAAAATGTGTCAGGGAAAGGTTGCATTTGGAGAGCTATTTGCTGTCCTCATTTGTATTAGCACTGTGCCTAGGAGAACTAAGCACTGCTCTAAGTGGCCTACTGGTGCAAAAGGCCAGTTCATATGCTCTAACATCTGCCCTTACACATAAAGAAGATAAATACAGGGAAGCATCCCAAAAGTGTTGGTCAATACAATAGGAATTGCTCTCTCCTATCCATATCCCAGCCACTTTACTGTCCTAAGATGGTTACAGCTGTCAGAACAAACCAGGTTGCTCAGAAAGTTTTCAGGGATTGAGAAAGAAGCATTTTGGATGACTGAAAGGAGCTTCTTCCAGCACAAACAACACATAAGTGCTTGTAACAAAACTGAACATGCGAGTGATGGTGGGAGAGAGGGTGGGAGGCAATCCTGCTGGGGCAGGCACTGGTGTTTTGACAGCAAAAGAGAGATGAAGCCCAGGAAAGGAATGGAATATCACTGCAAGAGAGGAGGGAAGCTGATGGTAGGGTAGATGGAGAGAGCTGGCATGTTCAAAACAGCAAGCTAGGAAAACAAGCTTCTTAGCAAGATCTGTGTGGATATATCAGTAGGGAAATAACCTTGCAATAATTGAGACATTTGAAAATCTGGATAATGATTTTAGGATGGAGAACATACAGACAAAAATGTGGAGAAGTTGCACTGAAAGAGTCTACAAGATGTGAGTATCACCTGGATGTGAGGATCTTCAAAGACATCCAAACTGAGGATGATGCTCAGACTGTAAATCCGAGGGTGGAGATGTTTGCCCAATATCTGAGGAAGGTGCAGCTTAGTGGGGAGAACAACACCTCTGTTTTAGGAATCTTGAAGTTTTGTTGATGGCTAGAGCGGAGATTCTACTACTTTTAGAGCAAGCAGATTTGAAAGAGAAATGCAGATTTGTGTATACCAGTCATGGGAAAAAACCTCCCTGAGGTAAAATTCATACAAGAGTTAGCACTGTTTCCTGGAGTCACTGTATCTCCACAAAATACAAGGGGAAAAGGCCACCTTCAAAACCAGACTCTTCCTGGCAAACACTAACCAGATGTACTGTACCCTAAGTACCCAAATGCACCATGCTGAGGAAGGCAGTCTGCACAAGTCACACATCAGGAGCAAGGACACCACGATTTCTATAATTTCCAAGGCCACTCCTCTAAATACCACAGACAGAGCTTGTGAATCTGGGCAGAGAAAGACTCAGGAAGACAAATTAGGAAATCATGTAACTATCAGCAGAAAGACAGTTCCTTTTCCAAGGAAGTGAAGGGTCTCTTCCACCTCCATAGAGAACAAAGGGGAATGGGAGTTGGATCTGATGGTACAGCCAACTCACCGGATTTTGCTGTAGGGAAAACCCTACAGCAGATTCATAGAGAGTGAAAATGCTGGGAGTCTGCAGAAAAATACGTCTACTGCACTCTCTTCACTTTGCAATGAGATGGCAGATGCATTTTTCTCTAGTCCAGGCTCTGGCCACATTTTTGATTCACGAAATGTGATACAAACTGCATGCATTATTTCTTGGGGTTGCAAGAAGGCAATTGTCCACATGTACCACAAATAAGAAAAGAAGGTATTTTTAGGTACCTCCCAACCACAATCCCATATTCTCACCAGTTACTGAAACCAACCCCAGTAACACACTCTGATTTACCAGTCATCTTCCCCTCTGGCTCACCTTTTGACACACAGGGACAGCCTGCTCCTGTGCCTCCAAGTTTTCTTTTTTTAAGTATGTCCATCCTTTCTGGACACCTTTGTTTTTAAGGGCTGTTTCCCGAGGTACTCTCCGAATCACTGTCCTGAATAAGCCAAAGTCTGCCCTCTGGCAGTCCAGAGTAGATGTTTAGTTGATGCCCCTCCTTGTTTCACCGAGTGTTAAAAACTCCATCATTTCATGGTCACTGTACCGCAGGTGGCCTCTGACCACCACATCTCCCACCAGCCCTTCTCTGTTTGTAAACAGCAGGTCTAGTGGGGCCCCACCCCGGTAGGCTCTGTCACCAGCTGTGACAGGAAGCTATCCTCTTTACACTCCAAGAACCTTCTAGTCTGCCTCTTCTTCACTATGTTGAGTTCCAGCAGACATGTGACAGGTTAAAGTCTCGGAAAAGAACAGGGGCTGATGATCTTGAAACATCTGCCAGCTGGTAGTAGAGTAATTTATCCATCTCTTCATTCTGGTTAGGTGGTCTATAACAGACTCCCACCAAGATGTCATCCTTGTTGGCCTTTCCCTGATTCTTATCCATAGGCACTCAACCTTATTGTCACTAATCTCAAGTCCTACAGAGTCAAGAGACTCTCTAACATATAAAGCCACCCTTCCACCTCTCCTATCTTGCCTATCCCTTCTGAAGAGCATGTAGCCATCCATTGCAGCACTCCAGTCATGTGAGTCATCCCACCACATTTCTGTGATTGTGACTGCATCATATCTTTCCTGCTGCACAGTGGCTTCCAGCTTCTCTTGTTTGTTACCCATACTGTGTGAATTAGTGTACATGCACTTCATCTGGGCAGCTGAATTCTCCCCTCATCTGGCTTACCACCCTTAGGCTCATCTCTGGAGAACCTGGTTTCATCTCCTCCCTCCTCCAAACCTAGTTTAAAGCCCTCTTAATCAGTTCTGCCAACTCATGGGCTAGAATCCTTTAATCCTTGCTAGACAGATGAAGCCTACCTGACTCTAGCAGGCTTGGTGCCATAAAAATTGGCTCCATACAAGGAGTCTTTGCCATGTCTTTTCAGTCATCTGAAAGCTCCTGACAGAGGGACCTGTCTGGCTACAGCTGAGGAGGGGCAAGTGCCAGGGCTGGTGGATGAGTGTCAGGTGGAGAGAGTGGATGGGTGAGGGTAGGACAGAGGAGGGAGTGACCCATTTGCAGCAGGGAGTGAAAGGGGTGCAGCACCTGGGCCAGCGGGATGCAGGAAAGTGGAAGGAGCTGTAGACTGCAGAGGAGATGAGCAGGCTGAAAAGGAAGTCTGAGTGTCAGAGAGAGGTGGGAGGAGAAAAAGACTGAGGAGGAAGGGCCACCGTGGGGAAAGCAGGATGGAACGCGGTGGGTGGGGAAGGGTGGACATGGTCTGAGATCTCACTGAAGGTGGTGGAAAGATTTCCCTTTGGAAGGCATTCAGAGAGAAAAGGAGCAAATGGTCTCAGTGGAGGAATGCAGAATGCCCAAAAAAAACAAAGTACAAGCAGGAAGCCTATCAAAAGCCATTTCTGCAACAAAGAATTACCCAAATATATAGTGAAAGAAAAAGAGATAAAGGAATAAAAGCTCTTGAAATGCGATTCCCACATTTTCCTTTTGTTGGTAAAGAGAAATTTCCCCTGCCAAGGACAAGAAAGCAGGGCACTGATTATGCTGACCCACAGCATCTCATCTGCCTGGCCAGAGATAGGGAGAAGATACCATTTGAGAAAGGAGTATTGAAAGCAAGACTGCCGATGCACTGAGGCAAACTTAATGGAGGGAGGGTGATGGGAGAGTGGCAAATGCCCTGACACAGGTGGGAGGTCTGAGCTACCAGCCAGCCAGGCAGAACTCCTCACCTGCCCCAATGCTGCTTGGTCCCTACAGGAGATCTCCCAGTGATTCAGGATTCCAGGGTACCCATGGGTACCCCCAATGCGCGGGAAGCTCCTGCCAAAACTAGCCCTTTCCTGCTTAACAAAATCAAGTGGTTAAAGCTCAGCTTCCCCAGCACCCAAGCTTGAAGAGCTCTAGTGCCAGTGGAGTTGTGCGGACTGACAGACTTCCCCACATGCAGCATGTCATGTGCAGGAAAACTGCACAGCTGCACATATCAGTGGAAACCATGGTCCCCAGAATTTTTACCCTTGAGTCCTGCTTCTTTCCGCAGTTCCAGTTCAAAAGTGAGTGTTAGAAATTTCAAACATATTTTTTAAAAGTCCCCTCTGAGAACACAGTGCAATTCCTTCATGCTTGGCATATTGACACTCAGCTACAGTTTATTCAACTGTATTTTATTGTTGTAATAAAGTTATTTGATAAATGAATATGAACATCTGGCTCTTTCCCAAACCCTTCAAAGGAGGGGTGATATTATTTCCTTCAAGATATTGCAAGGATGATTTTATTTCCCAGTCTTCCCCCATTTCTCTGAATGAACTCTTTGTCTTGCAGCTCCACATGATGCAATGTTGTGTGTCCATTTTGTCACTGGGCTGTTTGTGCCCTTTCTTACCAGCTTATTCACTGAGACATTTATAAAATGCCACATCTCCTCTCATGGTACCACTCCCTCAGTTACTCACTAGCCCTCATCTTTGCTGATGGCTATTTACAGTTCCCATATACTAAATTATTTCCTAGGGGTTACAGCTTTCTTTAAGCCATGGTTGAAAAATCCTTTTAATCATGTCAGTGGCAATCAAAATTCTGGTCAGGGAAAGTGCAATGTAATTCCTCATTTTCATCAGGCAATCTACTGCCCTGCACCTGAGTTTATTAACTGGCTGCCGTATCTGATATAGGGATGGAAAAAACGTGCTACCACGTGTCAAAGGGGAGAAAGTAGAAATGTACTCAACTGGTCCACAACTTTCTAAAACTCTTCCCTGTCTATGCTCAGACTTTCACAGCTAGTTTAACACACGCTGTCCCAAAGAGCAGTGTGAGATACAGATTGCTTGTGCATTAGGACAAGTATTTTTAGCAATAATCACCTCTCTTCTGGCCTCAAAATGAGCTGGCAGTGCTGTGATCTTCACCACAAAGTCCACATCCCTGGTGCAGGTAGAGTGAAGGGGCAGGAGCCCGACTTGTGATATCACAGAGCACTTTGAAAACCTTGTGTGCAGCCCTTCATTTAGCATCCTCCTTATCTGTTGTTGTTTGGATATTAAAAGGAAACATAAGACAAAAGATTCAGGGTAAAAATATGACCATTTAAGTCAGTATTTTACCTCAGATACGTGATTAGTTGGGGTTTTTTTGTTTGTTTGTTTTGTTATGTTTTTGTCTATTTTTTTTTAAGAGCCAAATTTGCCCCCTGATAAATATTCATATTTTCTTCACTACTAGAAATGTTCCTGGGGTCTAACTTTGCGTCTTATTAACTGAAGCTGTTAGCCTTAGTGTGGTTAATAACCATAACTAGGCTAATGGAGCATGTAGCCAAAATAGTTATTACTCTCTCTTGGAACTGAAAAGGCCATTTTGGAAGTATAAATGTCTTTCAGATTTATCAGAAAAGGCTTCTCAGAGCATTTAGCAAAACAGAGGCACACTTAGAGGCTCAGATATTCACTCATCCAGCCAATAACTAATCTGAATGATAGTGAAGATTTTTGGATTTCTTTATTTTATTTTTGTTAGTGCTATTATGATATAATGACCCAATGAAATTCACTTATCTGAGGCTTTTGGTTATCACAGATTCAGAGAATGATTTTCTTCTTTAGAAATATAAGCTGTCAACCAGTCAGACAGTACCAGAGATAAAGAGTATATATGACCAAAAGCATGAAGCACAGAAAAAAAAATCAGTAGCATGAGCCTTCCTACCTGCTGTTATCAAAACTCTAGGTCCTAAGGTTTTGTTTAGCAGCACAATGGAGTAATTGCATATGCCTTTGATAGCACATACATTATTTATATTATCAGGCATAGAAAAAGAATTTAAAAAAACCACTGCTAAATTAATTTCCTTCCCCAGATGAAATGAGCAGTTGCTCAGGGGACCAGGTGATACAGAGAATTAACAGAGCTTCGAACAAAGGACAAAACAATGTTGAGCAGGGAAGCAGAAAAATCAAGCAGGTTGAAGTATTCATCAGCTACCTTAGTGTGAAACTTAAGAGCTGTGACAGCAGACACACAAAGCATTGCACAGGCCTCATGGATGTCTATTTAACACGGGGAGAGCAGTCCCTGGTTCTGAAGGGTTCCTCTGGGCAGAGCCAGGTTTGGTCCATCATTTACATCTCACTAGGGCTCTTGCTGGTGCTGTTGTTTAAGAGATGGGATGGGGAGATGAGCAGATGAGATGAGTATCTGGAGTAGCTTGTGTTTGTGTTAGGCTGCACCCTTGCCCACGTTCCCTTGTGCCACCATTCATGGCAAGCCAAGCGGAGGAGATCGCCTCCATTCCCCATTCCATGTCCCATCCCACCAGCTTAATGTCCATCCCACAGGGTGTTCCTGGGGTGGGCGAAACACTGCTGGAAGACCAGCCTGATTAGTCAGTGTGTCTTACCAGTAAGAGTCAAATGTGTTGTGTTTTAAGCCCTTGATGAAAAGACAAGGATAATCCTTATTCTTTCCCACCTTGTATCCACCTGCAGGATTGGAACTTGGAAAAGTAAAAATATCCTTGTGCTTACGGGATCTTTCAAGGGAGCTGGCTTTCTTTGGATGGGGGAAGCTGTTGATATCAGATGTAAAAGGAGAAACCAACTTCAGCCTTGGCCATGCAGAGCAGCCCTTTAACCAACACACGTCCTTGAAGAGAGAATATACCTGAGAACAAAGCTGTGGTACTTTGCAAGCACAAGTACCTCCTTATTCTGTATTCTTCCTCCTGGAGTCTCTGTGTTGTCTCTTGCCCTCTTTTTTTGGCCACAAACAGTTTGGATGCAAGATACCTCACTTGATCTTATGCCCAGGCAGTTTCTGGTGGTATCAAACACAAGCACAGAGAGGTTGGGGAGCCTCCACTCCCAAGCCCAGAACCCTACAATTCCATTTCACGCAGACTGTGGCCATGTTATTTACATTTTGTATTTTGCATTATTTCTGGATGTTGCTGTGTGAGGAGTGCACATGGCCTCAGGGAAATTTGAAATCTTCTTTGACCCTAAACACAGGACAGGTTCCCAGCCATTGTGTGTGCTGTCCTGGGTACCTTAGACAGGAATCCCATTTTCTGAACATTGCTGCTGGAGGAAAAGCCCAGGAGAAACTGGCTTTGTGGGGGTTCCAGAGTCTTCTGGGAGAGCAGAACTTTCTCTTTTGTCCATCAAGCAAACTGAGAGCAAAGAATTTGAAGGATGAGGCCAACGTTTGCAATTAGATGAGGGAAAGAACTAGCTTTCCCACCATATTGATTTCCCAAGGGTACCACAAGCTGGACTAAATTTCTCCTAGATTTTTGGCTTCTCTGTCCCACTCTGCTCATTTCAGTCTACAGCTTAGGCTCTGCGCTTCACTTAAGTAGGAGGAAACAAGCCCCAAGCAAAGGAGCGGAGGAAAGGGTAGTCAAAAATTGCATATTTTCCTGCCTTGAAGGCACTCCTAAACATTTCTACGTGTATATCCACACCTAAATAGTTTTCTGTCTCCTGCCTCTCTCCTTCTCTCTTGGGCATTTATTTCGGTAGAGAAGGCTGACAGCATTTAAAGGACGAGCTAATTGGCTCAGACACAAGTGGATACTGCATGAGGAAGGGCACTTAGATCTCTCTTCTATCAGATCAAAACACTTCTGCTCTCTGTTGCATAATACGTGCATACAATTGGTCAGAAAAGAAACATGAGATCACAAACAACTCAAGAGGTTGTCACAGTCACAAAGATTAAATATTTAATTGATTTGCTGCTTATGCAAGAGGTGAGCAGAAACCCCAGCCCCACTCACCTGAGAAGGAATACACTGAGCTGCACTGTTGGTGCCAGATGACAAGTGGCAGAGAGACTTGTCCAGCTGCCACCCATGGCTTGAGGTAACCTTGCTTCCACCCCAGCCTGGAGGAAAATGAGGGATCTACTTCTACTAGAAAAAAAGCAAAAGGCTTTAAATGTTATTGAAAGACATTTTTTAACACCACCCACATAGCCTTGATTTTTTTGTAAATCTTAAAGTGAGAGTCACACCAAACAAAAGTTTAACAACACAAATTTAGATTTTCTAAAGCCTCTTCCTTCACTGCAGTATTGTGGGCACTTTGCTAAGGTGTATTTGCTTCAAAGTATGCTTCAGTTCCTTTCTTCATTAAGGGGGTAAGATCCACCCCTCAAATATACCACTGAACCTTCATAAAAAAAAAGTGCAGTTTTTCATTAAAAAAACATCCTCCACTAATGTAGTTGGAGAGTTTGGGTGAGAAAAATCAGGGTTGGTCACAGCTGGCCTTTGGCTTGAGCCTGCAGTCCTGTGCTGAACCTTTCACTGCTCTGCAAGCACAAGGGGCTCTATTCACCGCCCACGTAACTGCTGCTGAAGTCAGATAAATCAGCTCAGTTTCTTCTAAAAAGAACTTAACACCATTTCTCAAGTTTGCAATTCCAAGACAAAGAAAAGAAAAAATGTATTGGGCTCCAGACACCACACACAACTGAGTCTCACTTTGTCTGGAAACAATACAAAATTCATATGCAAAGCATAAGGAGGACACAAAGGGCCCTGTCAACCCCTACGCACTCGCAACAGAGGGTTCCCCTCTGAGCATATATAAACACCATATGCACTGCTGGCTCTGAGAAATCCTGAGGACAGCTACGGCTGGATAGGAACTGCAGGGCCAGGAGAGAGTGAGACGAGCTGGTGTGTCAGACAAAGGCCAGCACAGTCCTCTCAACAATCCACCACACGGCACAGTGAGCACCGCAAGAAGCTTTGCTCGGCTGCAGAAGGCGAAATGTGGACAAAAGATTAATTGAGCCCTAAATAATAGCTCTCGGTGGAGAGCTGAATCTCTGCACCTTGAAGAGTAGTTGCACTCGAGTCTGTCAGATCCTCTGACAAATGCCAGTGATGCCCAAAGAGGCAAGAGGCGAGCAGAATTTGCTAATCTTTAGGAAAAAAATAGATATTTAAATAGTATGGTTTAAAAGGCAAATACTGAAAAAGAAGAGGGTACCTCAGGTGTGCAATGAGTACCTAAGTATGTGTTATACTCACCTGACAACAGCAGAGCCAAAAACCAAACAAAGCTACCCCTGAGACTCAGAACTGATCTTGAGAAGGTTTAGCTTTGCCAAGGCACTGTGAGGGATCTGGGGAAGTCTGCATGACAGCCTCTCCCTACCAAAAGTGTGCCCTGTGTTTAACATCCCACAGTTCATGGGCTGCAAGGGTCAGAGGAATCATCTTTACTACTGCAAAGATGTTGTTTCAGACCTCTCCACAGGTCTTCACACTTGAAGAGCTACACAACACAGACACCAAACTGTGGTCTAATTACTGAATGTATTAAGGATAGGACTAGATTGTGGCATGGGCAAACAGGAGGGAAACTTCTAAAGAAAGGCTGGATTAAGACCCTGATGCCATTCAGAAGCAAACAAATCATTGCTAATTGCGTGTACTCCATGAGTCCAGAGCTGCTCAGGACGTGTTTTCCACAGGGCGGGGTCAGTTGGTTGCTCCAGTTGGTTGCCGACAGCCCTATGTCATCCTGAGTCACTGTGAAAGTGTGATGTGTTCAAACTGAAAGTCTCAACAGCACAGATATTTCTCAAGTGCCTCAACTTACCAGATGACCTTGTCTGTACATGGCTTCCCACTTTGCCTTGCCCAAACACCTTAGTCGTCATGGACAAGAAGTTGGAAGCGTGACACGCAGGGGTCAAGAGCTGCACTACCTCCCACAACCTGGACAGCATCTACATGATACAGCTGTGCCCCAGCTCTCCAGGCTACCAGATGAGGTGGAAATCCCAGTGATGGTGAGGACTGCTTCTCAGTCAGCACAGGTGGGCTGATTCCCTGTGGTGTGCAGGGCGCCAGTCCTCAGAGACTAGAGGTGGACTGCTGGTAGTGATCAGTTCTGTAAATGAGACACCATTAGATGAGTAGAAAACCTTTTGGATGAAAAGCTCTGCTGTCCTTGAGACATACAGCAAACCAAACCCAGAGCTGTAGATCCCAGAGTGTAGATCTGTAATGGATAGCTGCAACAGTCTAGGAGCTTTGCAGATTACAAAGGCCAGCAGTCCACAGCCTTGGGGAAAGACTCAGATACTTCTCCCTCCCAAGAGCTGTGTTTGCTGTTATGGAAAAGGCTTTAACTCCTGGGACTGTTGAGGGTACTGGTGACTTCATATGAGTGGGCTTTCCTTAGCCACATGGAAATAGTGCACATTCTCACTTGTCTTCCACACCCTTACCTGTTTTCTGAGAAGGACAGAGGTCAGCCAGAGAATTTCACGGATCACAGAACTGCAAGAAACTCATACAAATCAATCCAGACTCCTCTAGGAAGTTACAAGAGCCTTGAGAACTATTCCTACCTTCACTTAGAACTTATCAATGTCTTAGTAAGATTTTCTTGCTGCAAGAAGATTCTGAAAGGATCTTCTTAACCAGATGAAGGATCACAGCTGAAAGAATGTTTGGACAACTGAAGATCAAATTGCTTGTCGTTCTTGGCTTCAGAACACAAAAGAAGACTTCAAAATGGTAAAAGACATGGAAAATAAGGAAATGGAGCAGAGACTAGGTCTCTCTAAGTTCAACACTACTTGCAAGCTTGCACTAACAACAGGGCACTGGTCATCCAGCACTTCAAAAATAGGCCACGCTCAAAGATGCACGAAGGAGAAGCACACACTCAGTTTTTGCCATTGAGGCCCTGGAGGATGGAGCGTCCAGCCATGGTGAATCAGTATCAAAATTGCTGAATGTATCAATGGTGTTTGCCTGTCACGGGACAAAAACAAGGTTAAGATCTGAATCCTTGGAGATGTGGCTCCTGTTCCCCACAAGCCAGTTACATGATGAAACCATTACTGTCCTATTTCTGGTTGCAGCATGAAAGATTTTACCTATTTTAAACTCCTCTCAGTCCTGTAATCCTCTGGACACATGAACTTACACCAATTTCCTGTGAGATGTTGATGTCTATGCTACACTTGGAATAATGTTCTGTAGCATCTCCTACCTAAAGCCTACGCCTCTGTTATGGGACACCGAGTAAGCATGAAAAACTAACCCATGCTTATCCTGCCTTTTTGGATGCCTTTGCCTTTTACTTCATCTGAATTTGCAAACTTTGCTGGAAGTGTTTCCCAGCCTGTGTGGCCAGTGGAGGTGTCTGCCGGTCACAGCTCCTCACTCCCCCTGACCCTTCCACTCCAGATAGTGCCGTCAAAGCACAAGACTTACATTTTGGTTGGGACCCACTGTGTTTACACTTTTCAAATGGCATATGGCTTTATGTGTGTTACTGGGAACCTCAAATGTTGGATAGATTTAAGAGCTAAAGGTCACTGGCAATGGAGAGAACTTCAAAGTAAACCCATACTGATCAACGTCTTCTCTCTGAAGATGATACACTTGCTTTTGGTGTAGGTCCCATGTGAAGTACTGAACTGTCAGCCTTATAGACTGAGAATTTTGGAACTCCTAATGTTCTACAAATATAGTCTGCTTTTTAAGTGTGACTGAGATAAAAAAGGTAAAGCTTTTGAATCGTGCATCGGCAGTTTCATTGCTAAGAAAGTCTCCAAAAATGCATAGTTTTCCCAGCTGAAAAGTTATCAGATGATTTTGATGACAGTTATTAAATGTTTAATACACACACCTCCCCTCCCCCCCTCCAAAAAAAAAATAAAGAAAAAAGAAAAGAAAAGAAAAAAGAAAAGTTATGGACCTCTAGCACACAGCTTTGTTCATTTTAAAAATTTGTGCTGCGACCAGAGAATGTAAATCCATAGTCTTAAGGTGTTTTTCAGTCAAAATATACAGAGATTTTAGTGGCAGAATTCCTTAAATTTGGGGATATTTTTTGCAAGATTATATTGAGAAAACACAAAACTGAGACTAGACCTACAAATATGGCCAAGCTAAAATGAGATCCCAGAGACACTGCAGTACTTTTTCCATAAATCTGAGTCACAATGAGCAAACCCCTGACAGTGCTTGCTTTGAAGTACTGTTTTACTCAAACAAAAAATGAAAATCCCTGTGCCTCTTTCTATGATGAATTATTCATCTCCTCCAGAAAAAGAGACAGAAAGAGGAAGGAAGAAAAAAATCAGAAAGAACATGGACATTGCTCACAAAATGCAAGAATATATCTAATAACTTTTGGAATTTCTATGGAATTATATTTTAAAGTACTTTTCAACACAGGAAGTGTGGCCTCTTTCATATGAAATAAATGTGCATAAAGGGATACCAAAGGTGCCTGTGCAGCTGCAATGCAGGGGGCTGCAGCCATCCATCATGCAGTTGCTGGCCAGAAGTAACTGCCCTTTTATCCTAATTGTGTGCAGAGTTGTTCAGCTGTCACGTGTGACTCTAATAGCCATTTCTGCAGTTATGCTCACATTTTATATACATACCTTTGTAAGTGGACCTCTGGTCTTCATTTCTCTGATCTAGTCTCCCTGAACAAAGTATAGTGTATCTGCAAGAAGGGAACTGTTCTCAAAATTCAAGCAGGCACGGTTCATCTTGTGCAATATCAGAGGGAAAAAAATCTTTACTCATATTAAATCCTGTGCAGTTAGACACCTTTCTTTTCCAGCAGTTGATGAATGAGATAGAGACATTTATATTTCATTGTGCAAATACAGATGACTTGGATGCTTTTCTACTGAGCTAAAATGTCCCAAATAGTTATTTCTAATGATCATCACTTGAAAGTACATCATTATACACCTCCCTTGGCACAAGTGGATTTTATGTAGAGGTTGATGCTTCCTCCACCATTATGACCAAGTTTAATTCAAATGTAGTTGGAACACAGCAGGAAAATGTACTGCTTCAGGTTCAATTCCTACTGCAGAACAAAATAAGAAGTTCAGTTTATCTTTGGATTAGAGCAGATCAGAAAGAGCAGTCAGTACATGAGCATTAATATGCATGAAACTCAATAGAATTTCTGTAGTGAAAGCTGTATTATGTTCATGAGGCACTGCTGGATGGGTGTGCTTTTGCAGTAAGCAAACCCCCTGTGGCTAGGTGGTGGTGGGGACACACCTGGGCCTTCTTCTCCCACCAGTGCTTCTCTGGAGCAGCTGCCCTGCAAGACGAATGGGTTTGGTGGTGGGCTGAGGTCACATCTACCCTGGTTAGTGCTCTGCTCCTTCTTTCAGAGTACCAGTCACAAGCATCAGTTTGTGAGCTCTCAAGGGCAAAGGGCTGCTGCCCTTCTGGGCTGCACGGTGCTTTGCGCCGTCACATGCCTGCCGCCTTCAAGCTGTCCCTTCATTTCCAGCTTGAAAAAGCTAAATTTGGTCAGACCTCAAATTCAACTTTTAGTGGCTTCAGAAACAATATTTTTCCAGTTTGTCAGAATTACTTGGCCATGAGTAAAATCCACAAAGAAAAAAACCCTCAAAAAACAATCTTGATATGATGAATCTTGGTGTGATGAAACAGGAGTTAAGACAGAGAGGAGCCTCCCAGTTCTTGACCAAAGCTGGCATGGCCTCTGACACTCTGGACTGAAAACATGGCAAAAGGCCAAATGATATTATGTGAAAATATGCAAGTCCTTGGGAGATAAGATGAATAACCTTCTATAATAGACTCAGAAACACAGCTTCCCTGAAGAAATGGCAGAGAGAGTCCTCATTTTGAAAAGTGGAGTATAAAAGATAACTTCTTGGAGGTCCATCTCAGTCACATTGATGAGAGAAAGACAAATATAGCTGCAGAAAAGGCTGCTGTACTCCAGCCCATCAGATTGGCTGTGGAAACTCTGTGCAGCCTCCCTTCCATTGTCTCAGAGCTGATGTTTACAACTAATAACATACATAATTAGGCAAGCAGTTAGCAAAATCCATGATTTATCATATTAAGCTGTTCAGCACCACTGGACCGATTTGGCTGCAGCTCTGAAAAATCTGCATGACACAGTGGCATTTGACAGTAAACTTGAATTTTCCTTGGATTTAGTTTCTGCTGCCATTCATGGAGAGAAAAAAATTTCTTGGACTAGTAAAGCTGGGATTGTGGGCAGCACAGATGCAGATCGTGGCTGTTCATCTGCACAAACTGCTGTGGTCCCAGTGGGGATGTGCCAGACTGGAGTGTGTACATGGACTCCAGCAACGGCTGTAAGCAGGGAAAAAACCCAGCTTATTCCTGTGCTGTTCTTGGAGAGCTGTGCCACCAGCATGACTCTGTGATTTTCAGGGACCTGGGGTGGTCCCTCTGCAATCACTGCTTCCCTGCTGTGGGCATTACCTTCCCAGGATCACTGCCTGCAGGTGTGCTTCCTCACCACGCCTCTCAGCACACAGGGTGCTGGGGCAGGTACTACCTGGGATTTGGGTTTGTGGCAGTGCAGGGGAGAAGGAAGGAAAGACCATGGTCTCTGCTGACCCAGCAGCTCTGGTGTGGTGGATTAGCTCTGTCTCAGCAACAGTCACCCCAAACCTGCACAGCCACTCTCTATTTCTGCATCCCACTACACAGCCATCATGTTCTTATCTTCAGAGGCCAACTGATTTCACCTTAAATGGGCCTGAAACCATCTTCTCCTAGTTTAGGGAAAGAGGAGGACACTAGTTATGATGGTGAAGCACCCAAGCCATCATAGCAATGTATTTCTTTGTTCCATCAGTGAACACCAGCATTTAACTCTAATGGAGCCATTTTACCTCTCTCCATGATCCTTCATGACTTGGGAGCAGAGAGAAAGAATTCAAAACACAACCACAAAGTTGCATGCCCATCATGCACACACTTAGGAGTGCTGCCAAGAATTTTCCTTTTAAAAGATACCAGCATCGATGTCTGACATCCTCTAGTTAAAAAATTATCTATTAAATGTAACTTTCTTCTTGCTTATGCTGTTTAATCCCTACCAGTTTAGTTAACTGAAGCGTGTGAGTTTGTTTTGCTCCCTACCTCCCTACACTAACACAACAGTGCTTTGTAGTCTCCAGTGTTGCAAGCTGAATGTTCAAATAAACTGTACATGCCTGGAATTGTTAAATGTTTGAGAAGCCTTTGGTACACAAGAAAACTTGAAAACCTCTATCAAAACAAAATGTATCATTATTTTAATCAATAACTAGCTGGTAATGACAGGAATTTTTAGAAGTTAGTGTTTATTTCAAGAGTCTGACTTGAGACGCTGGAATGGGTGTTCAGTTACAGGAGCTTTGTATCAGGTTCAACTCCACAATCACTCTTCACATTCCCTGGTCATTACTCCTGAGATGAAATGCTGAGGAGACGAAGAATCCCCTGTGTTTTGCCTGCAGCAGGTACACACTGTCAATACTGTTATTATCCCTACATACACAGCAAGAAAGGATTTTTTGTGCTGTCAGCGATCTGCACATCAAAACATGCTCAGTGCAGAATGAAAGTTAATGAGCTGCCTCCTTTGTGCAATTTTATCAGAGATCAACAGAGCTGGGTATATGAAAGGCCTTTATGTAACTAAAGGCAGCAATGGAAAAATTTAGAGTTTGTGAAATATCATGCAATTGGGTTTTTAAGCAATATTTCTGCTGTTTGGGTTTTTCTCTTTCAGCCCTTTCAGGGCTGCTTAGCCAACATAACATCTCCATTATTACCTTTTTTCTCCCCTAAAAAAAGAATAAGATGAAGGCCACTCCAGAAAAAACACAACCTGCACCTATCATACTTGCCTGCAAATTCCTTCTCAAAGCTCACCTTGCTCCAATGTTTCCAAAACATGCCATGCCTAGTCACTGATACACTCAAAGCAAACTTCCTATTTGTCCTTCCTACTCTTTTTGACCTGTTGTCACCACTATTTCCAGGTTAGATATAGTTCTGCTGCCCAATATGCCAGGTCTGTGACCAACAGGCTGTTTCTCAAGGCAGAAGTGCCATTGCATATGGGAATGCAGTGTGAGTTAACCACCCTGGGACTGCCTAACCCATGTCTTAAAATTACGTCTTGTGCTATTTTACTTCTCTGTGCATCTGGATGTGATTCCTGCATGTTCCTTTCCTTGGGTGCTCAAGGACAAGGAGAAGGAGGACAGATGGCGGGCGGATGCTCCAGGGGTTCTTGTTCACCCAGTGCTGCTGGGTGCTTGGCAGGGCTCATGGGAGCAATCAAACCCAAGGTTGTGTTCATGTTATGGGGCAATGCTGGAGAAAGCCATGAATGGGAGAAACAGGTTCCCCTGGAGTCTCAAACTTTGACTGATTTTGATGCAGCAAATGTTAAAGTGGGGTTTTTAAAATAAGAAAAAATAATTATTCTGCAATATTTGTATAGCTCTGAGACAGCTCAAAGATCTTCTCAAAACAAAGCTGATACAGTGCTCATGAAAATGCTGATTTATAGCCTAAAGGCTGACGTCATCTAGTTCAGAGAATTCAGACCTCCATGAATGCACTTATTCCAGGAAACAGCAGTCAAGACTCAACCTGAGAAGAAACAGTCATATTTCTGTACTACTTGATCATGCAGGACTCAAAAATCATCTCTTCTTTGGAAGGATAAGACATAATTTTGTTCCTTCTGTCTTACAACCCAACTCCCCCTTACAGCAGGTCTGGAAGCTGTTTGATGAACACCATCTTCTAGTAAATATGAGAAACTCTTTCCTTCACGTGTCAACTGGCAGTAGTCAAATCTGCTGCCTGAGATGTGAGACTAAATAAGAGCAAGAATGCACAGTTTCCAGTGTGGGTGCTTTTCTACTGTAGCTTTCTAACCCATCTTCTGGGGTGTAAGGTGAACAAACAGGAGGAATTTACCCAGTAGCGGAGTGGCCCGAAAGGCAGGCACAATGCCTTCAGACAACCTGATGCCTTGCCTGCATCTAGTCAATACAGTGAGATATCTCTACATCTATCCATATATATATATACACATATCTATATATAGATCTAGACATATCTAGATAGATAAAGAGACAGACCGATAGATAGATAATCTCCATGAGGGAGAATGACTGTCATGCCCTGAGCAGATGTAACTCTGCAGTCAAATCCACAGCATTCTCTGGCCAAAGGTTGAGGTTATCATCTGCAAAACCATGTTCAAGAGCACTGTGAGAGCTCTTATCTCTCAGAGACACCCAGGAAAGTCCCTACTGCTTGCAATTAAAGTTATTTGCCTTGTGACCATCCCCAAAAGCTTATCCCTGAAATAGCAAACCAACTTCTCCTCCAACATGTCTCCAAGATCCAAACAGATCTCTCACACGTGTTGGTGTTACTCCATGGATTTATGTAGGGTAAACCACAGACTTGAATCAACTCCATCTTAGCAAGCTCTCACTCCTAATAGAGCTAATCTACCTTTCACTGCACACACAGCTGATGTCTCTGCTCCTGTATGCTGTCAAATCTACACTTCACTGGAGTTTATCATAGTCCTGAGAGCACAAAACCCTGCAGCTCCATGGTGCTGTACCAGGATTCCCTCTGGCCTTGCCTCTGCAATTTCCCACAGCCTTCCACAATGGTTCCATCCCTTTTTTGCCTCGCCATAACCCTTTCTTCTAGCTCACACCTTCTTAAGGGATCACTATCCTTTCCATTGAAGCCATACAGATTTTCTGCCCTAACCAGCCTGAATGTCACTGCTTCCTGCTCTCTCTTCCCAGTATGTATGCTGGGGATATGTTTTAGGGAACTTCATTGGGAAAACACTCATCTGAATCTTTGCATTAATCCCACACTCACAGGAGCTCTTCTTATCCTAATGCATTACCATCATGAAGAGTTTACTATGATCACTGTGTATCTAAAAAGTGGAAAACTCAGAGCACTGTCTTTTTCTTGCAGAGTAGCATATTATGTGTCAGTTATTTCAGTTCCCTGCCATGCTCCTTGTCCATTTGCAGATTTTTGGCTCTGTGTTCCCCATGTGTTAGTGATTAGCTCTGCTGTTACACCCAAGCTAACAATTTTGCTGTTAAGGCTGAGATCTTGTGGGTTTGAGCAATGAACCAGGATGGACCAGTAAATATATTTGTTAAACAAGCCTTCTTAACAATTTGTTTAAAAACAGAAAATCAGACTTGTAATGAAGTAGTTAATTAGCATTTGAAACATATTGTTACCTCCATCTGGTTTGAGGATTAGCCAATAATGTGTGGTCTTGCCAGGTTGTTTCGACTACAATATAATGGATGATACGTCAAGCATTTCCTTGGTGCAGCAATGTTTATTTATCATATGAAACATACACAGAGTCTTGTTTCCCTGAACACAGAGAGAAAACAAACAGGAGCAGGTTCCTTGCTCAGCAGCCCAAGTCTGCCTTTCCAGGGAGCACCATGCCCAGAAGAAGCTCTGTCTCTTGGCTTGCTCCCAGAGGCTGCTCCTGGATCTCCTTACTACAGCCTTTCAGTGACTCCATAACAAATACATTCCTCTGGAAAGCTGGAGAGCTATTTTTAAACCCCTTCACACACAGCTGTAATCAATCCATTGCCCGTCCCCACGTTTGCCAGGACCTCTGGGGAAACCCTCCACCCACACCTCTTGGCTTCTGCTCAAGCCTCATAGGCATGGCCAGGTGCTGTGCTGTAATTACACAGAGGCGTGTTAATTGTGGCTCCCACTTAGCCCGCATGTGTGCAGAGCTACTGCTCACCTGGGCTTTCAGCAGCACAAGAGGTGAAGGGTGAACACATTGCAGTATGAGGTGTAGACCAGACACCAGCCATGACACCTTCAGGTGGTCCTGTCCTCCTGAAAGGAACATGTGAGGAATTCACAGCTGACCTCCTCCCACAGTACACATCCATATTCAGTTCTGTTGCACCCTGGCCATCCCTCTGGTGGTCCAGCAGCTGCAGCCAGTGAGGTAGGGGTTGCTTTCTGCCCCTCTGTTGTACTTATCCCTGCCTCGCTCCTCAGCCCTACGCTTGCTCACTTGCACCACTCTGCAGACCCATTACACCAGCCTTCAGGACTGCGAAAGCTGAACAGCCTGGATCATGCCTCTACAGATCAAGATGAGCCTGTGCTTGGTTTTATTCCTGCAAGTCACACTTAGGAAATGCAACAATGAGAGAGTCAACTGGAGCCTTTTCTTTGCTATTTTTACTGCTTAACAGAGCAGAGTAATACTTTGAAACAACTCCATTATCAAGAGTCCTGAAGGAGCCTGAAAAGACAGAGCATTCAAGAAGATAACAAAAACTTTGATGCCAGGACAAATCAATAAGAAAACCCTAAGAGGTCACTGTAGCCTTGTCTGGGAAAACTGCAGTGGGAGAAGGTGTGCAGGGGCTGGAGCACTTCAGCAACAGCATCCCAGAAGAAATCATTAAAATCACTGACCTTTTCAGTCACTACAACTTTAACAACTGAATGGAAACACTTATAGAAAGAAATCAGTCTGCAGGAAAGGAGGAGTTGTGGTCTTTTGGGATGACGCAGCCCAGTCCAGAGCCAACCTCAGCAGACTCGTGGGGGCTCATGGGGCTGCAGCAGTGTGGGAGAAAGAAAACCTTGATGGGATAAGTAGTGAAGCTGCTATCCTCTGCTGCACAGCTTTCATAAGCAGTTGGTGTATGTCTGGGTGCAGCATGGGCAGCATCAAAGACTGTGGCCAAATTTGAAAAAGGGCATATTCTATTTCTTTAACCTCCAGAAGGACTGAAATCATACTGTCTCACTGACAGCCTCCCTCTAGACAGTTCTGCTGGTCCGTCAGCCCTGCAGTGGGAGCTGAAAGGAGCTGCCAGAGGAAAGGTACTCTACCTCCCTTTACAAACAGAAATCCCTCTGATATGCAGAGGTTTGTCTGCTCACCAAGTTACTCCTAGAGTGAGTATTTCCAGCCCCAAAACACACATGGTGGCTTTAGAGAGTGGGAGAAGGGCTCCCTACTGGCCTGTGATGGGGCAGGTCACGCTTTCCTCTGCACTCTTCAGCACCAGCTGCATTTGGGAAGGCTATTAATGCATTTTATAGGCCTCTAAAATTTGTTATGAAGCAGAAAATGGTTTTCAGGGAAAAGCAAATACACCCTGTGCCTTCTCCCCAATTAAAGCTGATGAGCCACACTGGTTCAGCCGAGACATAACAAAACAATGAAAACAAGGCAAAAGGTTTCAAAGTGCAAGTGGTCAAATCAACAGAAAAGTTCTTTCCCACATAACAGAAGAAAAATAATTAAATGAAATGTTGCTTTTCAGAGCTATAGAAGGAAATGAATGTCTAAAGATGGAGCAGTAGTGGCAACAGTAAAATACAAATCCACAAACAGTAGAACACCCAGGTCTAAGAGATGAACACAACAGCTATAAAGTCAGTGATCAGAGACTGCTCATATATCTGCAGCAAAGGCTATTACAAGGCAATTGCCAAATGTAGTCAAACTCCATATTTTAATACTAAACAGGTATGGTCAGAGCCAATGGAAATTTTCAAATGGCAGCATCTGTACGCATAAGAATAATTATTGCTTGCAGTAGCAGGAAGTTTCATGAGGTATTTGATAAATAAAACTGCATAAAACTAAGCCAAAGGAAAACATCAGTGAAAAGATCCCAGTGCAAAAGATCCTCGATTATGCAACTTTGTGGAAAGTGCAACAGAAGAATCAAATTATGAGACTGAGAGGTTCAAAGTCAAAAATACCCCTAAGGACAGGTCCCAGGGGCAATGTGAAGTGCAATGCTCTTGCTGTGTCTAAGACAGGAACTGAAATATCAGCAGAGATAAGGCTGGGCTGTGCAATGTCCAGCACTGGAATAACCAATTTCTATTCAAAATTGCCAAAGCTCCCAAGTGGAAGACATTTTCACCACTGTATGCTGAGGTGTTTCACAGTTCTTCCCTTGATTTTGCACAGATGAAACCTGGAGGGAAGCCAGGAGAGATGCAGCAACAGGAGAGGAGAGAGCATCTCCCTGATGATGTCTGAGATGCAGCCATGACCACTGGGCACCATGAGCCTGCTCACACCCAGCATGGTCTTTTCTACAGACATGGAGAGAAAAGCATTGCACAGGCTGCTTTCAAAAAGAAGGAACTGGTGTTTTATGAATGTTTCAGAGCAGCACAAGATTCCTTAGTGATAGTACCTTGCGTCACCAGCCTTGGGCTGGAGCTTTGGGAACGCATAGCCAGAAGAAGCTGCAGCTCTCTGTGAGGAACATCTTGTGCATAAAGACTAACTGGGAGTAAACACAAACCCAGACAGGCTCTCTGCAGGGAAGACTCGATAGTATTGACTTTAAAATTGATTTTTTGTTATGTGGCATTCCGAGAGATGTGACACTTATCCTGGCCCATAAAGTCAAAGAGATTATTGGTGAGTGCTTCAACTACCAAACCAATGTAGGCTCTGATAACTCCCACACTTGTAAATATTCAATCTCTGGCTTATCACCAACATTTACACCAATATACAATATGGAAAACTCATAGTGTTATTTTTCCATAGCTGCTGTGTCTTTCTCTGCCAGAGCAGACAAAGATGCCTTGTTCTTCCAGATACATAGGTGATGGGAGGAAGACAGGTGAGGATGAGGAGCAGGCAGATGCCATGCTGAATATCAGCAGTGCAAGTCCCAGGAGCAAAACTTAGGGTTGGACATGGCTGATTCAGGTACAAGCAGAGCTTTTTACACGCCCATTTCAGCTTCTGCGAGTACACTGTCAGGGTAGGTCACAGGTACCTGCTGTGCAAAGCTAGAAGCTTTGCAAGTGACTGTCTGTGAGTATCCTTGGAGAGCAAACAGGCCATCCCTACAGCTCCGGCACATGGTGGCAACAAGGAGAAAATGCATTTCTTTAATTAGGTGTCCCCTAGAATATTTGGTCTGTGCTGCACAGATCCCCCTAGACCTCCATGACTCACTGCTAATGCTTAGAAAATAATGAATAAAACCCAAGAGGCTGTTTATCGTCTACCTTTTCCATTTTAGGGGTTATTCCTCCTTTCTATTCCCCATCAGCTTTTTTTCTTTAGGTGTATTGAATCATTTTACAGCTCTGAAGTTTTTTCAGTACAGATGCTCTGCTTCCTACCACTGTCAGCCTATCTCACCACTCTCTGACCACAACCACCACAAGGAAATAAACCTCGACAACATTTCAGCATAGGAGCATTTGGAAGCTTTTGAAGAGCAGCAGTGCCTGTGGCAGAGCAGTTTTTCCCACTGTCATTGACAGATGGAATAGGCTTTCTTAGTCTCTTTTTAGAAAACTGATGCAATGGTAACAACAATCTGCAGACCAAACCCCAAGTGTTTGCCCCAGTTTATGCCTCAGTTCCTATCAGCCAAACCCCTCCTGAAGGAAGATCCTGGTCCAGCCCCAGACACCCACAATACTGGTGCCCTATTGAGACTTACTTGCTGCCCTCCTTGCCATTTGGCTCATTTCCCATACTGGTCCAGTCACTCATCATGGCATCTTATCCTGGTAACAACCCTGGCGAGACCATTTTCCAAAACAGATTTATGGCACTTGTGGGGTTGACACTTCATCATAGCCAACATCTTCCCCTGGGGTGTCAGCTCTTACCGCATCTGAAAGGCTTCTCACTCTTCTGTTGTGTGGAAGCCTTGAAAACAAAGACCAGAGAAGGAACTGTGACATCATGGCACAGCCAAGGCCACATACAAAGGAAAGTGACTTCTTTCTTCTCCTTTTCAGTCAGAGTTATTGTAGATGATAACACAAAACATTTCAGATTTCAGGCAAAAATGGGATTTGTTAACATTTACTAACATGCCTGTATGTCTTTTCATACAGACCAATAGCTCATCTTTCTTGCTGCCTTACTGTACTCTTGAAGTTTGCTGTATCTGCAGGGCAATTCTCTGCTGGATGAGCAAAACACGTTTGTTGGCTGCAAATCTACAAACTCTTAGTTTCTCCAAACAGCTTCTCATATTCTGATGCAAAATGAACAAAAGCTTTTTTACATGTATATATATGCATGGTGTGATTCTTGGACCAGGGCTAGGAACTGGACTTCGATGGTCCTTGTGGGTTCCATCCAACTCAGGACATCCTATGATTCTATGTTTATTTTATATATGTTTATTATCTTTTATTCAATATATATATGTATATAAAGTTTGTTTAATAATTTTCTTTCTTACTGCTCCCCTTTGTAAAAGAAAAGCTTAACAGTCCCCCTGGGCTCATTGCTACCATCACTTATTCACATCCTTTTCAAGAAGGGTTGAGCAGACCTGAACACTGCCAGGTGGCTGCAGCACACTTCCAGGTGAGTGCCCACATTCCTCCTCCACTATTTTTGCCAAAAAACTGCTGGCTGCCTTGTGGCTTGCTGCTGCAGCATGAAGCAAAGTCTGTCCTGAGCCATGCAGGGGGATGGCCAGAGATTTGTCATCCCCAGCACACCTCTCCCCAGCAGCACCTATAATTTAGACTTTAGAAATGGATGCAAGTATTTCACATTTATTCCCTAAATAGGGCAAGTGGGGATTGTCTGTCCTTTCTTCAACTCAGCAGTAAGCCACTTTAGTACATTTACTGACAGCTAAAAATAGACCGCCCATGCCTTGGGTTCCTCTACTGAGTCACCAGCAGCCTTCTGACCAATCCACAGTTGTACAGCAGATGGTTGGGCTCCAGTTCAGAAGGTGTGGGGCGTTTAACTCCAAGCATTGGCACACTCTCAGACCTCATCCATTGCCTTACAAGGGTGTGCTCCTTGGAAAACAATAGGCAATAGTCTTATTAACAGAGACACTGGTCGTTGGGGGCACCAGGATGGGTTCTGGATTACCTGCAGGGCACATAAAAGCAACTCTTCTAGCAGGATCTGTGCACTGAAGCAGAGCCTAAAGTGGAAGAAAGCCTGCACAGTTCCAAGGAAGGGAGGAATTCCCAGGCAGCAGAGAGGGCACATACTAGGCTGAGCTCGGGGACTCCGACTGGAGTGCAGCCAGCTTTTGCACAAGGCAGCTATAAGTAAACATAGCCAGTGCTCTCCAAAGAGCTGAGCAAACAGAGAGACCTCCAGCACTGTGCAGCCAGGGCTGCGGAGAAGACAAGTGAAGCCAGAAATGTGGTTAAAATCCCTCACCCAAGTGGCTGGCTTTCCCACAGCCAGCAGCTGTACCGATGGGAAGAGTGCCTCCAGGGATAGATGCTGTGGAAATAAAGCAGTGCCTCAGTCAAATCTCTAACCAATCATCCCTCAGCCATCCTTAGCCAAGGTGACTTGGTGGTATGGCCAAGTTTGGCAAAACAAGGTGCTGAAATGGCTCAGTAACCCAAAGGCAATTCCTGCTGCATCGCACAGCCTTGAGCAAGCACCAGGGATTTCCACGGGTCTTGTGAAACTCAGGGAAGGCCCAAGGCAGCACTGTTTTCTTTCAAACCGCTGACAAGCCAAAACCACATCCCCTCTCCATGAAGTGCCCCACCATGGGCTGCTTCCTGGCACCTCTTCTGGGAGACTGAGGCAGGGACTGGTCCCAGGGGCCAGGGGGCCACGGACAGCAGCAGGCTGCCCTGTGCCATGGCAATGTCTGTCTAACAACCCCCTTTTAAACATGTTTTACTGGCTGGAACAGGACACAAGACTTCTGGCTTCCTTTTCAGGATTACTCAAAATGAATAATTTTCCCATTTTTTTCTCAGCTTGAGAATGATTATTTATGTATTTGTTTATCTAAAGTCTGTTCAGATTTTTGTTGTTGTTTGGTCTTGCTGGGTTTTGTTTGGTTTTTAGTTTTTTGTTTTGTTTTTTTAATTAAAAGAGAATAAGTATCCTTTCACTTAAGAAAAAAAAGTCCCACTTTAAATAGTCCAAGCTGGTCTCAGCGTGACAGCAAGAAGGTGGGTGTGGGGATGTCAGAAAAATTACTTATATTGCATAACTTTGTTGCTAGCTGTTTCTGCTGGGTGGTTCAATAAACCATATGTTGCTATTTTTAGATGGCATTACACTGTTTAAAAGAGGTCTGAGGTCAGGAAAGTGAAACTTGGGCTGGCACTTGCTGCAGTTTTGCTCAGTTTAAAGCAGGTATCTTCAGACCCAGCATTTGCGAACAACTTCTCTGTAACTCCCCAGGTAGGAGTTACAGGAGAGAGGCACCCAGTGTGGGGATGCTTTTCATGGCAGGCATAGGGACAGTGGTCAGGATAAATGGAGAGGGTTAAAAACCACCTAGGACCCTTTCTTTCTCCACATGGTGTTTAGGCAGGCAATGCCTGTTGAAATCTCAGCCAAGTGACCTGGAAGGATGGCACCCCAACAGGCAACCCAGGCTCAGTTTTCAATGGGACCATCATCACAACCCTGGGGAGAGGAGATGCACCTGGGGTTTCATCCTGTAGCTCTGCTGGAGCAAAGCTTCATAGCCAGGGTTGAAAACACCATTAGAGCTGTAGGAAAGCAGTCACATAGAAGTCATCTTGCAAGGGAAAGGTTTTGATGCTACACTGAAGTGTCAGGAATTAATGCTTTGCTATGGAAACCAGTGGTTGCCTCGTTTAAGCCATGGCGATGGTCCTGCTGTCCCAGCGTTGAGAGTGCACAGTGGCAGGAAGGTGCCTGCCACGCACTGCATTCGAGGGCTAAAGCAGCTTACCCCATGCCAGGCACACCAGGCACACGTAGGGGTGACAGGAGCGTCTTGAGCTGCACTGTGAGGCTGCAGGCTTCAGGGAACATCCCAGATGTCCTTCTCCCAACCCAAACCCTTCACCTGCTGGAAACCTTGGCTGCCACGTGACACTCTGAGGATTAAATACTCCTCAGGGTCACTGTCATGGCAGAAGGGAGGAAACACACACTGGGTGCATCATGTTACTGCAGGCTAGAGTAGGGATGCTGCACCCACGTGAGAGGCTGTGTCCCAGGACAGGATGGGGGATGCTGGCCACACACTAATCACCACCCCTAGTTCCCCAGAAAGTCCCTCAGTTTCACCATGGTAAAAATGGGTCATTTGTCTGGGTCAAAGTACGAGGGGAGCATGGGGAAAGTCCTGTCCTCAGGACAGAAAGCATGTGAGGTAACTACTTGTCTCACATGCCGCTGTAAAATCTGGGATAAGTGGTACCCAACAAACTTTCTTCCATAGTCTGAAAGCAGGGGGGGCAGATCCACAGCCTTGCTCCAGCCTGTGCAATAAACCTGACACCGCAGCCACTCGCTTTGATTTTTCCAGCAGCTGGAGCCTGGTGGGGCGAAGCACATGTTGAGAAGATGCAGGATTTCAGAAGGAAATCTGATTTCCCTTGAGTTTATCACTTCTCCTGCCTGGCTCTTGTCTTTCCAGCAGCCAGCAGCAGCAGCTCCTGTATGCACAGTACACTCCCCTCATTTCCTAGCTGTGCCAGGAGCTGTCGTAATAGGAGGTTCAAATAATTGTTTTTACAAGAGCTGCTTTCCGCAGAGCCTTTTGAAGGTCGTACTGATTATTTCCTCCCAAGCAAGCAAAGCACCATGTAATTATTGCAAATGTCACCTGGTGAAAAATCACTTCTAGTCAATCATCTCAGCCTGGAGATAACTGCTGTAGCTCTTTGCTACTGCCACAAGTCAAACAGAAGTGATGAGGGGGTCTCACATCTCTCCTGTCAAGACTTATATATCCATGCAAACACAATAAATTGGTTAAATAATGTTCACAAGAAGCCATTCTGTAGACTCACTGCTCAGTGTCTTCGTCATGCTGGTGGATAACACAGGAGCCTGCTCCTGCTGTGGGTGTACACACGAGACAGAGCAGGCTGTGGCTTTTTAGTTCAAAATGCAGATAGATCCTGTGGACCTACTTCCTCAGAGCTGCTGCAGAGCAGGTGACACAGTGACGAGACACAAATTTGGCTCTGCCAGGAGATACAGGCACAGGAATACCACTGTTTCCAGCCTATTCTGTGCTGTTAGAGTCCGAAGCCAAAAGCAGGTAGTGTATGACATTAGTGATAATTACGGTGTTGAAGACTTTTTTCTTGTAGAGCTCTGGTTCTATTTAATTCTAATTTGTGATGATCCTACTTTGGGACAAAATATTTCATGTTTAGTTAATGTTTGAAGATTCTTTTACTTTTTAAAAGACAAAGCTTAAGAGCAAAGGTGATTCAATGATGTCAACTGCAATTAATGTGTTTAATAAACTGGGGGAATCCAAATATATATATTTTAAAAATCTGGTTATCTGTTCCAAGCATTGTATCTTGAACAATCAAAGTTGTGATATTAAAATAAATTTAATTGAAAATGAGCACTTAGCACACCATAATTATGAGCACTGATGTAAACCTCTCAAGAGGTAAACATCCTGGTTCCAAAAGCAACTGTTTAGATGTGCCTGAGACACGGTGCAAGCGTCGTATTTAGCAGAGGGCACAGGGATCGAACACCCATACACAGGCAACTGTAAAGCAGCTGTCAGAGGTGGAATGCAGAGCACAAATACATGAAGAAAGTTTACCTGCTTGTAAGTGTGTTTTTACAGAAATACTGGCAGAAGTAAAAAGGACACACTTGACTAGAGAAAAAAGCTTTTAATGACATCTTAATTTACAAAAAGGTTGAAGAAAAAACCTTGAGGGCTTCACAGGGGGTGAAATAGAGGAAAGAGCGCTGGTGCTGTACTGTGCCATTCAGCTTAGGGCACACACTCAAAAATGGGCTGCTGCCATAACTTCTAACACCAAATTAGCAAATACAGCACATATTTATCTAATTTTTTCATTATTTTATTTAAGCACTAGCAGCTGCTGTCTAAGGAACAATAGCAAAGTTTTCCTTTGCCAGAGCTTTGAGTAAAACTGACACAAGGAGGAAGAATCCTTTCGCAGCAGTGCTGAAGGAAAATTACTTCATAGAGATTTCCTCTCCTTAAGCCTAATAGTGTTCTGGTCCACTTACTGAAGACGTCAAGGAAAACAACATTCACAGATGTTAGAAAATACAGTCCCAAGCAGCAGTCTCACACATCAGGACTGCACCAGAAATAAATGCCCTGGCACCCACATGCTGACTCATGGCTCGGCTGGTATTCTTTGTAAATTGCTTTAATGAAATTCCATCATCATCAATAATTTTAATAGTGATCTGGCAACAAAATCAGATGTGCTAAAAAAAAGGCCATCCACAGGACAACTCAATGACCATGGAAATCTCCTCATCAGAACAAGGCATATAAGAAACTGTTTCTTTCAACAGTGAGTATGTACATTACTTGGAAAATGATGCAAGTTTCACGTGGAGAGCTCCTAATGGCATGGAGCTGAGATACAGTATGAGACCTTGCTCTGACTCCAGGAATCCATGAAGGGACATTTCTCATGTCCTGTGGTACCTTCCACTTGTTTTTCTCCCTGGGGCGCAGAAGAGGACAAAGTGATGTCTCTGAGACCTGTTGCTGGTGGGTGCACAGCCTGGGTGGTACCCAGGCACTCCCATGGGGGATTCTCAGGGAGCCTTATGGTGAGAAGGCTCACCCTCAGCCCTATCTGTTCCCAACAGAAAACCATTTCTGAAGGCTCTCTATATTTCTGTTCTGACCCTAGGACTCTTTCGAGAAGTGACTGTTCGTGACACACAGCTGTGATCTTGCAATACCACAAAAATTGCCTTCTGACACCAACTACTGATGTGACCTAAACCTGGTGTTGGTTTTCCCTGTGGAGGGCAAAAGGGCTGAGCCACAGGTTGGTGTTGTCTGCTTGCTGGGTGGGAACAGCGGTCTCCTCTCCCACAGCACTGATGTGTATCTTTCCCTTCCAGCATCCATCTAGCCCAGGAGATGCAGCAGATGGTGATGGGTGCCTGGGGCCCCAGACAGGCTATTTTTAGATCAAAGGAAGCTCATCAGATTGAAGGTAACCTCACCCTGCAATATGCAATTTCAGTGTTGGAAATTATGAGTGTTTAACAGGGCCCTTTCAACATTTGTCTGAAAAGTATTTTACAAGTCTTGAACCAACAACATGATTCTCTCAACGTATCCCGTAGTTTTGACAAGATCCAACTTTAGCCCAGAATACTTTTCAGAGCAGTATACAGTACTTGGTCGCACTAACCCGTACCATATTTGCAATTTCTGCTTGAAGATGACGCCTACTGCTTTCACCTGATCTGTTTTCCAAAATGACATCCTGATACTGATCTTCCTGCTGAATCAGGAACCATGCTGTGCATGCTAAATCACCCAAAACAAAATAGTCCCTAGCTGATAAACTACATGTTTTCAAATAATTCTCTCAACAAAAGCTAAGCTAGTTTATGTTTGCTTCTGAATGGATAGCATTTTGTCTCTATTAACACTTTGATGACTGTGTAAGTGAAAAAATAATTCACTGAAGACCACAGATCTATAAAGCCTCAGCAGAGCATCCATTGCACATTACTCTGGTAGACGTAATAAATCTCATTTAAGAGCTTCAGAGTTAAACAATACTGTAAAATGGCCAGGAGAGAGCTACCAGTTGTTATTGCACTCACTGGTCTCTTGTGTCCTGAAGAAGACAGAAGCCTAAAGATGTCATCAAACATGAAATCTGCTTTTCATCCCACCCTTATTCTGGCCTTCTTATATACATCTTTGCTTCAGATTTAGTTTTTTGCAAATATAATTTTTGGCCTGTGTGATTAAATTTCCACAGCTGCAAATTCTCACTGTCACCCACAAACCAGACAATCATCTAAATTATTTTTAACTCTGTGTTATAAAAAATGGTTCCTATAAGAATATATGGGGGGTTTTTGACAATATAATTTGTCCCAGAGCATTTCAGGTTTAGTTTTTTAAGATGTGTTATTTCTCCTGATGTGACAGGCAAAACCACTTCACCTACCTAGCAGCCAGCTCTTCAGTTACATGCTTTCAATTACTTTTCAGACAGAAGTGAGCAGACTGTAAGACAGGAGTGAGCACACTGTAAGATGGAAATGAAAAATAGTCACTGCAGGCAGTTGGAAGAAAAACAAACCCAAAAGGTCATCTTCCCCTTGCCTGCTCACATCACACCACAGGTTACACTACCTCTATACTGCAAACAAGCAAATGCTCCATTTCCCCACTTTGTCACTCAGTCACCCCAAGGGTGCTCCCTCCCCAAACATAAGCGCAGGGGTGTGCTCAGTAAGAGATCTTACAAAGGATCACAGCAAAATCCTGCCAGGACTTGTCTCTTACACATATTAAAGATCTGGAGATCTCTCCTAGCCGACCTTTGTTTTTGTTTTTCCAGGAAGTCTTATGATCCTACTGGTGACAGAAACCACCAAGTACCTGTTCCAGTTCCCTGGCCATACAACTTTGACCAGCACAGTGTCAAGCTTCCCGAGCCGTGAGGCTGGTAAAGTGCCTCTGAGGTCAAAGGAGAGCCGCATTAAGGGCCTGTGATCTGAGCTGAGAAGACAGCAGAGTCCCAGATGTGTGTGTTAGCTCTTCTGGTCATCAGCTACTAATACCAAAGGTCCCAGCCCTGAGGAAAATGCACTGGAGGAGCTGGATTTCATCAATCCCAGTAAGGCAGTGCTGTGGTGGGCACAGAAGGAGTGGGTCTCTGTGGACAGTTTCATAGAAGCTGTAATTTCTGCAGTGGCAGAGCACAGAGGGAATGCAGATTTACTTCTGGAGAGGGCACTGGGGAATTGCAAGGGAAAGTCGTCTTGCAGGGTTCAGCCACCGGCGAAGTGATGTTGGAGAAGAACAAGGCAGAGGCAGAAGGACAGAAGAAAGCCTCAGGGAAGGAGCTGCAGCTGCTGGGTTTGTTACTTTACACTTCCTCAGCTCTCTTAGTCATTAAGTGAATGTGGTGGTGATCAAAACCTCCCCCAGCCCCAAGCAGGCACTGTTAATAGTACAGCCCAGGTGAGAATGGGGCCGTGAGACCCAAAAGTGAAACAATTTAGAAACTGATTCAAAACAAAGGTTGCTATGATTGCTTAAATTCCAGAGTCAGTGCTGTGTGACACTCCACTGGCCCACCAGCAGCAATGGCCAATACATAGCAGAGAAACCGGGTTTGTGAAGTGATTTCAGCTCTGGTGTTCAGCACTGCTATCAAAAGTGCAGTCAAGAAATCAATGAGGTTCTTTATTTTTTACCATCCCCTAATGTCTTTTGGACCCAAAATTGAGGGTCACAGTGATGTAAAGAGCAAGTGAGAGGGAGTGTTGAGGCAGGTGAGTGTAACAGTGGGACATGAGGGATGATGCCTCAGCTCTGAAGTGTGGTCAGCACTAGAAGAAATGGCAGGATTGTACAAGGAATTCTCCAGGATCTCTCTGCCCTCTTCTCTTCAACGTCTTCATAAACAACTTGGATGCAGGACTGGAAGGGATACAAAGCAAGTTTGCAGACTACACAAAACTGGGAGGAGCTGTTGACTCCCTCAAAGGCAGGGAGGCCCTACAGAGAAACTTCAACAAACTAGAGGACTGGGCAAACCAACCATATGAAGTTCAACAAGGGAAAGTGCCAGATTCTGCACCTGGGATGGGCAACCCTGGATGATCATAGAGACTGGGGAATGAGATACTGGAAAGAAGTGTAGGGAAAGGGACCGGGGGGTCCTGGTGGATGGCAAGTTGAATGTGAGTCAGCAGTGCCCTGGCAGCCAGGAGGGCCAACCCTGTCCTGGGGGCATCAGGCAAAGCATCACCAGCTGGTCGAGGGAGGGGACTGTCCCACTCTGCTCTGCACTGGGGTGGCATCATCTTGGATATTGTGTGCAATTTTGGACACCACAACATAAGAAAGATATTAAGCTATGAGAGAGTGTCCAAATGGGACAACAAAGATGGTGAAGGGCCTTGAGGGGAAGCTGCATGAGGAGGGCACTTGGTCTGTTCAGCTTGGAGAAGAGGAGACTGAGGGGAGACCTCATTGCAGTCACAACTTCCTTGTGAGTGGAAGAGGAGCAGGGGCAGGCACTGATCTCTTCTCTGCAGTGACAGTGACAGGACCCGAGGGAATGGCCTGAAGTTGTGTCAGAGGAGGTTTAGGTTAGATATGAGAAAAAGGTTCTTCCCCCAGAGGGTGGTTGGGCACTGGCACAGGCTCCCCAGGGCAGTGGTCACAGCACCAAGCCTGGCAGAGTTCAAGAAGTGTTTGGGCAATGCTCTCAGACACATGGTGTGACCTTTGGGATAGTTCTGTGCAGGGCTAAGGGTTGGACTTCATGATCCTTGTGGGTCCCTTCCAACTCAGTATATTCTGTGATTCTGTGAAAAAAATTAATTGATTAGGAAAATTTTCTGGGCTGGAGAGTCATTCTGCAGGAATAGAAACTGTAAGGAAGAAAATGTAAGAAACTCAGTAAAAACAAACAAACAAAAAAAACCAAACAAACAAAAAAACCCCCAACAAACCCAAACCCAAACCAAACCAGAAAATTATGAATGTGTTTTCATTAATAAAACTTATTTCCCCAAAATATAGTTTTTCTAGCAAGAAACCCTTCCTACCTGCTCTCACCTGCTCAGTATATTCTTTAATTTACCATACAGCTTTAGAGAATGTTCCGAGCAATCTATATTCACGCACAGACACACACACCCCTTACCCTGGCATTTTCTCTTAGCAGTGGGTACGAAAAAGGCTATTGCACTCCCTCACTGCTGGTAATGCAATAATTGGATAAACTATGAACGTGTGAATGAGCAAGGGTGGACTGACAGCACAGCCTAATAAGCTGACAAGCAATCAAAAAGAAACAGGAAGGCAAGAGCACGTACAACCTTGAGAACAAGCCCTTGGGCACTCTAATGATTCCTACTTCTCTTTTTCCCCAGCTGGGTCTGACACAGTGTTCAGCACCCTCACATACAGTAGAAGCAATCAGTAACACATTCAGGGCTGCATGTGTCTATGTGGAGAAATAAGACATGGGTTTTCCATTGGTGTTGCATCTTCTCAGTATCCTCTGGTGCAATCTGCATCTTTGCCACTTCCTGGTGGTGGGCATTCGGGTTGACCCCTTGATGACAGCACATAATTGCCACAGTCAAAACATGCAGGATTTCAGTCAAGATATAGTCATGGGGAAAAGGAAAGAAAAACAGCAAGAACAACACAACGCTTACTGCCATGCTGGCAGACTGTCCAGTTGACTTGATAATGATATTTTTAATCTACATTAGAAAGTAGCTCTCTCACATCCCCAGCACTGCACTGGGTAATTGCCCACACTGAGCAGGATTTACTGCAGGTGGGGTGCATGAGCAAGAAGCAGGTCATATGGTTATAACATGGGTGCACAGAAGGAGGACTGAAGGTGGCTGGGTGCTACCTGTGCTGCTCTCTGGCATCTGAAGGTTCAAAGGTGCCGTCTTTCTGCAACCTGAAAGCAGTTATCCGTCATATGGGGAAGTGGGAATGCAGTGATTGGAGTGAAAAGTCAAACAAGGCATGGGCTAAATGCTGATGGTGGGACAAAACCAGGCAGTAGTAACTCAGGTTGCACTGCCTGCACTTTCTGTTTTCTGCTTTGAAGGGCACAGTCCAAGCTGCCCCAGGTGCAGAGGGCAGGATGTGGAACAGCAGTGTTTTTTCTGGCAGTCCTGGAAGTAAAATCAATGTACTGATCTGACCTGCTGCTTGCCATCCCCTGCATCTCCTCCAAGATCAGTGCCTTCCTTCTGGCACTGCATCATGGCTGGGAAGGGAAAAGTAGCTTCTCCTCCTTTGTTTCAAGGCACTGGGGGTGCCCAAGACAGTACGTACAAAATCGCTGTCCAGCTCCAGAATTAGGCCGTTTTCCACCACACTTGGGAAATCTCAGCTGCTTCTGCTACTGGAATCAGAGTGTGTGCACAGACTGGTTCTCATCTGAGTCCTTGTACTGGGGCAGGCAGAAAGCTGCTCACTGACATGTGGTGGGATGGCAGAGATGGAGACCTGATCCCAGACCCAGGATCTAGGAGCCACACAGGGAAAACCCCTCCAGGGTTTCTTGATTGGGCAGCTCACCTGAATGCCCCATTAACTCATCTCTGCACAAACGGAAAACATCCTTTTGGCTGAAATTTTCCAGATTTTCTCAGCTTGAGGCAAACTCCTGATATGCAAAATTTTGGCCTGAACTGTTGAAAATTGGCAAAGTTAAAAGAAAGATAAACTATGATGCTTTAGTGGAAAGTGTTAGACAATTTTAAGACCCCACAATAGTCCCAGCTGTGTTGCCCTCTGGTTTGGGATGCAAACACACAGGTCAATCCAGCATTTGGTTGTGTTTCTAAACCAGCCACCCAGATTACTGAAATGAACTTGTCAGTTTTGCCCTAGGACTGGGGAAGGTTACTCTTGCTTTGCAATATATGTGTGCCTGGATCTACAAGGAGGAATGCAATTACAGAGATCTTATCCTGCTTACCTACTGGCAAGGCTTTTTGTCTCATTAAGACTTCTGAGCGTAAAACCCAGGCTTTCTGTTTGCTGGGTCATTGCTCTATCCATTCAACCCACTAGCAAAAGAGAGATGTGTTTCATCTCATCTGGATTTTCCCAGCAGGCTTAACCATGGCTCAGTTGGCCCCTACTCAACAGCAATGAAATCTCAGGTGAGAGCAGTGCCCACCTACCCAGCATGGGCACTCTAGAGCCAACATGGACATCTTCAGGTGTGCAACCTGAGGATGCTGCAGGGAAAGGTTTGCAGAGGGGGACACAGACTGGGAGAGCAGGAAGTCAGGTTTCTCTCTGCAGCTGAGGTACCATGTCTCAGCCATGCCAGGACTTAAGCCTTCTATATTCTATCCAAAAGCATCTAAAGTGCCAAGTGCTTGGGCTTCTCAGCTGATCTGGGACCTTTCCACTGGATGCAGCAGTGCAAGCCCTTGTTTGATGAAAGCGGGTACCAGTTCTATAGCAGTCACACAGATTTAGGGCAGATACAAGGCCCGACTGATTTTATGGACATGCACTAGAGAGTGAGGCAAATGCTGCTCAGTCAGCTTTAAAAAAGTCAGAGCTAAGCTTATGTGAGTGATCTCTGCAGCTTGCAGCCAGCTTCCAGCGGCACAGACCTTGCTGGGCTCTGTTAGCCCCACTGCACAGCAGGGAGGGGCAAGCTGTGGGTCTCTATGCCTGGCACAGACCCCAGGTTGTAACATGCACTTCACAACACCCATTCACTATGAAACAGCCCAGTGAAGAAACCTGCTTGAGGCTTTCAGTGTGAGTGAGAAGTGAGGGTGCTCAGTGCGGTGAAAGAAGAGTGCCAAAGCAGGGCTCATTTGAAAAATAAAATCAAATCGGTCCATGGAGATGATGTGTCCAAGAGTGAATGTTCCTACTTGTGGGATATTCTTTACCAGGGACCTCTTTCCATATTAAAACTCCTCAGAAACAGCATGCCTTGTGCTTGCCTCTTTGCTGCTGGATGTTTCACATGCTCCAGGGGGGAAGGTACAGCTCTGACTTATGCAAAGGAGAAAAGCATATTGCTGGATCATGTGGGGCTTATAAGCCTGAGTTTGCATTCCTAAAATACTTCTGTTTTAATAATCCTTTGGAGAAAAATTGAATTTAATTCCCTGTAGCAAACAAGCCAACTATCACCTTGGGGTTTCATAGTTATGAAGCCCCATGCTTTTGACTTAGATTACTCCCAAAAAAAGGTCAAGAATCCTCCTAGCAGATGATTTCACAGAAGAAAATGTAAACACATTCTGCAATCCAGTATGAAGGAACACTGGTGTCCAGGCACTGCCAATATTTCACTCCCTATGTAAAAAGTAGTGGGTTGGTATTATCTGTAAAGGAAGTCAAATGAGTTGATACAAACTAAGGCTTTTCAAAGAAACAGGAAGCCTACCATCATACTTAGTCTAGACTCCAGATTAAGCCCCATCTTTTAGCCACTTAGGATCCTGGCAATAAATACCAGGAGAATTGTAAGTTGATACGTAAACACTTAAACAAATGTCAGCAATTCTAACACAGTGAAATAGTTCCCTCATGACCAAGAACACCTACATACCAAAAGCAACTCCAGCTTCTCCACTGCTGTCTCATTGCAGATAGGACTAGAGACTTCACATCATATGCATGTTCCGAAACTCAGGTAAGGGTACAGACTGTGTCTGCTCAACTGCTAGGAAAAAACTTTGGCTCAGGGAAGAGAGCACTAGGTTGGCCCACAGGAGAGGGAGACGTGATTCCCAAAACATTTGTGTGACCTTGAATAAAATATACTTACTTTCTGGGTTTGGCTAGTCTGTCTACTACTAATTATGAAATTAAAAAACTAACCTGAAATATTGTGAACATCTTCATCTTATTTTCAACTCAGCACTCTACACTGTTGCACCATGGAAGGAAGAAACCCTCTCATGAATAACATCTGGTGTCACGCAAATGCCACTGAAAACTGTGATTGTCACCCTTGTTTGCTGTCTGGCACACATGGCGCTGGTGACTTTGCAGAGATAAGAACAAGGCAAAGCACTTAAAGTCCATGGCCTGCAGCAATAGCCAGTTGTGGCACAGTCTGATGTGGGACACTCTCCCAGTCTTCCCAAAGCAGGCAGAGCATCACAATCCATGACAGGGAAATTCATCAGCCTCATATGGGAAATCCCATATCTGCCACACTGCGTTGTATCTAACTTTTCTATCTTACTCTAATTACCTACAATAAAAACTGCATGGACCATGAGCTTAAGAAAGCCTTCAAAGGATAGGCTCTGGATTCCAGATGAGACACCTACCCAGATGTTACTGACACATGGAGCTGCTGCTTCACTGCAGGGCTGAAAGGGCTGTGGTCTCTTTGGTAGCTTGGCTCAGGGTATTTCACCCCTCAGCCTGCTAACCATCATGCAGTACAGCAGCACACCCCTCAGCAGCATGCTTCACCTTCATATTCTGGCTGTTTGCCTCTTACATGTTAAGGGTCCTAATAGACAAATTGCTAACAAAAGAGGCAGCGCTCTACTGGCCAGAGGAGGAGTACATTCTTTCCTAACTTGGAGTAAATCTGTATGACCAATGCAGAGCCTCCATCCAACTGCAGTCTCCAGCTGTAGCCTCTGTAGTTCTTCCAACTAGTCCAGCACCCAGGGCTCAAGGCATCACTGGCCTGCCCACGTGGCAGAGGAAGGAAGGTCAGGCATGCTAGGGAAAACATTCACGTGAACGGGGTCACAGAGCAGCATTACACAAAACACCAGAAGATGGGTGGTAAGGGACCCTGGGATCCTCAGGAGTGCCCAGGGGATGTTCCCACCCAGGAGGGTGCTGCTGAGTGCAGGGTCCCTCACGCAGCACTGTGCAGCACCATGCAGTACCAGTGTCCTTCCCGCTGTAGCGTGACCCATCCCCAGCAGCTCAGAGCCACTGGGAGACCATGGGGTGAGAGCTGCTGAGCTCGTCAACACATGGGGGTTGAGGGCACTTATGTGGGGTCCCTGGAGCCACTTGTGCAAGTCCCAGAGGAGGAAGCAGTGGGAGATACCATGCCCTTTGAGCCACTTAGAGTTGATCAAGAAGGGAAGGCAGCATTGAGAGTGAGGGCAGGCTGCTCCCCTGACACCCAGCAGCAGCCACGAACAGGTCTTCCTCAAGGAAATGCAGCAACTGGAGGGAACAGCCATAGGCTAAACTTGTAAAACTTAGAAGCATTGCCCTGGGAAACACCTTCTGGAAAGTTTAACTGTTGAATTTTAGATGGTGGATAGTGTTTGTTCAGGGCATGCCAATTTTAAAACGATAAACCTGGAATTCAACAAAGAATCTCCTTCTGAAACCTCACTCCCTTATGTTGCCCTTTAACAAGGTAGCCATGATAGGCTTTCAAGGAAGGCCAACATGCACCAACCTTCCCTTGGCACATTAGCCATTAGGAGACACCAGCAGCCTTCAGCTTTGCAGGATCCAAAGGAAGAATTCAGCTTACTCCTATGCTGGCACATCCCCTTCTGGAAGCTGCCTTCTTGGCCAGCAGCACATTGTCCCTCCTGGAGGTGACACCCTGGCCCCAGCAGACAGGGCTGCCTCTTGGCAAGGGTGAGGAGCAGGAGGCTTTGTGTGTGGCTGTGAACTGCACAGGGCAGGTGGGCTTGGGCTTGTTGCCGCACTCAGCTGTCCCCTCTTGTCCCTGGGGCATGCAGGATGGAGTGAGCACACTGGCAAGGTGTGTGGGTGCTCCCTACTCTATGGCAGCCCCGGTGCTGTGGAGTGGCACTGCCCCAGCAGTGGGCAGAGCCTCCACACAGTAAGGTGGCCTCTGGATGGGTGTACAAGTACTTGAGTGCCAACGTGATGGGCTGCCATGAGGGGGTCCCACCAGCCATTTGCCCAGCAGGAAGCCCCAGTGCAGCTTTCCCTGAAGCATCCTCCCCTCCTGCAGAACACAGGAAATGGGCCAACAACCTCAGAGTGATGGCTTTCTGGGCAAAGAGTTGCTTGGTGATGTACAGATTTTTCGTGCCAATAAATGTTTTGGCATTTCCAGCTCTGGAAGTAATTTCAGTGTTATCTAAAAATTAATTTGATTCCTCTTCTAATTCCTCTTGGCAAATTAAGTATGAGCATCTAATTCTGTTTAACTCAAGGTCTGCTGCCCCAGGTAGCTGCAGACACAGGTATCCATGGTGGTTTCGATGCAAAATGGCCCAGAGAACTTAATCAGTCAATATCAATATCTTCAGACAGTTCAATATCTTCAGACAGTGAGACTGAGTGTATCTTCAAGCATATTTGCAGAGGACATAAAGTTGAATGGTGCAATTGTCACAATAGAAAGAAGGGGTGACATCCAGAGGCACCTGCACCAACTTGGGAAGTGAGTCTGTGAGAACCTCATGAAGTTGAAGAAGTCCAAGTGCAACATGCTACAGCCGGGTCTGGGCAGTCCCATACATGAATACACACTGGGAGAAGAAGCCATTGAGAGGAGCCCTGCAGTCAAGGACTTGAGGGTTCTCATGGATGAAAAGCTGGACATGAGCCAGCAATGTGCACTTGCATTCCAGAAGGTAAACCACATCCTGGGCTGCTTTAAATGAGGAATGACAAGAAGGACAAGGGAGATGATTTTTCCCCTATATTCTGCCCTCATGAAACTGATTCCACCCGTAGGACTGCATCCAGACCTGGGGTCCTCAACACAAGAAAGATGTGGGCCTATTAGAGTGGGTCCAGAGAAGGGTCACAAAGATGGTCAGAGGGCTGGAGCACCCTCCTATGCAGACAGGCTGAGAGAGCTGGGGTTGTTCAGCCTGGAAAAGAGAAGGCTCTGGGGAGACCTCACTGCTGCCTTGCAGTGCCTAACGGGGCTTATAAAAAGGAGGGACAGGGATTTTTTTGTATGAAGAGGAAAAGGGGCAATGGTTTTAAACTGAGAGGGGGCAAGTTTAGGTTAGATGTTAGGAAGAAATTCTTTACTGTGAAGGTGGATAGACACTGAAACAGGTTGTGGATGCCCCATCCCTGAAAGTGGTTAAGGTCAGGTTGGAAAGGGCTTTGTTCAGCCTGGTCTAGCGAAAGGTGTGCCTGCCCATGACAGATGTATTGGAATTAGATTATCTTCCAGGCCCCTTCCAACCCAAACCATTCTATGATTGTATAATGAGGAATGCTGAGACTCATATTGATAACTGAATGTTGTTCACAGGCATTTGGAAAGTGGTTGGCCATATGTAGTCTCAGACCACATGGAAGGAACTGCAAGCACTTTTGATCTGGGAAGCTGTAGGTTTGTTTTCTCAATTGCTTCCATTCTTCCTTTCCCCTCTCTCCCATTATAGTGAATCCAGTACACATTTGTGCAACAGCATTCTTCACAAGAAAGTCAAAATGTGTGTCAGAACATTTAAACACAGCTGCATAGATGGAATTATGTTATTTTGTCACCATACTTCAGTCAAACTGAAGGAAACTGGGCATAAGACAAACCCTTGATTTTAAATATTATTTGAAGGATGAACAAGAAAAGCTTTTTTTGAATCATAAAAAATTTTATTAACTTATGCCACTTCTACAAAAGTATTAGAATTCAGTGCACATCACTCAGCTAAGAAAATAATATTGTATCTCTATGGCAACCTGCAATGAACAACATATTGACCATCTCTGAAGACACAGGGACTTGAGTTGTTCCTGCACCACAATGGTTTCTACTTAGGGTATGCCTTGTGCTTTCATTTCTTTAGTATTAAAAAAATAATAATTGTGAATCACTGACCTTCCAGCAAAATATTTGATGCAAGAAACAATAATTTTACTTCCAGTAGCTCCTGCTTTGTTCAGAAGAACTGTAACTTCATTCATTTCTCTACACAATTCCCAAGGAAAACACAAAGTCAAAGACACTATGTGCAGCCTTGATGAAAGCATGAAAATAAGGCCAACGGCTTCTCTTCCCCTTTCATGTCTGATCATTTACACTGTTCACGTCTCCTCAGCTGTTACAACACTGCACCATCACATCAGACGTTCCTTTATTCCTCAGAGTTTAGCTCAATGAAAGGGAGAAAGTGTGCATTTCAAAAAATGAGATGGATCTGGTACAAACTAGAAAAAAACACAGGGGACACTGTAAAGGGAAAAGGTTGCAGAGCATGAGTGAGGCACAAAAGATTAGGTGTGGGGAAATGCAGCTGCTCTGCCTGGAGAAGGGCAGAACACAGAAAGGAGAGCAGGCAGAGAGCAACATGCTGAGAAAAGCAGATGCTGATCATACTGCAGTGGAAATCCATCTCCAAAGTCCATTAAATGCTTTTCAGGAGGTTTGCAGCAGGCTAGCAGTGGAGAAGTGCTCACTGATTCACTAAAAATAATCTCTTTTCAACATTATTGGGACTCTTTGGCCAGACATTGTAGTCTCCCTGCCTGGTTGTAAAAATTGTAGCCTTGTCAGAGGCAACACAGTTTTCTCCAGCTCTTTGCACGTGCACCTCAATATAGCTTCAAGCTTAAAGGTATAAGTCCCCACCAAGTAATGGCAGCTAGAAACATTCCTTCTTAGAGAACAGATTATTCCATTTCTATTTCCTGGTTTTTCTCATTTCTCAGAGAAATCAACTCAAGAGAGATGGTGCTGGAACAGAAGGGCTGCGATTTGTGTGCGCAGCATGTTCCCTCCCCTTTCCTGTCCCTGTTTCTACATAGGAAAATTCAGTGGCTTCTGGCAAGGTATAAAATGTTACAATACAGAACGCTCCCTGGGAAAAACTAAGAGGCAAAGAGCAGCAAAGGGTATTTAAAAAAACAACTGCTTGGCAATGCTGAAAAACAGTGGCATGGAGCATAATTGTGTGCCTTCAGATCCAGATCCGTGATACAGTGCTTGCTGCTGCGTCCAGTGAGCAGAGCACAGACGGAGCCTCTGGAGCTGCTGGCAGCAGGCAGAGCTGTGGGCTGCTCAGCCCTGCCAGCACTGCCAGCAGCAGCACTGCCAGACAACTGAGGAGAAAAGCCTTCTGTACCAAAATTCCGGGAAACTTCTGCTCTGTATCAGTTTGATTTGATAGTTGGTTTAACTTCTTTGTGCTCACACAGCACTCAGTGGCTGAGTTTTGTATTCCATATTCTCAGACAGCAGATGACCTACTTTCCTTGTGTTATTATTCCTGGTTTCAGCAGCCTGCCTCCCCGGCGGTGGAGGAGGAGTGCTGGTGGTGTGTTTGTGGAGGATATACAGCTGGGACTTGGTTGGTGACTGATTTGGAGAGGAAAGAGCTTTCAGTATGGTTTCATGGGAGGTGAAAATGTATTCAGCCTGTGATGCCGCACTCTGCAATGGGGAAGTCTGTTTGCACTGGGGTTTGAAACAAAAATGAGCAAGATGTAAAGTAAGCTGCCCAGCAGAATGAGGTGGAGGAGAAGGTGTGAAGGGTATGAGGAGTGGGGTGATGGGTGGCAGGTGGGTAGGGTGGTTTGAGGCTTGGTGGTCAAGAGGAAGATGCTCAGGCTGGACCAGTGCTTCCAGAGCCCATGGTCTCTTGCGGGAAGCAAGAGTGCAGGAGAAGCTGTCTTTGGAGAAAGGACATAAGGAAGTAGGACTGCAAATGTGTTAAGTGCAAGGGGTAGAGGATGGAATAAGAAAGAAAGGGACAATATGCCTGAAAAACTAAATTTTTGCTAGTGTAGGCAGGTGGGTAGCTCAAATTCGCCTCCTACTCAAATGAGAAATCCTTGCTGCTTTTGGGTAAACATGACTCTAAACAAGACCTGTGCTTTCAGGCCTGTTATAGCTGAGACCTTGTTTTGGTGAGAGCATGTCTTTGTCCCACCTGAATCGTCTAATGGGGTCCAATAACCAAACCAAGGAACCACCATGAAAACAGATCACACGCAGCCAGGTGAAAAATGCCTGAGGTAAAGGCAGGAATTTTGCAGTCAGAAAGCAGTATCAGGAGGTCAGGCAGGTGAAGGAGAAGACTTAGGAACATATCTCAGACAGAACACAAAGTAAAACAGATTTCAGGGTGAAGAGTTCATGGCAGGAGTAGAATCTGGGAGCAGGAGCAATAAAACTGACCTCTGTTTCAGCCTCTATTCCTACTCCATCAGGAAAAAAACAGCCTATATGTAAGAGTGAGTAAGAGTAAGTACAAGTTTGCATTGAATGCTTAAATCTATATTTTTAATTGCCAAATGGAGCAGAGACCACTTAACAGCTAAGTTCAATGGCCAAAACTAACAAGTTATACTTCTCTTTCTAAGTGCATCTGCACAGCCCTCCTCACAGCCTTTTGGGCAGTCTTGGGAAAGGCTTTTGCTGCTGCTATAAGTGAAATGAGGTGCTCACGAGCCCCACAGTCAACCAGATATAAAAGTCAGGGAAGGAAGGGGTGGTCTTGCCCTGCATCCAGCAGGGATGGACATGCAGGGAGCTGTGGCCCTGAAGGCCATCAGTTGCTTTCCTGCATTTTGGATATTTGCACATTCAAATGCATTGGCAGTCATGAAATTTAATGAAAATAATTCCATTTAATACTGCATCTGAAGGTAAGGAACACTCCTCTGTAAAGGTCCAGTTTGACAATCCTGCTTTACCTTTTCCAGTACAGCTAGAGAAAGGGACTGAAAAATTATATAAGCAGTCGTAATTGAAAACTCCTTAGTCTAGTCCTTTCTTCCAGTGCTGGCCTCTCAAGATGCAGGCAACTTGATAGACCCTGACACAAGACAGTACTTAAATATGTCATGTATTATCTCACACATTTTGTTACAACTTCTTCAGCAGTACAAAGGCTGATTACAGCTATTAGAAAAACATAAAATAATGATGCACTCAGTAAAGGCAAAACAATATTTAAGCGTTTTCCTTCACTTGGAAATGGCTTTTCTATATCTCAAAGCAAGAAATCAAATCACATTATTGCTGGAGAGCAAGGGAGAGAGAACACTTAGAGCAAGACAAAGAGTAAATGGCCATTTGTTTCCATGTCACCCAGTGAGCAGGTGGAAAACCCAAAATATCCTACTACTGAAGCAGAAAGGCAAGAGGTATGTTGTGTCTCTACCGTACAACTTCAAAACTTTCACACTAGTCAGCCCCATGTGACCAACAGTGCAGATAATTCATGGTTAAATTGATCACTTATGACTCTTCAACACCACGGAGACATCAGCACTGCTCTCTGGAAAGCTCACCATAAGCTGCAGTCTCCAGAGACCAATAAACACTTTGTCAAGATTGAAGATAAGAAGACATTTCACATAATTAACAGGCAGACAAAATGTCACCAGCTTCTCACCTACCCAGAAACTTGTCACGAACAGTCAGTTTCATGTCTTAATTTACTGGAGAGGGGTCCAAATGTATTGAGGGATTCTGTATTCCTGCCCACCACAGAAAAACTACTCATCAAGAAACCAGAGGATTGCATCTTTAGGCTAACCACAATTGCAAAGCAGCCATTGATTTAGGTTCCACACAGGAGCAGGAGTGACTGCTTGCTGTTTATCATCCTGCAAGGGACTGATATTGGTTGCCCTGAGCTACAATAAAAGGCCAATGAGAATTAAATTGACATCAAAAGAAGAAGAGCCAAGCCATATAAGCCTTCATTGAAGGAGTAAAACAGACCTGTAACTGGGTGCTCAGAATGAGTTAAGTTCCTGCTTGCTCACCACAACCCTGCAGTGGATAGATCTGCTCACATACCCAGCCCTGGAGCAACCAGCTCTCATTTCCTTATCTCCCCCAAAACAGGAGCAATACATCCCTTGCAGTACCTACACTGTTATTTGTGGCTCGACTTCCCTGAGGTTCCGTATCAGTGGGAATAATTAGCATGAACACTAAAAGCCCCTCTGGGAATAAAGGGACAACCCCATATCTTCTAGCATAAAGCAGAGGCTCATTAGCTTGCAAGGATTCCCCATAAATTGTGGTTGTATATTCAGCATATGGCCTTGTTATGTTTTTCTCCCCAAACAGAGAGCAAAAAACTTATATTTTTGTTTATAATTTTCTCATACAAATTTGATTGGGACTAAGAACATTTTTTTACTGTACTGTATTCTGCATCTGCGTTTCATCTGTTAAAGAGCAAATTCAATCATGTCAGTGTAATTGTTTTATTTACACCAGTTTAACCAGAAAATAAATGGCTACAATAAACTTCTTCTGAGTAAGAAATCACGCAGTTCACACCAGGAGGGTAATCAGCAATGAAAAAAGTTTTATTTTCCTGTCAAAGCTGGGAATTCATGAATGCTCCCATGATGCACAAGAAACCAAACACTGAAATTACTTCAAGTCACTTCACATGACAAAATAACAATGTTTTATTAATCTTCCTCTTTGTCTTTTCACTTCAAACAAGTGCGGGCCATATGACTAACTTGCATTCCAAAGCCTGACCCCAGAAACAGAAGGTTCTTCCCTGCAACTCAGCTCAGCACAGAGAGATCTCAGGGAAGCATGTCCGTTCTCTTGTAGGATTTGAAGTAGAAAAATCACTGAAGGAGCTCAGTGAGAGGCAACCTGAATGTCTGCTGTATCTCCTATAAATGGCATTTGATAAAAGAAGGGTTTGATTAGACACCACATAATAACATTTCATCTAATTCACATGCACAGGAGGAAGTAAGCATGGCTAGAGCAGCACTGAGAGATTCCCCCAATTTGCAGTGATTTTTTCTCAGCCCAACCCTTCATTTTCAAACTGCCCATGGAACGAGTACCATACAACTCCCTCCCTTTTCCATTTCAAAACCAGCTACTAAGTAGATGCTGATGTGTAATGTTACAAACCCTTCTTGTGACTTTGGAATGGGTTGCAAGAATTTCCTGGGATGTGCCAAAGGGACTCCAGACTGGGCAAGTGGGAGAATTCCAGGACCAGAGCTCTGGGGATAACTCCATGGTCATGTTTCACTTAATAGAGACATATGTGGAGTATTCTCTTCTGGCTCCTTTTTTTCCTAGAAATTATGTCAGCTACCTAGGAAAGGCCTGTGCAATGAGACAGGGTTAAATAAAATAACTCACCAACACATGTTTGAAAATGTGTTCACCCAGCAAGAGATGCCTTTCATTGAAGACCAGGCTGCAGTTCTGCAAGAATGGAGAAAAGGGTCAGAAAACTGCAGCTGCCCATGGAGATGAAGGAAACAGCAAAAAAGCGACGCTGTCACTTCCTGTACCACCTGTGCCAAATATCCCACAGTGCAAGAGAACAATTCCTCAAAAGCAGCAATTGTCTGAGTGCCACTGCTGAGGCTCCAGGATGAGGCGAGTGTTGTCCCACGGATGGGAAGGTACCATGGCCAGGCCAGCACTGAGGCACCATCACAAGGCCAGCACGTATATGATCCCAGAGCACTGGTGTTTTCCAGTGCCTTTCTCAAGGAAAGTCTGATTGCTTTACTTTACTTTCATGTTTCAGATAGCAGCTCCTAACAAGAAGTTAGAGAAATCAATATAAATTGCTCAGTGGTACCTCTGGAGTAGCTGTAAAACTAATTCAGCAATCTTATGACCTTGATAATCCACCTTCTCTGAAGTGGGATGTGTTATATCCAACACTTTAGTGACTTCGGACATTTCCTTAGTACAGCAGAGAGCAGTACTGCAGAACAGAGCTGGCTGAGGGGTACATATACTGCCAGTGCCTTGACGGCTATAAAAAGGTTTCCATCTGCTTTGTTAAATTAAGGTTGTTTACTTGAAATGCCTTTGAAGCAGAGACAAGGAATAGTACAAATTGCTCTAGAAAGGAACACTGCTATTTATAATAAACCTGGGTGGAAATAAAGGTGATGACAAATGCTAGTGATTGCACTGGAACCACATGGACAGGTGGAACTGTGATGGCTTTGCTACCCCTGCAAAGAGCAGATTTAGACTACAGTTTACTTTGTCTGCTGTGCTAGAACAGACTCCAATGTCCGTCTGACCCAGAAGGGCCTTGCTTACATGAAGATACATTTCATGTCTCATGGGGAGTTAAGATACCGAGCGTAAGTAAAAAATAACAAACTGTCCAGTGGCCAAAGATCATAGCAGGAGGAGCTCTCCAGTAAGAACCTCCACATTTGGCACTGAGCATGCTGGACCCAAAGCTGGCTGTGATGCAGCTTGGGCACTTTTCAACACTCCATCCTCAGCAGAGAGCCAGCTTCTGGAGCATGACAGAGCAGGCACAGATACATTGGCCTGTCATGTAGGATTGTTGCTCATGAAGTACAGGCAAGCAACAGGTTTTGCCTTTGCACTGACCTGCATTAGAAGAGGAGATGCTGTGTTGAAGTGTATAAAGGCAAAGCACACAAGTTCAATTTAACAAAGGCTTCACACAGGACTCTTTGTTGCCACTTTCACTTCCCAGCAATATCTGCATCGTTATCAAATCTGGCCTTGAACTGTGCCCAGTATGGTGCAGCAGCCCCAGCACAGCCCTAGCACGTTCCCAGCAGAGCCCAAACACACCTCAGCATGTCCTCAGCACACCCCAGGACAGCTCCAGGACATGCTACTGCTCTGCACCAGCTGCACAACATCTGAAGGAGACTCAGAAACGTTGTGACTGCCCAGAGCAGTTCAAAGAGGAGATGGGTAAAAGAAGACAACAAGGCATCCACGGACCTTGGGACTACCTAATGACATTTTTTATTATTATTCAATGTTAGGATATTGAAATCATGCCCCAGACAAGACCTGGAAAAAGGGCGGAGAATGGCTGTGGGAACTAAGACTGTATATTGACACTTTATCTATCAGGACAGCCTAAAGAAAAACGGGGTGTTGAAAGGTCCCACAGATACAGACTGTTGTCCCTATTCAATCAGTCTGCATTTTCAAAGCTATCTTTGCAATGAAAGTGGGTAAGCATAGATTTTTTAAGATGACAGATCTTCCCAAATCTGAGAAGCCCTGCAAGGCTTGAAACCTGTCCCCTGCACTAGTCCTAGCTGAAGGACTTGGTTGAGTCAACAAGTGAAGGGTCGTTTAGATGCTCCAGACAGCCAAAACACTCAGCATCAAAGCAAATGAACTCCTGTGTCCAGCTGTGCAGCAGCCCTGCTCCCCACTGCCCCGAGCTGAGCATGGAGAATAGGATGCTGATAGCTAAAGGTCAGGGTATGTGCTCCTTGAACCTCTCTAAAGCACTTCTGTACCCTCCTCCTAACCTGCATGAGATTATGTAGGGCCTTACAGGGATTTTGCACCCATACATCTAGATATGAAAATGTGTTTTAAAAACTGGCCCATGGCCACACTGCAATTAATATTCTTATATAGGGAAATGGCAAAGCAATGCATACTGATGGAATTGCAGTGGCCCTGCACAGCTCACTGACAGGAGGTACCACTGCAGCATGTATTATGAGGTGCAAGATCCACACATTTACAAAACCACCATCCTGCCCTTGGAAACACTTAACAAAAGGCTTTTAAGCAGAATCCAGGAAAGTATTCAGGATAAAAAAGCTCGAAAATGTTCTGAACTGTCTTTGTTGTTTTACTCCTACGTTTGCCATGCTGCATATCCAGCTTGTTTTATGCTTAAGCAAAATAAATTAATCAGTAGGGCTGCAAGGAAAACATTGCTAATTGAAAGATAAAGAGACTCTGGAGAAACCTCCTCCAGGAAAGAGCTGACAAAATAGGAAACAGCAGCATAAGAGTAACACAACACCAAGGAATAAAAATAATGGAAACTTCAACAGTGTTGTAATAAAAGCAAATATATCCAAACATTACGTGAACCACACAACTATTCAGAAGTCATCCTTTTCTCATCTATCTAAGAAAAACTAACATGTAAGCATGCAATGCCTACTGCAAGGAAGCAAGCTCAATTCTAACCTAATTTTAGCAGATGAGCATGATACATATCAAATTTCGGATCTGCAACAGTTAAATCAACGAAAAACTGAGTTAGTGGCAATTACAGAAAGTGAGGGTTTCACTGCAAGATTATTTCTCTCACATTCTCTCTCCTCTGTTCTCCAAACAGGAATGTACCACCTTGGCTTCATTTTTTCCAGACGCTGCTACTTCCATTTTTAAGCTCTAAATCCCTTCCAGTGGGGTTTTGCACACACCTTCTTAGTTAACAGACCTGTTTACACAGATGAAAGATACTGTTCAATATTTTGCAGACCTAGGATTATTATGTCTGGCCAATGAAGCAGAACACCCAGCTTCACCTCCCTGTGTGCTTTGTGTGGCAGCAGAGGAGGATGCAATGGCTTTCAGGGCAGTAATTGCTCAGAAGCAGGCAGGACACCTTCAGACTTGTGATGCTTTCTTGCACAGTGCTGATTCTGTACAAGAGGAGTTGTGATTCCCTGCAAGGCTCTCAGCAGCACACCCATGGGCCAGGATCCTGGATAGGATAGTAATCAGAGAGGGGTTCAGCATCTCATCAAGAAGTATATTTTTAAATCATATCTTTAAGGATATATGACAAACATCCAACACTCTGCATTTATCACCAGTCAGCTAAACACACGAGCTAGAATAGGGTTTGCTGTCAATTCTTGAGTCCTGCTACAGAAACAGAAGGATTGTTCATGAAACATCTGTGAGAGAAAACTCAGCTTGGAATCAGAGGAGTCTTCTTTCCTCACCAACACCTCTGCAGCTATGACTGAGGGATGTACTCACACTTCAGAAAGAGCATCCACTCCCACGATAAGAGTAAATGTGCAAATAAAACAAAAAGTAAATTAAAAAGAAATTGGATGAGGAAATGAGTGACCCATTAGACTAATGACTAGTTACAGCATCTATAGCTTAGAGAAGCTGACAGATGTAAACCCAGAGTACTCAGCAGTGCTTGCCAGTAGATGTTGTTTAAAAGCAGTGCAGGATATGGTCACCTTTCCTTCTTCTCAGCTAGAGAGGGTTACAATGAAAATTAATTGCTATTAAAAGACACTCAATAAAACAGATACAGAGATAAAATGTTGTTAATTATAATTAATTATGTTAATTGTGTTAATTATAAACATGTAAACATTTTCAGTTGCAGTATCCCTCATTTCTCCTCCTCTCTTCACAGACAGATGCATATCTTCATACACACATTTACATATAGAGGGAAGGCAAATAATGCAATCACATGTTGTATGGTTGTACATGCAAATATATACACATAATTAGTGTGTAAATATATGAATGACTTGAAATTTAGAAACATAAACTGAAAGGGACAAACTTAGCAGTGTTAGTAAACTTACCTTGCCTTGCAGCTAATATCTTGCAAAAATTCTTGTTGCACTGTTAACAGTTTAAGCTGCTTGCTCTGATACTTACCAACATCCCTCTAATGTCTACTTTATTTACAGCAGCTCATAGAGAGGTCTTGGGCCAGCCTTGTCCTTTTCCCAGATAATTGTTGGTCACTGTGGTCCCTGACCTATTTACAGAAAGCATCAATATCAGTGTCCCTGTCATCTTCTGGCCTTGGTGTGAATGCGCATTTGACCTGGTTCCCTCCACCCTCACTCCTCTTTCAGTTCTTGCTTGATCTACAGGATTGAAGCAGCCCCTGGCATTTCAGACCAGCTCTCAAAAGTCTCAGCACACTGACACTAATATGTTCTTTTTCTGCTGAAAATATCAGTGTCTCACTTTTGTTGTCTAGTGGTTGCTTCACCCTGTTGCTCATCTCAGTCCAGGGCCAGCCAGAACATCTGAGTCTTTATCATATGGATGCTCATCCATCTACTCTGGTTGTGGACACCAGACATGTATGGCTCTCCCACACAGTATGGAAGCATCTTTGCATTGGCTTTTATGCAAGCTCACTGTGTTTCTGAGACAAATTGCACCCTTAACACAAGTTTAAAGTGTGTGAGGGTACATATAGGCTCCACCCACCTCCATGCTGCATGTGAGTTTCCTTATGCATGGGTTTACTGAGAAAAGCATCCCTGTGCCACTGCTGTCAAGAAGCACCTCCATGGCGAGGTGGCAGCAGTGCAGCTCCCACTGTGCTGATTTCAGACAGGACCCCAATGCTTCTCACAAGACAGAGCCACCAGCAAGGAGTGGGTAGGTTATACCCCCAAACCAAATCACTCATAGTAATTTCAAATTAAATTCTAAATTAACAAGACAGGCAAGGTATTGTAGTCCTGAGTGCAGTACTGAATTTAGCATGGAGATCAGTAACCAGAACAGGATCTCTCCCTCTGCATCCCCTACGCCCTTGCACAGCTTAGTGCCCAGGAAAAGGATGTCTCTTGTGGCAGGCACACCACCACATCACAGTTATGCTGAAACATTGACTTCTTAGAGTAAAGTGATCCTCCTACTGCCTGTTTGTGTGTTGCTTAACTAATAAACACCCTCTTTGTTCCCTTCTGTCTGTCACTTGCTGATAGTTTTGGTAGCTTCCTTCATCTCTTTATTTATAATATGAATAAAAAGAAATTAGCCCGTTCAGGAGTGAGGGAAATTTCTGTTTTCAGAAAAAAATTACGTGAATTTGACTTTGTGGAAGACAACTTAGTTGTGATGAAGTTGGATAGGGTTCTACCAAAAACTACTTTGATGTTTCTGAAAATTACTGAAGGCAAAGATACATTGTATTCTCAAGTTTTATAGGTGCTTTCACAATTCAGCTTCCGATATTAAGAACACTTCTAAAATCTGAAGCAGACAATAGCAATTCCCATCGCCTTCTGCTGGGCTGCAACCCACCTTCCCTCACCCCCACCAGGAGCTTTCCCTCATTCCCCCACTGCTGGCTGCTGTATGGATGGGGAAGCAACATTTCTCTGTCAGTGTTGTCTGAGGTAGACAACAAGTCCACAGGAACCCCAGGTGGGGTGAGAGTGAGCCTGCCCTGGACCCTGCATCACCCCCAAATGTGCACTGCGAGGCCACTCCTGCTGCCAGCCAAGCGAGAAGGTGCTCCATGACCCAGCAGAAGATGCACTTACTGCAGTCAATGAAATCCTTCTGAGAATTTGTTCCCATGCTGAGAAGAGGCACCATTTTTATCTAATAGATCTGCTTTATCCTGCTGTTTATTCTCTGGTCTCAGCCGGGATTCCAGTGAAATCAGCAGTAAGATGTGCTCTTATCCCTGGGACTAGGATGCTCACAGTGTTGTACAGACCATTTGCCTACACTGGCACTGTGCTGCTCAGAAGCTATTTGCAGAGGCAGAAAACCTAAGACAAATGTATGGAGAGCTACAAACATAGGTCTAGTTTATGAAAAAACTACAAACCCCAAACTGCTGTTCTTTTCTCCTTGGTTTTGCATGCTATAGGAAAATAGATGCCACTTCTTCAGGTGTGAGTAATAAAAGGTGAAAAATCAGGGTTGCAGCTCTCTTCATCAGCAGTACTCCAACACACCCTTAGGAGTGACTACACACTGTCAACTGCTTTTAAAACACTAAATCTAAGAGGTTTTCTTTTTCCCTTCACGAACTCCTGGTAAGAGATTTCCCCCTGCTTTCCAACCTGTAATTTACAATGTGGTCTTGGAGAAATATGCTTTTACTGGCCTATTTTGACCAGACAAATTTGTCACTCCTGCAGTCCTTCTGAAATTCTGCAGTTCAGTTGGCAAATCTTTTAGATAGCTGGCACCCAGGATAGGGGGTCATGGACATCTGTGCTGGAACGCCGCAGCCTCCATAGTCCTCCTGCAGCTGCAATAGCTGAACTGCAAACAGCAGAGCCAGAGTGCAGCCTTGTGCTTCGTGCTCTGCCCCTCTCTCTGCTCTGTGTGTGTTCATCTCCAGCTGTCCTCTTCTTCAGAGACAAGGTCAAAGTCAACACAACAGCTTGAGAGCTACCAGCAGAACTGAGTGCTGTTTTTTTCTACCCTCACCCCTTATCCACTTTATACCCCTCCTCAAATGGCACTTGATGCTTTTTTTTTTAATTACTTAATTATCACGCTTCTTTCTTTAGAAAAGTTTCTCTCTAAATAGAAATTCAAGATAGGAAAAAATTATCACATCTTTGTGTTGTTAAAGCAAATTTTTTGTTCTTAGCTTTAAACAAGCCAGGTATCTTCGTTCTGACTTTGCTCAGTCAATTGGTACAAAGTAAATTTCTGTTTGGATGAGTAACTTATTTTTAATTGTAGAACAGAAACCCAGTCCCAAACTGGCAATGGCACAGAGGTAGTTATTATGTCTTTAAAAAAATTCTACATAACCTAAAAATCTAGGCTAGTTTTCCACAAGCAGCAGTTAAAGTCTGCATGAACTGATTGATTGGTCCATTCCATTAATTCAGGTAAATTTAAGCAGCAATGTTAAAAAGGACATAATGGAATTTTTACCAGTCACAGAGATTGGCAAAACTTGTATTCCACTAAAGCCATTATTAGCCTATCTTTCTGCAATTACATTTTATTTTTTGTGTGTAAAATGTCTTGTAAAATGCAGAAGAGAAAAGAGGATACATTTCTGATATATACAAATACATACAATACATACACAGTATTTTATGTGCAAGCAAAAAATCCTTTGCCAAACAGAATAAATTACAATATTGTTTAATTGCTGTAAAAAATGAATAATATATAGCAATAATTGTATACAGCCATTCAGGAATCAGAGATACAGAGAAAAGTAAAATCGTCTGAAAGCATTCAGGAGCTGTTGGTGTCACTAAATGCCATTTCACTTACTGTGCTACAGTCTGCAGCATTAATTACTGAGCTCTACTTGAGGAAAGTCTTTCAAGAATACAAATTGCCTTTTTTTTGTCTACCATAAGAAACAATTAATCCTTCTCAAAGATCATTCATTCCCTCTGACATGACTGCAGTGACTGCTAATTAAAAATAGCAACCAAAATCAAACAATGGAAACCAAGAAAGATTAAATTAGAAGATATCATGAACCTTTCCAAAGGAGCTTTTAGCCAAGTCTGGAATTGCTCCTATTATGTGTGCTAGGTCAAGAGCATCTAAGTTTGACAATCATTCAGCAAAGGCATCTGTGAAGGTTCTCCATCTCAGGCACACTGGAGTCCCTGATCGGTCCCCATCCCACGGCTGGGAGGCAGGTAGCATGGGCAGCAGGGAGCCAGCACTGGGGGTGCCCACACAGGCAGAGCTTTGGGGGGAAGGATGAGAAAAGCCCTCTCTGGGGACCTGGAGGACTGCAGCCACATTTCTGAAATACTGCAAGTCACACACCGCATTTTAATAAAAATCACTGGTTTCCTTAAACAAAAGCAAGCACAGTAATCTGCTACACCATTCACACCAACGCCTTCCTCCCAACTTCAGGAGATGTATGCTGGCAGAAGCTCAGACTTTTTTTGGTTAAACTGCAGATATTTCATCCCAAAATAAGAGTTATGCAACTGCATTTTGTATCCCCCTGTTCAGGACCAACTGCTAGACTGACTCCTGTATTACACAGGAACAAGATGTTCTGTCAAAACTATTAATACCAAATCTTTCAGGAAAAGGTGGACTATTTTGGCAGCAAATACTCATTTCCAGTGGAGAATAGTCCAAAAGGAAGTCAAAGATCCGGGCTCTGAACACAAAACAAGGAGCACTTGTAAACAGTCTAGATGTATTTCCATGCTATGGAGGGTGAACCTGGGGCATTTTTTAAGCTTTTCTTCCTTCACTCATGTATAATCTTATAAACGGCAGTCAATTAAAAGCTTAAAGCAAACAAACTAAGTCTTTTTGAAAAATGTTCTTCACTTAACAGGAGCCAAGAGTCGGGTGTTTTATAAGCAAAGCAAGCTGTGTTACAGCACTCTGCAGGCACCAGCTCTGCTCCTGCTTCTCCCAGGAGCTGGGACCCTCCTGCACCCCACAGCCAGGGCCACAGCTCCTGGCTCTGCTATGCCAAAAAACCCATGCTCACAGCCCTGCACAGCTGCCCACACCACACTCTGTGCCCCAAATCAGTGATTTCTAAAGTAGCTGAGATAGAGCTGGAGGTAAGAATAAGGTGGTAGACTGGAAAAAAGGGGACACTGGCTGGTGTAACACCAGCACATAGATTTTTCTGAGCAGTTTAAAGCTCAACCCGTGTTTTGGCCATCTGGGCTGCAGTGTGAGTCTAGTGGGCTCTTTCAGCTGTAGCACCAGCATTCACCTCAGCTATGCCAGCTCATTTCTCCTGGGCTGGGAGAGGGACTGTGCCCCACTTGATGAAAGAAACTTCAAGCTAATGAATTTTACACAGCCAACACCTGTACTTTGATTTCTACTTCTTCAAGGTGAGAGGGCAGTAAGGTGTTGCATGGGAACACAGCAGCAGAGCTCATTTTGGGGCATGAGCTGTGAGAGAGCTTGACCAGGCCCCCATACAGCCAGCCCTCAGCCACGTCCCCAGTCCCCAGCAGGTGCTCATCTCTCCATGGGGTCTCTCAGCCCACATGAATGTCACAGCTGGCAGAGGAGTTGCAAAATGATGAGATGCTCTGAACACAGAAGGAAGAATTTCTGTTAGTTTCCTTGCTCTCCAACATTGCTAAAGGCTAATAGCTCCTTAGCATAAAGGAAAATAAGGCCAGAGAAAATAACTTGTTTTCTGTTTGAAACATCAGCCCGTGCCTGTGATCAAGGTATGGCCACACACCTGAAGGAGCCAGCAAGGCTGTGTTATAGGTAATGACTGCTCAGGCAGACACAGAAAGTGGCAGATGCTAGTTGCTGACTTGGATACGTTCTTGAAGACAAAATAAACACAAGGATTCTCAGTTTTGCATATTGCATCATCAAGTCACCATCCAGGAAACCAATGAACAGAAGTTTTTATGAACTAAATTGAGCAAGATTCACATATGTCATGGTTTAACCCCAGCCAGCAACTCAGCCCCACACTGCTGCTCGCTCATTTCCCCTGGTGGGATGGGGAAGAGAATAAGAAGACTAAAAGTGAGAACACTAGCAGGCTGAGATCCAGACAGTTTAATAGGGAAAGCAAAAGCCACACACACAACCAAATCAAAACAAGGCATTCGTTCACCACTTTTCATGTGCAGGCAGATGTTCAGCCATCCCCAGGAAAGCAGGGCTCCATTGTGTGTAATGATGACTTGAGAAGACAAATGCCATCACTGAACATCCCTTCCTTCCACCTTCTTTCCCCAGCTTTATATGCTGAGCATGATGCCACATGGTGTGGAATATGTCTTTGGTCATTTGGTGTCAGTTGTCCCAGCTGATTCCCTTCCCAACTACGTGTGCACCCCCAGCGCCTTTGCTGGTGGGGTGAGGAGCAGAAAAGGCCTGGACTGTGTTAGTGCTGTTCGGTGATAATAAAAATGTCCCTCTGTTATCAACACTGTTTTCAGCACAAATCCAAAACACAGCCCCACACCAGTTATTATGAAGCAAACAAACTCTATTCCAGCCAAAACCAGCACAACATGAAGCAACCAGGAGCACTCAGCAAAGGATAAATATGGGTGACTGTGCCCATATCCTACTGCTGGATTTGAAGCTGGATTTGCCAATAGCCCCATGTGAAGACCCAATCCAGTGTAATTCATTGAGCATCCCTGCAGTGTCTCTCAAGGTTGGGTTGGATGGGGCCCTTAGCAACCTGGTCTAGAGGAAGATGTCCTTAGCCATGGCAGGAAGACCTCTTCCAAACCAAACCATTTTTGATTTTCCTTCCTTTGCCAACAGCAACCAGCAACTGTAACCTCCTGGCAGGGGCTGGGTAAGTATCAACAGTTCACATCATGCCTTATGCTGTTGCATGGATGGCGTTTGCACATGGCTGTGCGTTTCCATCCATTGCCAATACAAGGAAAGCTAAAGAAGGATTTCACACCAGGGAGGGAAAAGAGTCAAATGATAAGTTTGTAAAGCATGTGCTGCAGTGCCATATCAAGTCAGAAGCCCGATACCAGATGTCGAGAGAAAATGCAGGCACTGAAATCATGAAGTGGCGTGGCTCAGAGGACAAGCTTCCACCCACTCCCAGCAGCCAGTGTGAGGAATGAGCGTTTGGATTTCTGCCACCTTTACCCTTTACTTTCCATTTTAATTTTGACCTTTCACAAGTCATTCTTCAAATAAACTTACTCAGAATGATGCAATGGTTTACCTGTGGCTAGGGACACGCATTCTGGGTGGCAGAAAACATGCCAGGAAACACCAGCTCACTCAGCGAGCAGCACAACTCTGCTACAGCCCTCATTCATGTACTACACAGGTTCTGTTCCAGTCCAAGCTGCCTTCTCCTTAACTGGAGAATCTCAATTGGCTTAAGGACACCAGTAGCTCAGTCTTCAGCTTTCATACAACACACGTAGCAAAAACCAAGCAGTACTGCATTATCACTTTTTGCACCTTTCACAGTGTTCTGGAAATATCACAACAGAAAATCAGAAGAAGAAGTGATACACTGGAATGCAGCCAGTGACCATGCAGGGCTTTAAAACCAAATGTATGTGGACTCACACACAGAGACATTTTCTCATTCAACACCCAGTCTTCTACAGTCATGCCTTTGCGCTGCCTACGTCGTTCCTCTGGCACAACAAGTTTGTTCAGAGCCCACACTCAAGCCTGGCCCATTTCCACCATCTATGCTGTGGGGTGGAAAAGGCAGGGAGTTACAGTCCAGTGCAGCAAGCGATGTGTTGCAGAGTTTCTTTGATTGGTAGCAGAAAAGGAAATATACACCAACCACCCTCTCCCTTCCTTTCTGGGATGAGCTCCCTCCCCTGAGCATGCAGCTAATGCCACTAGTCAAAGAGAAGCTTTGAGTCTTTCTGCAGAAACCAGCCCTTTTGCATCTGCTCCTGACTCCTAGAAGCACTGATACCAGGGGGCACCACTGGAGCCCTCAACTCCATCCCCCTGCTCCTATGGAGACAGGCTGAGGCATTGCACTTGTTCAGCCTAGAGAAGAGAAGGATCCAGGGAGACCTTAGAGGAGCCTTCCAGTACCTGAAGAGGGCTCATAAAAAAGATGGGAAAAGACTTTTCAGCCGGGCCTCTTGTGATAGCACAAGGGCTATAGGTTTTAAAGTAAAAGAGGATAGATTCAAACTAGGTATAAAGAGAAAATTTGTTATGATCAGGGCAGTGAGACACGAACAGGTTGCCCCAAGAGGTGGTAGATGTCCCATCCCACGAAAGCTTCAAGCTCAGGTTGGACCAGTTAGCCAGCAACCTGACCTAGTTGAAGACATCCTTGCCTGTTGGACTAGATGACCTTTAGAGGTCCTTCAAAACCAAAACCACTCTATGATTCTATGATCTGACGAGGCAGAGGCCATGCTGACCTAGAGGCAGACCACAGGAGAACTGAGGTTTCTTGCCTCAGAGCATTCTGCACACCCTAGTGTCTCAGAAATCTTCTTGAGGACTGCCAAACCTCATTGCAGGGAACATGGGAGGCATGTTTATGTAGTGAGTGCATGCACATTGTTCTGGTCCCAAGGTATGGAGCCTGGAAACACTGCTGACTGCCAGGGAAGTAGATCAGGAAAGATGCACTTTCTTATCAAACTGCTTATCCTGACTCAGGCAAAGCTCTCCCGGAATGTGTCTCAGTTTTGTTTGATGTTTATCAAACCAAAGGTACTGTGAGTGAATTAATTCATACTCATCTAGCCAGCAGTTTCCAAGGAAGATCCAATACCTGAGGTGGGATCCATTCACATGCATTTGCATGGTCCTGCAGAGAAAGTGCATTTGTTTCCATATGAGCTACATGTGTGTGTATTCATGTATATATGTAAATATATATAGGCCCAAAATCATGTTGGGTTTCTGTCAGCATCAGTTTGCAGACTCCTGTTGCCCTGCAAAGAAGTGTATGGTTAATGACTCATTCCCAAGTTTTCTCCCTCTTCTGGAATAAGTATTTCAAAATGCTCTCCCCAGGTGCCAGTTTACTGTTTTCAGACGTGAATCCTGTTTAATTTTTGACCCACCTTTTCATCTTTTTATGATTCTGTTGGTAGGGCAATGCAATAGCTACTGATTAATGTGTGGAAATTTGACTTCACAATCCTTACAATATTTGGTTTTAATTACGATTAAAGATGCAGAGGAAGATGAAACTCCAGTCCCTTTGGCTGTTCCTTGTGGCTTATTTCACTGCTGTTAATCACTACACATTGTTTACAATTTCTCAGCCAATTTTCAATCAACAAGAAGCTGCAAACTGCTCACATAAAAGCCAGTCTGAATTACTTCTGCAAGTGAGATTTGCTCAGATGCCCAGCCAAGCTCAGCTCTTACATAACCCAGCTGAGACTGGTGGATTTATCCTAAGGATGAATTTAAACAAGTGAATCAAATTCCAGAGACTTTGACAAATCCCCACAATCTGGCATTGCTGGGTTTGGGATGGGCCGCCAAGCCTTGGCAACATGCACACATGTGCGGGCAGCTGCCCGTGCTGTCTGTGTCTACTTAGCGGGGCTGCTGCCACGACTTGCTGTGCCAAATGTGGCACCTCATCTCCTTTTGGTGACTCTCCATCCCATCGGGAGGCTGCAGAGGGCCCTGCTGGCACTGCTGCCCTGCACCTTCACAGACCACACAGACTCTGCTGCTGTCGGTGTGGGAGAGGAGGACAACACCTGCTTCACAGTGCACCCAGAGTGCTGGTTGTCTTCCCCACTCTACGAAAAAACCCAGCCCCCAAAAACAGATGCTTGCCTTTGGCGGAATCTGCTCTGATAATTCTAGTCTGGACTCTGTTGTTGCTCGTGATGTTTCTCCCTACTCTTTCCATTGCTTCTCCCAATATTTGGCTTGCAACAGAGAGTAGGGCTACCATATTAACGTGACTTTTCAAAATTATTCTTCTTCATCTCGAAAGAGGAAGTTCCGTGGAATCGTGCAGGATCCAACATTGCTCATGAAGCTGTGCTTTTTAACGCTATGGTTTCCATGGGGTGGATGCTGCCAGGCATATTTTCAGGGCTTCCTTTTCCTAGGACTGGTTTTGGAGGGGAGGGGGGTGGTGGTTAGTTTTACAGAGTCTTTGTTCTGCCCCGGTCTCCTTCCCACTCCCACACAGGCACACACTCACTCCACATACCTGCTCACAAAGACACCAGCTGGATCACTGTCTCCCCGCCCACTCTGAAGCAGCCTTCAAGCAAGGTATCCAGCTCCTTGAGGCTTGTGCTATTCTTTTTTTTTCCTGAAGTCCTTATGCAGCAGTCTCCTTTTCCAAAAGTCTTAAAATAATGTTTGCCTTCTGTTAGTCTCTCTCATCCTTCTCCCTCACTGTTTTTGGCTGACCTTTTTCCGAACACGTTTGGGAAGGTCTCAGAAGCATGACAGTCTACATCTGGAAGGTACCTAAATGTTCCTCTACCTCTGCTGCGTCTGCTTTCCCCATTGCAGCATATTTACCAGTATTTTATATTCATTCCAAATTTGCTTTCTGTAGATGTGATAAATTTACCAATATGAATTCACATCTTTTCTGGTCACCATTATCCTAGTTCATGTCTTGAGGCATTTTCTGAAGTGAATTTCAAGGTGGGAAGCATCTAACAATTTCATAATGCAAATAACAATATTTAGGAGACACTCATGAATTAAGACTAAGTTTTAAAACTGCCCAGCTTAACCTTCCCTAGAAAAACTTCATCAAAAATGAAGCCTTAAGATCTCTTAAAGTCAGTAGTGAGTTTGTCAGAGCTGGTCACAATGCCTCCTCCGCAGTGGTTTCAAATCTATTTACAAAGTGATTAATACAGTTCTAAAGCGTTTCTTCAAAGCAGGTAAATACTCTCACTATCATAGACATTATAAATTTTTAATGAAATATCTTTTGAGTGCAAAGTGAATACATGGGACACAGAGAGATTAAATAATTACCTCAGATCATGAAACTCATGGGACTGAACTATAAACCCATTCTTTCCTGTTAATAAATGTTCAAGTATAACTTGGACAACCAATTTTTTTAATGAAAAATATATCCTAGCAAGCCACAGCATTTTTCATCACATCTCCTCTTGTTTTCATGAGGTTTCTTCTTTTTTCTTTTCTAAAAAAAAAATTCAATTTTTTATATAATTTAAGCAATGTAAATATAGAGTAACTACACAGCATGGTCTTCAGTAAAAACCAAATTTGCCCAATTTTAGAAATTGTTGTTTTGTCCTCCATAGTCAGTAACAAATAAGAAACAAAGATACCTTTGTCATATGATATCAGTAACAGTCCACTGTTTGGGGACCAAAACACTGATGTGTTACAGCAGAGTTAGAGCTTATGGAAAGATTTTAATAAATACAATTGCATAGGGAATTAAAAGTAGGAGAGTAAAAAAAGTGAGAATCAGTCACCCCAAGAGGCTGAGTATCAGAACATTTAATTTTAGGATTTCTAGGATGTAATGTCTCATTTTATTAATTATAAAGTTGACCTGACTTTATTCAAAATGACAATTTTCACTCTAAAATTTACTTCTAAATTATGTCATGGATGTAAGTTATTTAAAATGGAAACAAAGAATTTAATTTTTGACTGAGTGATGTAGTTCAAATAAGTTCAAAGTTATCTTTCAGGTTTTTTCTGATATTAAATGGGGGCAGGAGGGATGAACCTCTTTAAATTGGAAAGTAATTATATTTGTCAGCTGGTTGGCTCTTAGTTTCTTTGAAGGAGAGGTGGAATGCAGCAACTCTGAAACAATAAATCCATTAATCATCAAAATACTCAAGTCCTGAAACAACTTTCGCCTCTTTCTTTTGTTTCAGGATGGCCCTTTGTGCTGCCTGAAGACAGACTTTTTATTTCTCTCTTACCCTTTTGCACAGACTGGTCCTCTCAGCCCATCTTCAGTAGCAACCCCAGGTGTGGCAGTGATACCTCTGGACAGCAATGCCACCGAACAGGCAGCCCACCATGCCCACAAAATCAGTGGTCCATCTCCAGAAGCCTGTGGGATCAGATTGTCACATAGGTCTTGGATGCAGCCACAAATCACTCGCTGCTTCTGTTTGAAGACACAGGTGTGCAGGGACTAGACCCACCTGGATGTGCCCTGGAAGTGGCATCCCTCACCACCTCAGTAGTTCAGAAGCTTCAGACTGCCTTCTTCCGTGGCAGTCAGTTCAATTACACTTTCCTGTTGGTGGCTTTTCCTCCTTTTCTTTTCCCCTCTCAATCCAGATCTTTACCTCCCATGAAATCCAGACACCTCCAGACCTATTCCTGATCTTTGCCTTCCAGCAGGGCACCCACCAGTTGACTGTGTCCAAATCTCAGATTTTATTTTAGTTTTTCCTTTTCAGTTTGCATGTGGCAAAAGACATCTCTTTTAGCAGATAGGAGAGTGCAGGATGGCCAGCTTTCACTCAAGCAGAGAGTGAGAGTTTAAAAACCCATGGGTTCAAGGGTGTTTGCTGGCACCACGTGCCGTTTTCAGATCTTGCATAAACAAAACCAGAGACTCTGCAGCCATGTCCACTGCCCAAAATGGGGTTTGGCCGCCTGTGCTCATGAACAGCTCTGATGTGGTGCATCTATAACCTGGGATCAGCCTTGGGGAAAGAGTTGTATGATGAGGGGCTGAACTGAACCCTCTGGGGAATTCCACCTGGAAGCTGCTCAGACACTTGCCCTGGGTCCTGCTCAAGCCATGCCACTTGCCTTTCTAGGTGCCTCACTGACCTGGGTCCATAGTCAGCATCCCATCTGCTTTGGCCCCCGCCAAACCCTCAGCCCTGCCTGTGTCCAAACAAGCCTCTATAAAAACTTAAAATTCATACACCAATCACACCAAATTAAGACTCGTAGACAAGTCTCCATGGTAACTGTATATAAAACAATTATTAGAGATACTTCTAGCCAAACTTCTATATCTAGCAGGAGCACTCATTACATATCATTACACAACTCACAATTAGAAAAAAAGTGCTTCCAGTGTCTAATTCCTTCCTTGCATAAGTGACCTACTTTAAAGAGTTTATTTACTTGTTAAAGAAGTACCTGTCATCTTAGCACATTTCCTATTGCTCTCTTCTTACAGGAAGCTAAGGATCATGCGTGTTTTTCTAAATTAACATGCTGTAATCTTCTAGCTTTTTCAAAATTCATGTACTACATTAGGCCTTATTAGATAAGAAATCTGTCGTCCTCCCACCATGTTCATCCTGCCAATGAGCATCAAGGGACTGCAGCATCCCTGACACTGTGATAAATCAGGGTTAGACATAAGGAAAACAGTATTGCACTGAAACCGCACCAAGAAGTTTAGGCCAGGAGCATTGCATTACTCCAAACAAACACAACCCAGGGTACAGGAATATAATGTCCTGGTTAAAGACAATTTGGGACCTCAGTACCAATTTCTGCTTAATGATATCAAATAACAAGACCCATGAGAAAGAGACTCTACTTAACAAGAGACAAATAATCTTCCTGTACATTGTCGTAATTGGTTAGAGTTGGTAATTAAATTACTTCCTACTTACTCTTTGGCAGAATGTTTTGGGATACTTGAGCAGCAAATTGCTCCACTGTTACTGCTCTCATTGTTTACAAGGCACTTTCTCTCCTAAATATTGTGAGGCAGCAAACAAACATTGACAAATAAAGCTGTAACAGAAACCCAAAGCAGCTGACGTGCAGAGAAAATTATGATTTCTGATGGGGCTGGGATTTTGGTGTGGGGTTTTTTATATTATTTTTGTTTTTAGTAATTGGCTGCAATTCTGAGAATCAATATTAAAGACTGATATTAACCTCCAAGGCTATGAAACTTGTCCACAGTCTGTGACTTCAGCTGGATTTCAGTTCAGTGGACACTCCAGATTTCATGGTATTCGTGACACTATAAATCACAGACATGGAGGACCTGCATTTCTGAAAAATTAGATTATGTTGTCTGAAATCTAGCAGCTGAAATTTCAGGGGTAATTTTGAAAATCCAGCCCTAGTATACTTGCAAAAAATTCATGCAGGAAGGGAGGGGCTGAGGTAGGCATTGCTCACAGGCCACTCTCCATGGCCCTGGGTGTGAGGCACACAATGGGCACACCAGTACATGGTGAGAATAGACTGCACAGGGTCTCCCGCACAAATACAAGTGTATTCTTCCATTTACCCACAGATGCCTTCTTTAGATCACTCTCCTGGCCGAGTTAAGAAAAGGGACCATGCACTGGTGCTGTAACTGACTCCTATTGGTACATTTGGAAATACGCATTTGTGCTGGAAAAAATGTCTTTTTTACATGATAAAGAGTACCCCTTTAATTGAGCACTTTCTTAAAATATCTCCTTGTACTGACATGTTACTTTAAGCTCTCTCATTTCCTCGGTTTAATTGCTTTCTCTTAAGGAGCTTTGCTTGCAGGAATTATATTGGAGCCCTTGACTATACCAGCAAACTCAAAGTCTGTGGTTCATAGACACACTTTCTTTGGACATTGAAGTAGCGTAGCATATTGAAGTCTGTCTTTAAGTCAGGCACCTCCACAGAGTGTGATGTGACATCTAGTGAGAAAAAGCAACAAGATAAATAATTGGAAAGATTATGAGGAGTGGCTGAGGGAGCTGGGTTTGTTTAGTCTCAAGAAGAGGAGGCTCAGGGAGATCTCATCACTCCCTACAACTACCTGAAAGGAGGTTGCAGTGAGGTGGGAGTTGGTCTCTTCTACTATGCCTGCAGTGAGTGGACTAAAGGAAATAGCCTTAAACTGAGACAGGGGAGATGCAGGTTAGATATTAGAAAAAAGTTTCACTGTGAGGGTACTCAGGGATTGGGATAGGTTGCCCAGAGAGTCAATGAAATCAACTGTTTAAGAGGAGTCCAGATCCAGCACTGTGTTATGTGGTTTAGCGGATACAGTGGTAGTGCTGGGTTGATGGTTGGACTTGATGATCCTAAAGATCTCTTCCAACCTCGATGATTCTGTGATTCACTGTTAGCATCACCGTGAGCTGTCTGCTGTGGTACTATGCACTCACATTTCTGAAAACTCAGCTGTGTGTCTGTGAAACCCAAACTCTGCCCATCCTCTTCCACACCCCTTGGTGTGGGAATTAATGGCAGAGCTTACGAGAGGAACCATGGCAAAACTAAGACTCCGTGGAGTTGTGGTACCAAACTGCAGAGACCTGTGAGGCACCAGTGCTCCTGCAGCATCAGTGAGGTCAGCCCAACGCCTGCCCATCTGCAGCACCCCCTGCCCTCCCTCCCCAAAGAGCACAGCCTCATTGGTGACAGCAGCGGGGAAGAAGAGGACCCAGAAAGGACCTTCTGCTCTCTTGTCTCTGTAGCACAAGCCGTGTTCGTCCCAGCAGTGCACCAGGGCAATGCAGAGCTGCTGGGAAGGGCGAACAGTAAGTCTGAAGACCCCAGGAGGACAGTGGATGATTATGCTGCGGCTGTGGTCCTGCAGCCTTTGGGTAAGGGTTGACAGAGAGAAGGAGTACCAGATCTCCCAAACTGTCTTGCATTGTGCACCTTTCTCTTTTTCTCCTGTTTCGTTGGGGTTTTGGTTTTTGTTGTTTTTGTTGTTGTTTTTTTTAAATACGTACTTCCTGGAATGCATTTCATAAACACGGCACCTCATTGTTCTGTAAATTCCACTGTTTTGGCTTTTTAGAAAGAAAAATGAGAGGGAAAAGTCAGCAGCATAATTACTGAGAGAGTTACCACTAACCAAGGAACACTGATAATAGGGATGAAGGGGTGTATCAAACTCAAATTACGACCCTCACTACATTGGAAAGATGATTTTTTTCTGTTTGATCCAATTCAAGAAGTTATACTTTTTCAATATAGAGCAAACTACTCTAATATGATCCTCTTAAGAAAACTAAAACAAAAAAATTAAGAAAAAAGATTCTCATCAAAGTGTTCATTGATGCAGCAAAAGCATTTTTTAAAAATAAGTAAAATAAGCAGTTCAGTGTAGAATTATTATCTCTAGCATTCACCCTCCTACTGGTGCTATCACCAAGTGAAAATACAGATGGAATAAATATATATGTGATAAAAATTGTAATAATATTATTATAAATCATAATAAGTAAGAGGAAATGGCCCCCCATTTTATGATGAGACAAGAGTTGTTAAAGTTTTTCAGTCATATTTCAATGCAGAAAATGTGCAGATTTCTGCTTCATCAGTTAAAATGCCACAAAGCTGTAATTAATATATTCCAGGTATACATTTGCAAAGGTATAGCTGAGGCAGGGGCATGTATTTAACTCATACAAAATATGGAAAGAATGCATTCGTTTTTATCAGTAATTAATTGAATATAAATTAAAACAACTACCAAACTATTCTACCTTTGCCGTGTTCTGTTTCTTTCTAAGTATGTGAAAGGCAACATTCTCCTTAAGAGACTTTTATTCATTTTTCAGAAATAAAAGCCAAGCTCTAATTTCTTAGCTGTCTTGACATGGTGATGACAGCTCCATAAACCTGTGTAATTATAGAAAACTAAGTTCTGATTTTTGATTCTGAACACGCCATTGCAAGGAAATATTATGGAACAATTTTTGAAAGCTCACTTGCCGTGGTGGCTGGTGGGCACACATTTATCATGCTGCTGCCTCACAATGCACCAAAGATGAAACCTGAGGATAACTCCGGGGCTGTCACTGAAAGGGGTCGTCCAGAGCACCCCCTTGCTGAATCAGCCTTTGGGCTGCACATACACACACAAAGTGCATAAAATGAGAACTGATCTCCAATATGGGCAAACCTCTGTTTTATTCAAAATGAAATTCATATGAATAATTTGCTACTCCAGAGATGTAAAAAAATGATAGTCTTTTTTCTCATACTGTTTAAGAAAATCTAATTTCTTTAACCCAAGAAATCAGAGAGTTAATTAAACCCATCCTTCACTCCAGAGTGAAAGTTAATACAGACCTTTATGTTAAATAAATGTACTGAGAATTGCCAATCTTCGATTTTCGACAGCATTCCTCATGTAATTAAATTGTGTCCTAACATAATCAGGTTACTTTTTGCCTCTTACTGAGATTTTAAGGACATCAAATACCCCTTCAGTAACAGAGTTACAGTGCTGGATCCATTTCACTCACAGAAATAGGCAAAACCATGTTCCTCCTCCTTCTCAGCATGCCGAGAGCACTGCCAGGACAGTTCCTGCACTGCCTGCAGCACTGCCGAGGTCAGAGGTATTTCTGGGGTCCATCCTCAGAGGTTGGAGAAAGTCAGTTCCACCTGACTCTCCTTCAGAAGCATTTTTTGAAGAGTAAGTGCACAGCATGCAGAGTTGAGAATGTGGAGGAGAGCCACTGCAGTGCCAAAATATTACAGACTGACCGGCTAAGTGGATGTGAAAGATCACTGCCAGGAGACTTCAGAGACTGCCCTGAAATGAACTTGAGAGCACTTTCTGCAGTAATTTAATACTAGCAGGATTTATACATTTATTTTTAAAAATCCTTCTGTATGAAAAATCTCCAGTGCATTAGTGATGCCATGTCAAGAAACCAGCCCCCGGCTCCCAGGTCTCAGTCTCATCACTGAGAAAGGATGAGTTTTGCAGGAATAATTTCAGCACAAAACAGAGCTGTTTGCTTTATTCTGTAGGCACAACAGGAGAGAAAGAAGCTGTATTTGGGAAGGAGGAGAGGAATACGGAAAGCAACAATAGCTGCCATTTTAAGCAGAATTCAAAGGAATAAATAACACAAAAACTAAGCAGATTACCTACGTTGGTGAAAGCAGACAATATATGTTTGTAGGAACGCAGAAAATGGAATATGCCATCACAAGAATACTCTTTCCTCAGATATTAAAAATAGTGGCTATAAGTACAGTCTCTTCATGGCAGGAGGAACTGTATATTCTTGTCACTTCTGACAATCCAACAGACGCAGAGAATCCTGAACCAGCACAAATCTTTCCCATTATACTTTTCCACTCCATTTGCCCTTCCTTTCCCCATCATGGATATGTCTTGAGGCATTGTGTGGAACAGAAAATAGACCAAACTTACCTCTAGCAAGCCCAGACTTTCCAAATGAACCTCACCTTTGTCTCCATCCCTGCTACTGTCAGCTCCTGCACTGCTACCACAGTTTGCAAAGGGAGGGTGGGGGTACTTGGGGGGGCCATAGATACCACAGCCATTTTATATTAAAGCCTGAAGGTGCCATCAGAGCAACCCTCAAGCCCTATAATTCTGCTCCTACAGAATGCAATGGCTTCTAAATCATTCAGTGGGCTCCCAGGGCAAATTCCTCCACCCTGGTTGCCAGAGGACTGCCACACACAATGCTCAGTTTACAGCAGTACTGGAGTGAGAGAGGAGACTTGTTGTTGACAGTGCCCTGACACACAGCATTTCTCAAAAAAAGCCACTGACCAAACAAGGATGTACTAATTTATTTAGCTAAAAGATACACGAAACTTTTGTTTCTGATTATGGCTACTCCAATTTCTCAGCTAGGCATCATGTCTTTATCACAGGCATCACCACATTCAGCTCCCCTGTGTCAGCCACTGCTCAAGTTGTCCTCGCATTAGTCATGGCCAGTCCAGCCTTGGGACTGAATGGACCACTTCTCTACAGACACAGTGCACATGAATCATATTTTTAAAAAGCATCAGGAAGGGATTCCCAAGAAACCAACAAACAACGCTTCAACACACATTTCCTGTTTTAATAAAAGTCGAACTTTCTTCTTTCAGAGACCAGTGGCAGACACAACAGTAAAAATATCTACCTTTGTCAAGGAGAGAAAGGTCGCCAGTCCAGATCTTCACCCCTGGAAGTGATGCCAGGCACGAAGACCAACTGCCATACAATTGGGATAAGCCCCAGTGTCTCCTTCAAACTGCATTTTACATGAACAGGTAAAAGAAATGCAATACACTAGGAGGAAGGGATAGAACACAGAAAAAACAACTAGCTAAATAACATTTTAAAGCAGAGAAGAAGGTGTTGTCAGTTCAAAGTTTCCCTGTAGGACTATTCACCTTACGTAAAAGGCATCTGTAAAGAGTTCAAAAGTTTCCACAAAGATCCTTACAAATCTAATTCTTGCCTAGATGGAGAAGCAGTTTAAAGCTTCTTTCAGTCTATTCATTTCCTTGAAGTAGATCCAGATTAAAAGCAATCCCTCCAAAGAAAAAGAAAATCCAAGCACCTATTAAATCTATTCCCTCTGATAAACCTCTGTATCTGCATCAGGTGTCCTCAGCTTCCATAATCCCTGTACTTCAGCCTGCCATTCAATAATTTTTTCCTAAGAGATTAAATGAAGATTTATTCTTTGACCTATATTCCTCTTTGCAGAAATGGTAAGTTTTTGATACTCTCTTGAGGCTGAATGGAGGTCAAAGCAATCGTAACTGATCCTGTGCACATTTAACTCATACAAAGACTCTTCTCTAATATTTGCTAACTGTATGCACTGGCACTCTGTGTAAGTCACCCGAAGACGAGCTACCCAAGGCTTTAAATTTATTGAGCAGTGCAGCCTTGGCTCCCTGCACCAGATGGTTTCCAGTGATGTTCAGTGCCAGGGCTGCAGGTAGCCAGCAGCACCCCACATCTCCCTTGCCCAGGGACCGCCCAGGCACAGCTGTCATCTTTGTTCCTTCTTAGCACCTAGCACTGATCTATCTTGCTATAAAACCTCCTCAGCTCATTCTTCAGAGGCACTTTTACCTAGTCTAGTCTGCTAACTAATCTTCAAAAAATACGGCCATTGTGGAGGTGGTAATAACTTGAAACAGCTTTTTAACAGCAAATGGCACTGTAGAAATGAAATAATTTACATGCCTTTAAAAATTCATGATTATTCCATGTTAAATAATCTTCTATTTAATATTCTTCTATTTGAATATGATATCTGATTCTTTGAAATGGCCTGAACAAAGAAAACGTCAGAATAGCTCATGTCAATGCTCTTTTCTCACAAACAAATAGTGGTTAGATATTTGCCACTTCATTCACCCTGTGGACTCAGGGAACTGTAAGTAACAAATTATTTTAGAGCATGGCACAATTGCTATCATTTTGTCTCATCAACCCTCATACCAATTAAATTGATCTTATCCCAAGCAGTAAGCTCCGAAAACTTGGGCTGCTGTATACTCAAAAATATAGAGATTTTTTTTAATTAGCCATGACATACCCAACAGTGTCTGTCTGCCGGCATGGAGGAAGCTACCTAGCAACAATGCAAAGAAATCCTCCAATAACCCCAGTGGATCACAAAGAGTCTGTTAAAAATGTTAATCTCTCTCATAGACAAGTAGAGATGGCTTCAATTAAGGACAGCAATTCTCAACTTGTTATTTATGCACAGTGAACTAAAATAACATTCATATAGTATAAATACATTGTGAAAAGACCACGCAAAATTGCTTAAAGATTTAATTTGCAGTACTTAATTTGCTATTCACATCTGTAAGCCTTTTGTTTTGCTTAATGGCAAAAACATTCCAGCAAGGTCAGACCTACACTGTAGATTACACAAGGTAGAAATCTCAGCAAATAGGGCTGGAACAGGCTCAAGGAGTCATTTACTCCATCCCTAAGCACTAGGTCAGGATACGTTATATATAAACCATTCCTATCAATAACACTTTGCCTGTTTCCCAAAACCTCCTAGCCTAAGCAGTAGACAACCTGCCGTGGCACTCTGCTCAGTTGCCTGACTCTCCCAACAATTAGAAAATGCTGGAAAATTTCTAACATAGAATAGAATACAATGGTTTGGGTTGGAAGGGACCTTAAAGATCAGCTAGTTCCAAACTCCTCTGGCCATAGGAAGGGATATGTTCCACTAAACTAGATTGCTCAAAGCCCCATCCAGCCTACCCCTGAACACTACAAGGAGCATCTACTGCTTCTCTGGGCAACCTGTTCAGCCTCACCACCCTCACAGTAAAGAATTTCTACTCACAGGAAACCTCCCTTGTTCCAATCCAGCTTGCTGTAATGGAGCAGACATAAAGAACAACACATGGTCTTTTAGCAACTTCTGGTGTGCTTGGAAAAGGCCATCATGTATCAGCCTTCTATCAGATAAACAATTCCAGCACTGCTCAGGCTTTCCTTATATAGCTCATACATCATTACTGAACTGCTTCCTATTTCTTTTGGATTGTTTCTCCAACTGCTTATATCCCTTTTGCCTTACATGTTGACTAAACACACCCTCCCAATAAAAGTCAGGAGAGATAGCTCTAACTCTAGCCATTACTTCTCCAGGCACTGTGGAACCCAGACGACCTTTCTCTTTTCTTGTCCTTCTCTGGGTTCATCTCCCTTTTGTTGCTGATGCTGTTCATGTCACTGGTCAGTTCTCACTTCTGGCCTTTCTACAGAAAACTGCAACAGAAGAGCTAACAAAGGTCAGAGTTGCCCATGAGGAGTGGACCCTCCCCTGGTGCTGGGATCCCATTTTAATCCAGCAAAGGCCAAATGCGTGGCTGGAGGCAACAAGACCATGTGTGGGCTCTTGCCTCCAGCCCTGCAGCCCCACCTGGTCAGGCAATGGAATGTGCCCAAACCAACAGCATTATGGTCAGATTATCCTCTGGATAACAGGCATTGCTTCTTTGCAGAAGGGATGCCTCCCTCCCACCTCAGTCCACAAAAGTACCAAGAGACCATGACAGCCCTCAGCTGCCCTTGGCAGTGATAGTTGCAGGCAGGAGCACCCATAAGCCCTCCAACCTGACTCACATTGCTCATAAGGGAAAATGCACCATGTCTCTTTCAAATGGATTTTGGTTTCCCCAAAGGACTAACTCGTTGAGGAATCATAATTGAATGCCATTAGGAATTGCATCCTGGCAAAGCAACGTCCCTAATCTCTCCTTGGGAACAATGAATCACTTTTTTCTTGATGAAACAATAAAAGGACTCCGAGTCTTCCAGTGGATGAATGTAAAGGTTTATCCTACTCTGGCAGAGCTGGAAGTAACAAGGAAAAAAGTCCAAGAAAGGAATAAATAATACAGAACCTCAATGCCCGGGGTCAAAACACTGGGAAAAGATTCCTTGCTCAACACAAACTGTGAACCTCAAAATGCCAAAGAAACAACTTCAATCCTGTTGACCAGATGTTTACATTCTGTTGATATTTTAAACAGTTATCTGACAACAATTATTTCAGTGCTTTGAAAAGGAATGTCACTATGTAAAGTCTTGCTATTGGTATAATTATGAATGAACTTCACTGTTGAGTTTGGTAAATCAAGGTCCTTCTAGATCCTACACAACATGTGCATACTTACTCTGCAGCTGCAAAGTCTTCATTAGTGTGAGAAATTAACTTTCCTACATATATATATATCTTAATTTATCAGGGATTCTTCCAAAACATGCAGAATACATGAATATATATATATATATACACATATATATACATATATGTATTTATGTTTTTTGGTCACATTAGGTAGTTAGTTTTCATGAAAAAAAAATCCATTTCCCTTTGGATTATTAATGTGCCTGATTTCTTACCTCATTAGTTTTTATTCTACTGTTCTTCTTGCTGGGAGTGGAGTTTTGATCGTGGCACGCTTTAGAAGCAATCAGAAAATATGATCATTCTCAAAGGTCTCAGTCAAATGCTCTGCATCTCACACTTACCAATCAAGTCCAAACCTTTAACTTTGACTACAAAAGGCAAAACATTCCTACCTGTCGCTCTCATTTCTCCTCTTCAGGAAACTATGCCTTGGTGTGCTAACTTTCAGCCTGTCCCTGCTATCTTGTTTGTATTAACCAAAGTGGATATTTCTGGTTTTCAAGGCAGCTTAAGCAATGGGTTACAGACACAGCTCTTGTATCTGCATATTTATTACAGCAAGGGGAAGCTTTATACTCAGGGGCATTCCTTTTGTTGCTGGCAACATAATAACATTTGCTTAATTGTGTTTTATTAATGTTAATATACCCAGAGGCTCAGACTCTGCCCGCACATTTTTGTAAATTGAATTAAAGGAAAAATGAATCAGAGTTAAAAGACAGCTGATTAATTTTATTCACTTGCTTAAGGGAGTTTAAGCCAAATGGTCTCCACATCTATTTGTCTTTAGAGAACAGCCTTTATCGCCACAGGGCTAAAAGGAACATGTCAGTAAGCCATTTCCATTGCCATGTGTCAAGGAGATCTATTTAAAGCGCTAAAAAGGGTGGACATTAGGGAGAAGTTCTTACCCCCTGCTCTGTACAAATGGCAAGGTTATACGGCCTTGGTCTCTCCTGCCTGCTGCTGAGATCAGAAGGCTTTCATAAAGCATTTTTTAATGAAGCTTTCAGAACAGCCCCCGGAGCCTGCTGCTTGAGACAGGCAAGGACGTGGGCAGAGCACAAACCTAGTGAAAAGGGAAAGTTCAGTCCACGAAAAATCCACCTTATTAGCAGGTTCGCCTCAACACACACTGTAATTTAAAGGCCATCATTGCACTATTTAATAGGCTTTCAACTAGTCACAATAGAAATCAGTTCTTGAGACAAATTTCTCATTTGCAAATAAATATAACTCTTTAGAGACATCTCCACAGGATGTATATTTATACTAAGCCTGGGCTGAAATATCAACGTGAGTGTGGGGCTGTTCAGTGGGAACCCACTCAACCAGCTATTTAGAGGGGTGCGGTCTGAAGAGATCCTGTACAAAAATAGGCTGGGCATTTCTGGACACCCTCCTTTGAATGATTTCTTCACAACCTCTTATTCAAAACTGTAAAGTCAGAAAAGATAGCAAAGTAAAAATCTCAAAGAAAAAAAAGGATATTTAAAATATATGTGAAAGCGGATAGTTTGGGTCCCTCCGTGCAAGCAGAAGCCACAGACAAGGTCCCTCATCCTGACTGGGATGTCATGTCAGGATCAGGATCCGAACATTTTTCATTCTGTTTTGTCAGCAACGGAGTTGGAAAGGAAAAATTCTACTCCGTAAGGGGAGGATTTACTCTACCAGGTCCCATCACTGTGAGATAGGCTGGAGAATGCTCCCAGTCAGCATAAACCATCTCCACCACATGGCCAATGCTCTCTGTAAGTAACACTCAGGTTACCTTGCACTTTCCCTCCTGGTTAATCCTGACACCTCAATTCATCTCTTCTTCCCGCAGCTAACGATATGAGTAATGAAAATGACCCAGGAGGAGGAAATGTAGAATTTCTTAGAGAAAATGAAACTATTAATAGGCTCTCCAAACAACCTGTGAGGGATTTTGCAGGCTTTTTCACATCTGTGTTCCAGACAAACAAGATGACACTTGGAAAATACTCTGCTGCATCCCAGCCCACAAGATACCTCCATGTGCCACCAGGCATAATGAGCAAAGCTATCCACCAAGTCAACAGCAGCACTGAAATGTGGGAAATCTGTGGCACATCTCTACAGCTAAGGGTGGCAAGTTCCTCCTTTTTGGCCTCCTTTGTGCATGTGTCACCAACACCAACACAACACGTCACACCACTTGGGTATTCGTGGTGTCTTACCATGTCCCCAAATAAGGTCTCTGGCCACTAGTAGGACATGGGCACTCACACCACCCTGGGCATCCACACATACTGTGGGCACCTCACACACCCAGAAGTGTATGATGTTATCTGAACTGCAGCCCAGAGCACTTCATTTTGTGACCCCCATCCTGCCACGCTTTGCCTCATATCTTTCACTGTTGTATCTCTATTGCAAAGACAATGTTCAGCTTTGTGCTGCTAAGTGAGAGGGATCTCCACCTGCACAAGCAGGGGGTGGAGTTATTTGACAGAGCTGTTCTGTTTGCAGGGCTACCCTGACATTTCATCAAAGCTTTGTTTTCCCTGCATTGTGAAGAAAACAAATTAAAATGCAGGACTAGCAGGTTCTGAAGGAAAGAAAAAAATGCAACTGTCACTCACATTCCTGTCCTGTCAGGATGGAAAAGCTTCAGAGCCCATCACAGCTGGATGGGGAGACAACCTTCTCCTGCCTGCCTCTCAGCCTACTGCAGGCAGCATCACGGGCATCTCTCAGTGGCCAGCCGTGCAGGGCTCCCAACACCCACACAGAGAAATACGTGGGATTTCAGGGTGGCTGGTGCATCCTTGTGCTTCTCCCAGGAGACACAAATGCTTTTTAATATTCTTCCATGCTCCAGGCTGGGGGAAGCAGGGATGGAAAGGGGGAGGCAGCACTCCGCAGTCGGCTCCTCCTTTTAGCATTTTACTTTAAATTCATTGTCACTAATGCAGTTGTTTTCCTCCATAATATACATCACAGAATAAAGACTTAGGAGCATAAAAATCCTGTTTTTAGAACTACAGCAGAAGCAGTTGCTTTTCAGAGGGCTCTGGGCAAACAGGACTGCCCTCTAGGGCTCCTGGCTGGTGGGCCAGGTGGAGCCAGCCTGTAAGCAGACACTGCTCCTTTGATGTCAGTGAGTGATGCTCTTTCTTGTACTCCTGCTGAGCTTAGCCCAGAGTGCCTGAAACCTTGTAGGAGCCCATTACTAGCCTGAGAGAACTTCCCAGGCCCCGCTGGAGACCCCTGAGGATGCGTTCACAGGAGGGGCCTCACTTCTGAACTTGCCCTGTCAGAAAGAGAGAAATGGCTGTCATTTAAAAATAGAAATAAAGTTTTTACAGTTTGGGCACACATCTCCTGTTTGCTTGCTTAAATTACTTCCAGCTGAAGAGCCAGTGTCCCCGACAGCTCCTGAGTAATCGGAACTTCATGCTGAGAAGACCACGCAAGCTTTGGCAGTGTTCAGAAAGATGCTTTAAAACTAACAGAGGCTTGGTCTCTCATAGGAACAGCCCAAGGCACTCCCTTTGCAAAGGGAAAATGTGTCATGACGGCACTACCATGCAGACTTGCAGTACTAGCACTGCACAAAGAAAGCACAAAGCACATACACACGTATGAAGAACCCGATTCATCTGCAAAGCACTGCTGTACTCTCCATTGGATCACACCAGAGCAGCCAGCCAGACTGCCAAAGTTAAGAGCTGCAGTCTTGACAGGGAGTTACCCAGTCTCACAAGAGCTCACTGTTTGCAAGTGAGTGCTGTGGAGCTCTGATCCAGAGACACTTTGCTCCTCCTGTGCCTTCAGTCCAGCACGCTGTTGCACCATTAGAAGAACATGAAAAATAGTGCAAGATCTAACTTTAGATGTGCATGTCTGTGTAACACACTAGCAGCTTCTCTAATAAAACATCTAGAAAGGGTCCTCGAGGCTCACAAGAACTACAAATGGAATGTAAGCTTCCTTCAGTTACCAAGGTCTACATATGATCTGGGAGATTATTTATATCATAACCTTCATCTGCACACCACATTATTAATACACCATAACATGTGACCTCATAAATTCCCTGGAAAAAACTTTGTTCTACTCTGGAAAGTCCCTCATCCGCTTTTAATATTGTAAGACAATAATAGTATGAAAATATATTTTACAAAGTTATTTTTAAAACTAAGTCTCAAAAATTAGATTTTACTTATATCAACAAACCTCAGACTCTAGTAACATATTATCACCCTTACTAAGCAACTGTGTACATGCATATTTTCATATGTCAGTCATGCTACTTACTAAAATGCAATATGACTATAATCAGTGACAAAACACGTTTAGGTTTTCCAAATATTTCCACCTCAAGATAACTTCTTAATGTTGTTATGAATAATCCACTGAATTTATTGGCTACAGCATGTTTTGATGACTTTCATCCACAAATTGGTAAGAAGGAGTTTCAGAGGTCGGGAACAGTTCTCACTGTTTTGCTAAATGTCAGGGAGAATCTAGTTCATGCTTGTCACTGGAAAACATTCTTCAGAAGTGACGCTACACATTATTAGCTTCCACACTGACCTATGCTGGTTGTTAGAGAAAACTTCGCACTTTGAAATATCCTTGACCTTGTACAAGCGTGGTGGGCAACATGAAACTAGACTAGACCTTCTACCTATGCTTCACCACTCCTTGGATACAAAATCCTATGTTGTAACCTTCACTGAAAATCACTCTTAGCAATAAATTAATGTTATGGAGAAGTAAAGATTTAAATTACCTACATCAGTTTGAAGACTGACAAAATATTTTCTAGGGTTAGAGAGACATGTACTCAGATTCAAGATTCCCTCCTTGTTTTTCCCACCCCTACACAGCTTTCAATCTTTAGACAAGACCCTCGAAGTGATCATGCCCTCAAAGTGATCATGTCTTTGTGAGACATCTTGACATACCAGTTTTCTCTCTGCGTTTTTTTGGCCAGATTCAAGCCTTTCCCACTCCTCTGAGAATTTTCTGTGGTGCAACAACTCAATGCACAACCAGAATTACCTAGTTTAAATTCCTCTTTCCGATGTGATAGGGAGCATCCATCTATCTTCAGATATTGCTCTCCCTTCTGCATACTGAGATGGAATCACAGTCTGTCCAAAATAATAAAAATTTTTAAAAGCTGTTACAATACTTCACTTTACCCAACCTGACCGTCCCTTGCAATGAAACACTCTCTGTCTGCAGTCAGGTTCAAAATTGTGTGTGCGCTATTTTGGCCCTGTTACATTTCATCCTGCCATAAGCGCTGGCAGCCACAGTTCACACTAAAACATGCAGAAGAATGATGCGAATAGTTCATTACCAGCAAAGGAACAAGCCTGGGAAGGCTGCTGGCCAAAGAGCATGGAGCACAGGCTGGGGAGACAGGCCCTGCTCCTGCCGCTGGGGGACTGCACAAAGGAACCTCATCATCTGCCCCTCATACCAGCAGACACAAGGAAAGTGCGTGCTGCTGCATCTACTACAGCTAAGGAAGGGTACAGCTGATGGGGGAAACATCAGACTGGTGACCTGTCACTAGTGGGGTTCCACAGGGCTCCATCCTGGGCACTGGGCTGTTCAACCTCGTCATAAATGACTTGGACACAGGGCTAGAAGGGATACTGAGTGAGTCTGCAGATTATACAAAACTCAGAGAAGCTGTTGATTCTCTCAAAGGCAGGGAGGCCCTGCAGAGAGACCTCAACAATTAGAGGGCTGGGCAATCCCCAACCACGTGAAGTTCAACAAGGGAAAGTGCTGGATCCTGCGCCTTGGATGGGCAACCCTGTATGTTCATACAGACTGGGGAATGAGATGCTGGAAAGCAGTGCCATGGAAAGGGACCTGGGGTCCTGGTGGATGGCAAGTTGAATGTGAGTCAGCAATGCCCTGGCAGCCAGGAGGGCCAACCCTGTCCTGGGGGGCATCAGGCAAAGCATCACCAGCCAGTCGAGGGAGGGGCTTGTCCCGCTCTGCTCTGCACTGGGGTGGCATCATCTTGGATATTGTGTGCAGTTTTGGGAACAGAAAGATATTAAGCTATTACAGATCATCCAAAAGAGAGCAATGAGGATGGTGAAGGGCCCTGAGGGGAAGCTGTATGAGAAGCAGCTGAGGGCACTTGGTGTGTTCAGCCTGGAGAAGAGGAGACTGAGGGGAGACCTCAGTGCAGTCACAACTTCCTTGTGAGTGGAAGAGGAGCAGGGGCAGGCACCGATCTCTTCTCTGTGGTGACCACTGACAGAACCCGAGGGAATGGCCTGAAGTTGTGTCAGGGGAGGTTTAGGTTAGATATGAGAAAAAGGTTCTTCCCCCAGAGGGTGGTTGGGCACTGGCACAGGCTCCCCAGGGCAGTGGTCACAGCACCAAGCCTGACAGAGTTCAAGAAGTGTTTGGGCAATGCTCTCAGACATATGGTGTGACTCATGGGGATGGTCCTGTGCAGGGCCAGGATTTGGACTCAATGACCCCAGTGGGTCCTTTCCAGCTCAGCATATTTTGTGATTCTGTAGGCCTCTCAGCAATGCCTATTCTATGCTATCAACCTGGTCCACATCACAGACTAGTGAAATGCATTCTACTTGCTGCACTTACTGGCCCACTGTATGCTTTGGCATTAAAAAAACAGAACAGCAATCAACAGTGTGAAGACAAAACTGCATTGTGTACCTGCCACTCACAAAGATGTGTGAAATGCTGAGTATCTGTAATCTGTGTTTTAGTCAGCTGGATTCATGGAACTTCAGCATCTCCCTTTAAGGATCTAATAAACCTCAAAGTAAATGCTTAACTATATAAACCCGGTATGTTAGCTGGTGACCCAGCTGATGGTGTCCCACTTACCTCAGATGTTCTGAATATATTGCCCTGTTCTAGTGCTGTAATATAAATTGATGCATAATACTCCACGTCAAACTGAGAATTTGGGGTGTATACAAACTCCTCCTATCTGTAGCACACTGATTCCTATGAATCAGTGAGTCTTGCCTGTCATTAAGGAACAAAAAGCCACCAGACTAGAGTTTTCAGAATTCTGTATTGATTTAATAGAGAAATAAATGGTTTTGGTAGGTGCCTTAGGAAGCAGAGCTGAATGATGGAGTGACACTTACGTGGGTTAACAAGAAAGTCACCCAAAGGGGAAATGCAATAAGCCACTGAATACACTGCCATTCTCTCATTCCTACCATCTTTCAGCTCTGATCAAGTGTCACACAGAAGAGAGCATCGCTAATGTTCACAATCTAAATCTGATTGCTCAGCTCATGCATCAAATTGATTCTGTTGTACAGAAGAGAAAAGGATGGCCACCAGGCAGGCTTCCTGCTGGGATATAAATGGAGCTCATCTCCAGCTCGGTTTGTCTCAGTGTCACAGGGCACCACATTGCCTCTCCACGCAGAGAATTCCCTGGCAGTCAGAGAAGATGCTCTGCTCTTCCCAAAAACACTTTACACATTTCTTCACAGCTGGACACATGCCATATGAAGTGACCATAGAGAATGAACTAGTTAGTACCTGTGAAGTCTTCTGCTGCTTAAAAATAGTGCATACTCAGGCAGACAAGTACTCTGCTGTTTGGCTTCCTGGGATGTAGTTTCTTCTGCTTGAACTGTGTATTCAGACAGATTTAGTCTGATCATATTCTCAGTTTTGGATAAAATATTCATCAGTTTCCTTCTCCAATTTCTTTTCTTATGCTTACGTGAGGAACTGTGATTTGAGTTTTTCCCATGTTATGTCTATTAATAATATTTTCTTCTCAACTTCTCTGCCCCATGATCAGATGCACATGCTTTGCAAAAGTCTGGTAACATCTTTATTCTTTGCCATGGGGGCATGCTACCAAACAAAAAAAGGAAGCCTTCCCTTGCATTTCCTCTTCTGCACTAAAATCCTTTAAAAAAACATCCAGAAACAATAATCTGCCTTTTTCTCATTTGTATTCAGCAGTGTCAAAACAGTGACTACCTGTGCGTGGGGTAGTGGAGCACTGCGATAGAAAACAGGCAGAAAATGGTATTTGGGACCCTTTAAATTGAAATCCCCAATCCCCATCCATGCTGAAGGTTAAACTGCTTTGAGAGTCACTTGGCAGCTACTGTAGCTTAAAATACTCTATATAGGAAGATGTTAATTAACTTTTCAAAAAAGATACTCCCTTGCAGGCACTGCTTTGTCATTGCCAGCTAAGTACAGCTCCCCGCCTGGCCCTGGGGACCACAGGCAGGGAACGAAGCTGGCTGTGAGCACTCAGGAGTGCCAGAGAAAAGGCAAGGAGCCAGGCAGCAGCAGCTCGGCAGCCAGAGCACACCTCACCCCATTGCTCCCTGCCGTTGTGTGGCACGGGGAGGCACCAGGGCAGAGATCAAGCCAACTGGATGCTTCTCAGTCCATTGATCTGGTTATGGGGAAAAGCAGAGGGGGGGCAGTGGGAGGTAGGAGAAAGGTGGGAAGAGAGAGAGGCACTGAGGAATTAATTTCTCCTTTTTCCAGGTATGTTCTTTACAAACAGGAGTGGGGAAGCAGAAGTACAATGGGAGAAAACATCTTTCAGACCTGGATGCTGGATGAAGTTAAAGGCAGATGAGAAAAACCTGGTGGGTGGGAAGATGTTGCTGGGGAGCAGAGGCAAAGACAGAGATATTTGGTGTGAAGACAAAGGGGTTTGTGGTGCTGAGCACTGCTTGTCCCACAGCTGCCTAGGCTCCACCTTCTGTTATACGTGGGGGTATACATGTGCACGGTGCCAGGCCAGACGCTGCAAGGGGCAGACTTGATGGTTTATTTAGTATTTAGGATGGCAGGAGGTGGCCCTTTTGGAAAAGAAATGTATCTCTCAGGCTCAGGAAAACTAAGAATTTGTCACAGCTCTGGGTCAGTAACTGAGTAGCTGCCCTTGGCTGCAAGCTCTGCTTTTGCATTCCTGCCCACCGCAGTTAATACTACATTGCTCTTACATTATTTATACATTAGGATGTGCAGAGGATGAACATGGAAATAAAAATTATTTTTTGAGTCGGCTTCAAAAAGGTTTTTGTTTATCATTTTTGTATAGAAGCTTTCTCATTATTGGAAAGAATGAAAGAATCACACTTCAGAAAACAGTAAGTTACAGCTCAGAGACCCATACACAGTAACTTAGATAATATGTAACTTACATAATTTTAGAATCCAACCAGTATCCACTCCAGGAAAAAAACAGCTGAATACAAAAGTCATGTGTGGCTGGATACAATCACTACCTGTGGGCAGCCATTGATATTTTTAGTAGTAACTAATGAAAGTCTACCTTTGATGCTATAGCACAGAACAGTCTTCTTACCTAGCCTCAGAGGCATGAGGACCACAGCTGTCAGGATGCTGCCAAGGCAATTTGCTTGATGCAGAGTGAATGTTACACGCCTGCGTGCACAAGCACACATGCACCCAGAGAGCTCGTTCGGCTTAGCTGCAATGAGGAGCAGAAGCAAACCTGCTTGAAATATATTTAGCTTTATCAAAGGCTTTCCCTTTTACAGTATCTCCACTTCTTTTTTTATCATGTCATCGCACAGATCCCGCTACTGGTTCATCTAATTCATTAACCTCCAGACACGATCCCTCAAATGGGCAGCCAGGGATACCCTGCTGGAAGGGGCACTTCTAGTGCTGCAGCAGCTGGTACGAGGACAAGACATGCAAGAGCTTAGAATGAATTACATACATGTACGTTCATACACACAGGTGTCAAAACAGGCAAACACAGGTATGATTTCGTAACATCTATTCAAGAAAATAGTCAAAACTTCATTCAGGAGGAAAACAAAAGAGCAAAGGGATGCACTAGGACTTTGCTCCTCCTTCCCACCTCCCTTCCAATCTATTATCAATACACTGAAGACCCTATCTGAAGCTATATAAACCAACTACAGACGCTATTCATTAACAATGAGATGCTACAAATACATAGACAGTCCTGTATTTCTCATAGTTTTTTGGGATATATGATGCATTGTCGCATTCCATTTTGTGAAGGTTGGACGCAGTTTGACTCTCCTTATGACCTTCTCCATTGCAAACACCTGGAAGTTTTCGGTATGTTTTTTTTTCCAGTACTATGCAAACTGAAAGAAGTATTGTAGATGAAGGTGTCCCATGAATTTATGGGTTGGTATGATGATTTGGAGGTTTTTGTGTAACTCTTTAGTGCAGAATTTTGCTTATGTTCCTATATATTTTTTCCCATTAAGAGCTAGATCAGTTACAGTTCTGTTAGTGGGAATATTTATAAACTACAGAAATTACTTCATAATTTCTACTGATGTGCAGTCCTACATGTGTGCATGCCCACCTCATGATTAGTAACTTCTGAGACAGCAGTATTTCACCTATCCAAAGCCAGTTCATGATTATTATTGTTGAGATGGAGTAGAGATAAGAGACCACAATACTAATTTTGAGGGCACTCAGACTGTGAGATCGTCCTTTCTCCCAGGAGGAGTTGTCCATGCCTACATGTATGTCTCCTACCTCCTCCTTTAGCAGTCATGAACAGCCATGCCCATCCAAAAATCAAATACAAAAATGGTAAACTTTTAGGTAGGTTTTAGAACCTACCTATACTAACAAAGGCTTTTGAGGAAAAAAGAGGACACATGAAAGGTCCATCATGTCTGCTTTCTAGCCATTCAGAAAGGATATTGTTTTTCTTTTCTTCTGTTAAAATGTTACTAGAAATTTAAAATCAAAATAACCTTCAAATACTTTGTTTTTCAATTTGCCAGATTTTAGAATATAGAATATCACAATCACATGATGACCCTTGCAGATATGGGCACGTTTACACTGAAGTATCAAAATTAGTAGATCTTTCTCTTTAATAACATTTTTGATTAACCGATATTTTGATAGGACTTGCAGACCACTTTTTTATTCTCCAAAATGCCCACTATTTACCAAGGGACTAAACATGCTCCAGAATAATCTGTGAGACTGAGAGATCAGCAAGAGGAAGACTTGATGCCCTATTTGCATATGGCAGAAACTAATCTCATGTCTGGATGTTTAGTGATGTGTTCTTTGCAACTAATTCTATGTGGACAGGGGGAATAACTAACATATAAGCTTTGTAGAAACCCTAAAGTGCTCCACCTTCCTTGGGAGACTGTACTTGGAAGATCCAAGCTGTCAAGGTAAAATCTGAAACTTTTCCTACATTTAAATTGCAGCAGGCAGGACTTAGAGCATCAGGAATATTAAAATGTTGGGATTTGAGCACAAATAAACAAAGTCCTGGGTGTTTTCATTGGGAAATCACTGTAAGGAATTATTGCAGCTTTAAATTTTAGAGTAGAACTGTGAATGTTTCTTATGTTATTTACTAATGTTGGTAAAGTGCTGGATGCCTTGAAATCTTACTGAAATGATAGCAATTTAGACTTAGCATGACTCAGAATAACTTCATACTTTGGCCTGGAAACACAAAGCAGTTTTCATAAAAGACAGCTGGAGCAATCCCAAGGATGGTTCCTATGTTGATTATAGCAAGAGCTCAGTCAAAGATTTAATGAAAAACAGTGAAAACAAGTAAAATCTCACATTCAAATCTCCCATTTCTTTTTCGGAACAAATAAATCTGAAAACTTGATATCAAGTATCAGATAGCTATAATAAGAAAATATAGCTGAAAATAGCCTCTGCTAAAATGCTAAAAAACCAGATGCATACCTTGGTTTGGATTAGCCACACACTGCTAGGGACTGGATTGAAATGCTAATGAAGGCAACATCCCCTGGCTTTGATTCAAGTGACCATTTCAAGTTTAACCCCAGTCTATACACAGGTTTTAGTAAGAGGTTTTGCTATACACCAAAAATACCCACTTCCCTGCCTTCACCATTACCAGTCAACTTCACTGTAGTGCAGAAACATGAATCCCCATTTCAGTATCAGGCCATATTCATGAGCCATCTGAAATCTGCCAGCAGATCATGCTTCTAGATTTGCCCAGAACCCATTTTCTATCAACACTTCAATTCTACTGAAATTCCTGCCAAGGCTTCATGTCTGCTCTATCCCAAACAGCAAACAGAAGAGAAAAGACCACAAGGCATCTGCACAGGCTTATGAGAAACAGATTTCACCTTTAGCAATCAGAATAAGGTACGACCAAGAGCTGCAAAGGGTCGAGGTTAAGACAGGTAGGAAAAAGGTGAAGAAAACCAGCTGCAGAAGGAAAAATCTACCCTGCACAGCAGGCACACAAGTTTGGAGGTGTGTTGCTTGGGGAAACAGACATCTCCAAGGCAAACTGCACAAGCCCCTAACCATGTTGCTGAATATTTTTGCACATCTCCAGTAGAAACTTCTTGTTGCTGGTCTTCCCACTCCAAATGTATCCAACATGACGTCCAGTTAAACTTAGCTTTTTCTAGAAACACGATCAGAGTTATGCTTTCATTTTTCTGTTTGTCTGGAGTAAGATTCCAGAGCAGCCTGCTCCTGCAGGCAGGACCCCCACAGCCATTCTCTACCATCTTTCCCCTTGCATCCTCCATTCGCCACCCACGGCCTCTTCTGTCCCCTCATTCTGTCTCTTGGCAATAAACCGTTCACCCTGTTGACCTGTGAAACAGCTTTGTAAAGGCTGAGCAGAGCTAGCAGTACTGTCATGCTGGAAAGTCCTAATTAGCACCATCACCTCCCGCAGACAGCAGGAATGATGCTGGAAGAATTGGTGCTGCTGTGCACTGGCAGGGGGGCACAGAGTGCTTTTCTCCCCATTTCTGGCTTTCTGATGCAGTGTCCTGTGTAACTCCTACAGGGGAGGGAAGGTGCCTACCCTCCACAAACTACAGCCCTGCACAGAGACAGCTAGAGCTTTCCTCATGTTGAAGCAGAAGATTTGCATATAATCAAACCAGTTCTGTAAAAAGCGCCAGAGGAGATGCCCATGGGAACAGATAAAAAAGCATGGCAGGGGCAGCCAGCAACAGATCCCTCAANAAAAAAAGGAAGAAGAAAAAAGAGAACAAATAGATGAAGGAAAAAAGAAAAGACCAAGAGATTGTGTGAAATGAAAAGCACCAAGGCAAATGTTAATTTGTCAGAGGAAGATAAGAAGAAAAAGAGGAGATAATACACACCTGGAAAAGGAGGGTGACAGCATAAATTTTCAGGGACACACAGGAAAGAGTGGAAAGATACAGCAAATAAAGATAGGGAGAAAGGAAAAATGTAGGAGAAAGTAGTGAATAGGCAAGTATATGGTGCAAAGAGAAAACAGCCTGTGTACAGTACCCTGGGACCAGAACAATGTAAGAACTGGGGATGCAGCTGGAATAATCTCAGCTCTCCCAGAGACCAAGTAAGCTGTCATGTATGGGAGGGGAGAAAAATCATGTAATAGTGGCAGGCAGGTCTTATTCTAGCTCATGGTATTGTAGCCTTGAGAAGCATTTCCAAGTAAAAATTGTGTGGACTGTAGGAGAGAAATAACTTACATTTACAAAATCACGACGTACGCTGGGAGCCCGGCAGTACAATAAGCACCTTATCAGGGTAGGCATCAGCCTGTTTAATATCTGTGCTTCTCTGGTACTTTAGATCCCAATGAGAGCAGGAACTGAGTCCATTCTGGGTAATGCAGTGAAGAATAATCTGATTTCTTTGACCACTGTTTTATCAGTTACAGCATTGTGCCTCCAGCAAGCACAATCTTTTCCACAGAGAGGGCTGAGAAAATACACCAGCTGAACAGAAAGTACAGCCTAGGTCCTCTGAATCTGGGGACTGATCCAACCGTTAAACTGCTGTAGCTAACAGCTTCTCAAAACAGAGTTTAATATCTCTTCCACAGCATGGAAATCTCTCACAGTAGAAAAGCTTTCTGGGCACAAGAGAACCTTGGGAAACGTTGGCACAACTGCCTCCCAAGATGACAGCTGAGCACCAGGAAAGCAATCAGGAGATCGGCCTGTTCCAGATGTAACATGTGGGCAATGGTCTTTGCCATCACACTTCACCTTGGTCCACATCCCACTTGTTCATCAACACCAAACCCAATCTCCATGCAGTGCATTGAAGGGGTCCATAACTCCATGACCAAGCCTTGGTGGCAAGGGCAGGTAGTTGGCCACAGGGCAGCAGGGCCAAGCAGTAGGAATGGGGATGTCAGAGCATAGGATGCTGGGCAGTGTTGAGCATCTGGCCATGGTGCTGTACCTACAGGGCTCAGTATGTGACAAGCTAGAGGACTTTCCAAAAATATGTGTCTATGGCAAAGGATGGTTTGGTTTTGCTTGATCTTTGCAGCTTTGCCTTTGGATTAAGATAAGTGAGCCGCTGTACAAGGACAGAGTCCAGTAATGCTGACAGGAGTTCTGGCATTTGCAGTGTTGCCAGTGGGAAACAAATCTGGACTGCTATGGGACAGATCTGTACCTTCCCAGCTATTGGCCTAGGAAGGTTGCCTTATGCCGTTGACCCACACAGAGGAAGATATACTGGAGTTTCCCTGTGTTAAGAGTTGGATTTTTGGAGCCCTGGGTCTTCCAGGCAGATGATGCAGGCCTGCACATCCTGTTTGCTTATCAAGTGCATTACACAAGGATTGCTCATCAGGGTGTGGATTTCTGATAATTTTTTTGCAAGATCCGGTGACTCCAAGATGTTTATGTGAAGTTCTGCTTGTGTCAGCTGTATTATATCTTTTTGTCTTCTTTCCCCTATCCAATACCCAAGATGGATGCATCTGCCGCAGAGCAATGAGTGGGGCTGTTTATTCCCACAGCACTCTTGTTGTCACATGCACCACGGGGTTCAAAGTAAACAGACAGCTTTAGCAGACAGATCTTAAATCAAGCTCTCCTCAAACTACAGCAGCTCAGAGAGTAAGCTGCTGCTGATCAGTCTCATCAGCCATATCCAAGGGGAAGAATTCAAACAGGAAGAGGAGCAGGAAAAGGGCTACCAGAATTGTCAGGGCAGATTAAGAGAGATGTCCTTGCTCAGCTTATAACTAAGCAAAAACTGAAAGGTGATAGGATAGCTTTTTATAAATATCCCTTAAGGAAGGGGAATACCAGGGAGTGAAAAGAGCTGTTCAAACTGGAAGACAACTTTGGAACAAGAACAAATGATTATAAATTGGCCTCAAATAGTTCCAGGATGGAAATTGAGTTTTTAACCACTGAAGTGATGAGTATCTGGCACTAGCAAGATTGTGATCAGTGTACGGATGTAAAGCACCTAATCTCACAGCCTGCATGTTTAGGAATATCCTTTCCATCCTTAATCCATGCCAACAATTTAAACTCAAGGAAATTGAGAGGGGGAAGATGAAGCTCTCCCTCAGTTGGGGAAAAAGTCCAACAACTCTCAAACAATATAAATGAAACTAATCTCTGACAAATGGCATGCACTGACAGCTCCTCTGTCACAAGGCAGAACTGAAGGTGGCTGTGACCATCAGCTCTTCATGCCCATGTGAGCACAAAGAGCCATGAAATGCAGACATTTCCCCACTGGGCACTGCTGTATAAAATTGTTCATCCTGAGCCACGTGAAATGGCCAAGCACCTTCCGCTCACATTCAAAGCAAAACAGAAAGAGCTCTGAAAAATCTAGATGTGAAATGGAAAGCAGGTAATTCTCACTCACTTTATTCACAGTGCAAAGTCTTTGAAAGAGAAAACAGCTGTAAGACACCCACAATACGACCGGCAGACACGACCCCCTGCTTTGCCAAGTTGTGCACAGGTTAGCAGAGCATGGCCAAAACACCACAATGAGCCCTTGTGCTGGCCAGAGCCTCAGGACAGACCTGCCTCACCTGCACTTTCAAACAGACACATCGAATTGCCTCTGACCTCTGGGGGAATGACTCACAACCAGGCAAAATACTGGACTAGAACAAGACAAACAGTTGCTGTCTGTAAACAAAAACAACAACAAATGAATAAACAGAATTGCTGGAAGTAAAATGGTGAATAAGTAAGACCAAAAAACAAATCTCCCCCAGTCCATTCTGGCCTTGGGGGAAAGTATCCTGTTTTCTGTCCATCAGCAGTTTTGTCCACATGGTCTCTTAAGAAAGTCCCTTCCTTTCTGTTATCTCAGAGGCTGAACTGTGGGGCTGCTCTTCCCCAAAGTCCCCTAATCCATCCAGACACTGCGAGTTCCCTGTTTGCTGACTCTCCCCCCTCCTCTCTGCCCTGTCCTGAACTACCCCCACTTTTCTCAGGTGAGCCATCTCTTCTCATCCCCGGGCATGGAAACTCAACCTGTTCAGCCAGGCTGAGGTAAACAGACACTCCTCTCTTCTGAACTGCCATGCCTTTTTTAATAAAATGTGTAGCACACATTGTCTGTAGATAGGTGTGAACATTCCTAACCTGTTTTTCACTCACGTTTACTTACATAATCTTCCTTAATCAAAGAAACTGAAAGGGTAATATCAAATAAAGTGACTGCAGATGCAGAACTTGTTTGGCATCTGTTGTATTTAAATCCTTTTTTTTTCTTCATAGTTACATTCATAATTTCAGGATTAACTATTTTTGCAAAGTCTTTTTCATCCCAAGAATAATAAACTCGTATGAAGACACTCATTACTGCTTCCAATCCTTCTGCCAATTGCTCTTGAATTTGCCTTCATTCTTTGTAAATATTTGAAGGGCAGCTATCTCTTTGTAAACAAAACACTAGGCTTTCCCTGTTTGCCTTGGCTAGGATGCTCGTGTTTATGAATGTAGCTAGACTTCTGCTTTAGGACTATAAAATACCCTCAATATCTTTCTGCTGATAAGCTCATTCTTTTGCAGTGGGAAGCATGTAAGAAAGGCGAAGACAAACCTCCAATCAAAAGTAACATCTTTTCATAGTATCATAGAATCATTTAGGTTTGAAAAGGCCTTTAAGATCATTGAATACAACTGTTAATCTACCATTGCTGAATCTACCACTAAACCATGTCCACAAATGACATATCTACAGATATTTTGAATAACTTCAGGGACAGTGACTTAACCACTTCCCTGGACAGCCTGTTCCAGTGCTGAACAACACTTTCCATGAATAAATTCTTCCCAGTATCCATCTTCCCTGGTGCAACTTGAGGCTCTTTCCTCATGTCTTTGTTACCTAGGAGAAGAGACTGATCTCCACCTGGCTTCAACCCCCTTTAAGGTAGCTGTACAGAGTGATACATTGCCCCTGAGCCTTCTTTTCTCCAAGGTAAACACCTCCAGTTTGCTTAACCACTCCTCATAAGACTGATCCTTCAGACCCTTCAGCAGGTTTGCTGCCCTTCCTTGGACATGTTCCAGCACATCAGCGTCCTTCTTGTAGTGAGGGGCCCAGAACTGAATACAGTGTTCAAGGTGTGGCCTCACCAGTGCTGAGTACAGAGGGACAATCAGTGTCCTGGTCCTGCTGGCCACACTATTTCTGATACAAACCAGGATGCCACTGGCCTTCTTGGCCACCTGGGCACACTGCTGACCATTTCCTCTTGGATTATGAGAGCTTCAATCTGCTTTGTGTCCTTGTCTTCCAGCTCAGGGGGCCAGGTATCTGGAGAACAACTGATCTTACTATTGAAGACTGAGACAAAGAAGGCATTAAGTACCTAAGTCTTGTAGTAAAGACAAATGTTAATTCTGGATGTTTCTGTGATCTTGGAAAACAGAATTCATTGTCCCATTAGTTGTAAAAAGAGCTATTAAAAGATACGAAATAACAATCGTTCAGTAGTACAGGACAGTTGCAGAAACAGGCACATCACAATCATTTTTTAAAGATGCCTCTCTTTGCATGTCTCTGTGTATCCATGGACAAGATCATAACAAGAGCATCAGTGACAGATCGATGTTTATTCATGTGAGCTCCTGCCAGCCTCCAAAGTATGACAACTACTGCCTGACTTTTTGTGATGAGCAACATACCTACAGAGTATAAAACCTGTTTATCTCCAGATGCTTACTCAGTAAGATGGAGGGTATCTGTGCGTTATTCACATGTTTAATATCTGAATATTCTGGGACTCTGTGTGAATATGTGACAACCTTGGAAGATATTCTAATGTGGAATTTAGTATCTGTGCTTCTCTTCGTAGGAGCTTGGTTTCTGCACACCCCTGGGAGCAATCCTTTCCCTGCAGAGCCCCCAGGCTGAAGACATCATCTCTGAGTTTTTCCCCAGGACAGAACACCTCTGTTTCATTCCAGAATGGAACTATGATTTTATGATGCTCTTTCTGATAGTGTATTGTACTGAGACAAAAAAGGCTTCCTTGGAAACCAGCATCAGATTATTAACAGTCAGTTGGATAATTTGTTAGGGCACTTTTGTCACCTCTGACAGCATTCTGCTGCTCTGGACTTGGATTGTCTGATCAGAGGCTACAAAATACCCATGTTTCAAATGGACTTTCTATTTTCATCCAGTAATGCAACTATTAGTTTTCTTTGCATTTATCCTGCCTTCCAACTCCATCAAATTGAGTAGAATCTGCAGTTGACACCTACTGGGTTCTGCACGAATTCTTGGGCAGCACTCCACAGAAAATACTGAATGGAAAACGTCCTTGTAAATATTATAAAAGGGAAAAAGTAGAGTCTGTGCAAACAGAGATGTGGAGTGATAAAGTTTTTTTTTTGTTGGGTTTTTGTGGGTTTGAGGTTTTTCTCTTTAAACACTACAGTTAAAATTACTTTGTGAGTGCACAGAATGGTCAACATTAGAAGCTAGTTTTGTATGGGAAGACCTTTAATCAAGAGCTCTGGATTTACGCTTTTACTAGTAACTGCATGCATATGAGATAAGGGAAAAAAACCTCACACACAGGACAGCAGACACTAAATTTTATTATAGTAGCTTTGACTCATTACCATCTAGGGAAGGGGAGACGCTTAATCTAAGAACTGAAATTAATTTGTTTTATATTAGCCTTCAAACTGGAAAACTACTTTGGAGTACCAAGATTATTATCACATTCCCAGAGCGCATATAAATGTCACTTTCTGAAAGTCAAAGTTGAAACTGTAAACCACAAAAATCTAATATTGTTACCACAACATTTATTACAGCCACATATATTTATATTCTAGCTATTACTGTTACGCTATTAGTTTGTTACTTCCTAAGCATCTGCTGTGTGTTCAAGATACAAAAGAAGATGAGGTGTCTGCCTCGGGCAGATGGGCTGTACATTTAGGCAGATAATAAATCATGCTGGGAATAGAAAGGAAGTGTATTTAAGTCTTGTCATGAGGGGAAAGAATGCCCTGCTATATTTTACATTTTTGGTTATAACCCACTGGTATAAACACCATTTTGGAATAAAAGTTAGCAGAGGAAGTTATTCCAGTATGCATTTGAGAAATGGCTTTTCATAAACAGGCAGCATGTCAGTTCACTTCTGCAAGCTGCTTCTCAGTGTGTGTATCTGTGCGTATATGAAAGGAAAATGAGACTCTTTTTCAATCTAGGACACCCAGAGAGAATAGGAACAGAGAATGGGAGACAAAACCTGAACTCAAAAGGCCATTAACACTCTGCATGTTCTTTCTCTGAAAGCTGATGCATTAATATTTTTAATTCCTGTGCCAAATATCAAGGCTCATATGTGATGACAGGAGATTTAAAATAAGATTTTGCGCTTGAAGCACAGAAATGTCACAAGGGCTTTAAAAGCAGCGCTCTTCACTGCGAGACAGGTAACAGTTAAATGTTTTTCCATGTAGTGATTAAGAGCTCTCCCTGTCACCCATCTTTATGTAATCCTACAGCTACACAGGGGTGGGCTGCTAGCACAGAAGCACATAAATCACTGCTACAATGCCGGGAGAGTGAATCTGAAGTGTGTGGGAAGCAGTGCTATGGAAAGTGGATCCCACAGATAAGCAGAAGGCGGCAGCATGGGGAGGTAGAGACAGGCTAATGCTACCAGTGACCCAGAATCCCAAAACATGCTGGTGTACTCCCATCCCAGCTTTTGCAGCATGAGAAGGGGCAGACAATGGAGCAAAGGGCCCTTCTTCTGGTTCAGGTCTGCTTTTAATAACAGCTACTTTGTCAAGACAAAAAGAAAGTAAATTGCAAGCAATTTGCTTTAGGCTGAAGTGAGGAGAAAACTTTCTTCTACACAAACAGAGTTATGTAAGGCTTCAGTTTTTTTCAGATCACTTGCCAGCTCCAGTCAACAAACACTATTTAGAAAGGTCTTACTAGCCCTCACTATTAAATTGAGGGCTTCAGATTCTGGGACCACACTGCCACACAGCCCACACCTCTTCTAAGGGTGATGCCCAAGCACTTATCCTCCAAACTGGTGGAAAGAAGTGAGAATGGAAGACTGTTCTAGGCACTTAAGGTTGCATGCACCTCAGTTGTGCCACTGTCCCCACACAGGTCCCCTAGCAGTCTCATTGCTCTCACTTAGTAGCAGGGTGTCTTCTCTGCCTGTGTGTCATGTTAGTTGCAACCCCTGGAATGCACCAGCTGCACCCTCATAAAGTTCCCAGGCACATTTGCAGCATCGCATTTGCTGTGAGGAGGAAGGAGGTCCTTCTGCCCCAAACCCATGTCCATGCCTACATCCTTCCTCCATTCCCCCAGATCAGCTGCACGGCTGTTTCAGGCTCCAGACGGGAAAGGCTTCACTCTTAAGGATGTTATCATAGCACTGAAACATTTTTTGAGCTGGCAGAGCAGCCGTGTGGTAGTCCTCACTTCCCACTTTTTAAGCATTCTCCCTCACTTTTCCTTTCTACCTTAGAGGCAAAGTGTGGCTTGTTTCTCAACGAGGCCTGTGAGGAGGGAAGGCACAGCCAAGGCGAGCAGGGCTGCCCCATTCCCGGCATGAGTTTTGGTGAGGTGGGGATAGTCCACAGCCCATGTGTTCCTTCCAACACCTCATGTGTGGAGACTCTCCCTCCCTGTTTTGCAATAGGAAAAGCTACTTCTCAGCTCCTGCCTGTAACCCATACGAGGCTGCTTTCCAGTGGGGATGGGGAGAGTGGGCAGCAGCACTGCAGAGAACTATGTAACCAAGGAACACTTTAAATCTGGAGCCAAAGCTGTCTTCTGAAGCCTTCTGTTGCTGTGTGTGGTGTATTCAGCTGGCTTCAAACCACCATGGGAACTTCCGTGGTGGACTGCTATGCCTGCTTCTCCTGATAGATTGTTGGAGGCCAGAGAATGTAATAAACTCAGGGAAGGCAATTTGCATTTCTTTAAATGCTATGGCATAAAATGTAAATACTATTAACATTTCCCGTATTAAACTATTGTTTTGCATGAATGCCTTAACATTGTGTGCAGTTTTGGTCACCACAATATAAAAAAGATATTAAGCTCTTAGCGTGCTAAGGAGGGCAACAAAAATAGTGAATGGCCTTGAGGGGAAGCCATAGAAGAAGTGTTTGAGGTCACTTGGTCTGTTCAGCCTGGAGAAGAGGAGACTGAGGGGAGACCTCATCACAGTTACAACTTCCTCATGAGGGGAAGAGGACGGGCAGGCACTGATCTCTTCTCTGTGGTGACCAGTGACAGAGCTGATGGAATAGCCTGAAGTCACGGCAGGGGAAGTTTAGGCTGGATATTAGGAAAAGGTTCTTCACCCAGGGGGTCGTTAGTTGCTGGAATGGGCTCCCAAACCTCACAGGGTTCAAGAAGTGTTTGGACAATGCTCTCAGGCACATGGTGTTACTCGTAGGAATGGCCCTGTGCAGGGCCAGAGGTTGAACGTGATGATCCTTGTGGGTCCCTTCCAACTCGGGATATTCAGTGATTCTGTTCTGTGATTTGGAAGTCTGGCTCTGACAATGTCATGAAGTTCTTACTACAAAAATTGCTCAGCTGGGGAGTGCCTGTCTGTGGGTTATATGGGATGTCTCTGCCAGGAACAGCAGCAGGTCCTTGAGCTCAGCAGCTGTTTACTGAAGGTAGATCACCTTGGGAAAATGAAGCTGGAAGAAGGGAAGGACAGGAAAAAAGCACAAAAACTTCCAAGAGCAAAATGAAGAGATTCAAGGATAGGGTGAACGTAGGGGGTAGGAAGACTGTGGGAGAGGCTGTTAGCACAGAAAAGAGAGAGCAGAGAAAGCAAATCACAACCTGCTCATGAACCTGCCCAGAGACAGAGGGACTTCCAAGAGAAGAGCAATCTGTATCTGTGGGCCACTGCACTGGGGAGGCTGTCTTGCCCTGGGTGCTCAGCCTGCTTGGTCTCTTCAGGAATGCAAGCTCCACAAATTCAGAAGCTCTGCACAGAGCTGCTTCATCTGCTCACAATTAGTCTGACTGCAAAATCTGTTTGAGTGGGGATTTGTCTTTGCTATCCTTTCACCTCCTTTTAGGACTGAACTTCCAGGAGGGGAGGACACCAGGCCAACCATAAAGGGTCATTAATTTTGATGATGTCATTATCAAGGTAAAGAAAGAATGTCATCATGGAGTGGAGTGGGTCATTGGCCCTCCACAGGTAGAAAGTGCATGTACTCCCATCAGTCAGAGCTAATTTATGTTCCTGGGTCTGAGGCTTGGAATTCTTTTCTCTGCTCATTGCAACACTCTTCAACTGCTACAAGAAAAAAAAAAAGAAAAAACTACTGCTTATGCTGTCTGATGTTAAAAAGCTTCTCTGGCTAAATGTCAGTGCTGAGACAAATGGTGGCTCTAGAGCGGTGATGAGCCCACCACATGCAGGACCAGCTTGTGAGCAAGCTTGCTGCCTTCAGCTACCAAGGCTCTGACAGCAGCACCTGGCCCCTCCAGGTCCAGCCTGAGCCATCTTCACCAGCCTTAGCTTTGGCTTGTTGTGCCAATATACAAATGTGTCTTAATCCAGAGGCCTGGGATGTTTGTGAGGGTGGTTTTATCTGTAAAGCCCATAGCAAGAGTTCACTCATTAGTATGACTTTATGTGAAAACTCTCTCTTAGGTCTCTTTCCTGTGTGTGAATTATAACTGGAACCTATTTGTCTGCTAAGCTTCAAGTTACACTTCAAGCAATAAAAGTTTGTAGGTAAGTAGAGAAAATCATTAACAGAGGCAGGAGCTACAGAATACACAGCTTTTATATATATATGGAGTGAGCCATGCACGGGCAAGCCACACAGCTGCAGCATAGGCACCCAAACTCTGCATGAAAAGGTGAAAATGCAGGTTTACTGAGAAAAAGAGCCAGAAAAAGAGGTCTATGGTTTCATCATGGAGCCCTATTTTGTCGCTGCTCCTCCTGTGCTGAGTGTGCTCTGGGTGGAAGGACGGAAGAGTCAGCAGTCCTGCACAACAGCCCCTGTCCCCACTGCACCCCTGTCAGTCCCTGAAGAAGTTATGGGAGGAGGAGGCTGGAAAGTAAAGAATGAGTCTGGGGACACAGAGAGATAATACCGCAGGAAATTTCCTGGAAGGCACGAGGTAAATATTAGATGAAAAGCACAGAGTTGCCTCCCACTCTCAGCAACTGTATCTCACGCTGTATTGTCTTTAATCAATACTCAGGAGCTATGACACACCGCAATCTACTTCCCCAGCTTCATTTAGGATTTGCATGACAGAGTCTTATCAAAATAGAACAACTGTGACTGCAAAACAAACACTGAATTAAAGCTGAGTGTCTCTAATTAAATTCAGTGGGATGAACACGTTACAATGAATGTCATTTCCAATAGTGGTCCTAGAACAACGAAACAAAGCAGCTGTGAAGGGCACACCCCACAGAGCACCACCATGCAAGCTCACATTGTGATTTCCCTGAGAGATGTCTCCAGAAGCTGCTGGCAAACCACGAGCAGCGTGGAGTCCCAGAGAGGTGTCCCTGAGCACTGTGGCAATGGCCACAGCTAGCACTGTTCTGCAAGAGGAACTGCATGAAGCAAAGAGGAAGAAAGGGGAAGTAAAATGAGGATGCCTTGCAGCTCCAGCTGAATTCAGCTGCATGTCAGTGGGAACCCAGTGTGACTCTAGTATAATCAAGGTGTTTTGGTAAAAGTGGTAGGGAACAGCAGACAAGGTTACCCATGTGTCCTTGTTCAAGTTCTTTTTTTCTGGAAGGTTGACCCTCTAGACTGTACTTAGGGTCACACCAGGCACAAAAGTTTATCTTGCATGAAAACTTAGGGCAAAGACCAGGAAATAATTTGCCCTTACAGAAATTAAATAAACTTTTCTGAGCTGTTTCATTATTCATTTAAACACCTGTAACACACATTTAGGTGGAAAAATACCTCTAAGATCATTGAGTCCAACCATTAGCCCAGCACGGCCAAGTCCACCACTAAACCACATCCTGAGGTTTATCTACATGTCTTCTAAATTCTTCCAGGGAAGGTAACTCAACCACTTCCCTGGGCAGTCTGTTCCAATGCTTTACCACTCTTTCAGTGAAGACATTTTTCCTAATATCCAATCTAAACCTTCCTGGCACAACTTGAGCCTATTTCCTCTTGTCTCATGCTGATAATAATCTGGTTGCCTGAAAATAAACAATAACATAACAGGATGGTCCCAAAACCTACTTCCAAGAGGTGATTCTTGTTGCCAAACTTGACCAGAGGCTGGTCCCTGACAGTTCATACCTAGCTCTGGTAGTGCCACACACAGGAATTGCATCACACTGTCCAAAACAAGCACTTCCCAGGTTTAGTAAACTAAATCTCTGCAGCCTGTACTAAGGAAGAATGCAAAACCATGAGTCAAACAAGCCTATTGTAGTGCACTCAGCTGGAACCATACATACCTTGCTCACAAAAAGTATGAGTGTGTTCATAGGCTAAGAGATGATCAACTGCAGAAATGAGAACAAAGGAAACTTTTTTGGGGGTTTTCCTTTGGGAAAACACCTGAAATTATGTTTTTAAAAGAAACTCCAATCTGGTTCTGTTTGTGTGCTATCAATGGCTGAGCCAGCATTAGGAGGAATGAGTTAGCAGTGAGTAGCCAATAACAGCAGGATAGTAATTTCAATTCCCAAAGAGGATCTCAACAGAGGGCACTTGAAGCTGCCTCCCTTCCCCAGAAAATCACATCTTTTGGATAAAACCAGCCCAAGCTGCCAGTTGTTCCCTTATGACCAGTGTTAGGCCACTTGTAATTATGGAGGAATTCATTCTGGGGAGTTTGAACTTCAGGCACATTTTGACCTCTCTCCCTGTTGATTTTTTGTCTTTTCATTGTTTTGTGGGGAAAATTCCCCATCTTTTTCTCCTGTCCCACAGCTTCCTCTGGTAATGGCCGACTGAGAACAGGTCCCAGCTGCCATGGCTGGAGCACTGTCAGTGCAGATGAGAGGAGTCCAATGTCTTGAGCAATGCCATCTATGACATTTGTCCCTCAGATTCATGGCTTGTGATGTACCAAATACTGACAGGCACGGCCAGGGGACTGAGAAGGACTGTTGAGGCAGTGGGGTCCTCCACCACAACTTGTGGGGAAAGGCAAGAAAGCCAAGGCTGGACAGCTTATTTGGAATATACTTCAAGCACAAAAACCACAGTGACAATGAGTTAACTTCTTAAGAGTCATTATTATTATTATTATTATTATTATTATTATTATTATTATTATTATTATCTTTTTTTGTTGTTGTTTTTTGCATTCCACATGAGGAGAAAATACAGGAATTCAAAAGCGATGTGAAGGAAGGGTTGCACTTGATTGGCTAAAGTGAGACTGGACTTCACTGCCTGAGATGATGGTGGGATGCATCACTGGAGCCTGGATTATCCTGTCAGATACAGGCTTGGCTATCATGTAAGGACCTACAGAAGTATGATTCGTCCTGCCTTAGCCAACAGGAATGATTGGGATGATCTCTTGAGGCCCTTACCAGTCCTATTCGTCCATGCCTCACTATTGTTATTTCCTTCTGTCCCTTTTGCCCAATTACAATAATGACAATCCTACTCCTCACTGATCACCTTAAGCTGCCATGCTTCTCTGTGCTGTATCTGAACTCCACTGAAATCAAGTGTCTGCTGATCACAAACCTGCCAGCATACAAGTGGGACTTGACGAGTCTGCTGTCTTTGTACCGCAGAAAAGACTTGCAGCAAGATATTTATAGGAAGTCTATATGTAGAAGAATATTGTTACTGGAAAATTGCACTGGAAACAGATTGCAGTCCAGAGTAAAACAAAACACGGAGAAATAGTCATTATTCACACAATCATTTATATATAGCGTAATCACCCACAAGGCTGTCAAATGAGGCCAAACCCTGTTGCATTTTTGGCAATCAGTAGGCAGTGATGTCATGCATCCCTAGCAGGAAGAGAGGATGTGACTTACAATAGCACTGGGGTCAGCATGGGATGAGCCTGATGGGAACTAGGGCACTTTCAGCACTTCCCATGACCCTCTCCCCAGAATGTGTTCATCCATGACCTTCATCAGCCATGGCACATCGGGGGGAGTGGTAATGCAGTTTGATGCCCCACACACACATCCCCTCACAGACTCACAGAATGGTTGAGATGAGAAGGGACCTCTGGAGATCACCTAGTGCAAGGTCCTCTGCTCAGCCAGAACCACCCAGAGCGCGCTGCCCTACACCATGTCCAGATGAGGTCTTCTTTCTCATATCTATATTAATTAAATATATTGTTTTCGTATGTTTGAGTAGTGTGCTAAGCCAATCAAAGTGTCTGGGGACGATGTGCAGTGATGAAGACTTAAGAAGATTAAAGAGAAAATGCCATAAATACTTTTTCTTATCCGGTCACATGGAAAACATCAGAAAACATCTGATAGGCAGCAAATCAAACAAAAGTAAGGTACAAATACATATGCAAATACACAAATACATAAAACATGGCAGGCGGGGGTGGGATGAATGCCTTAAATACCATCCAAACCTGACTTTGATTAAGCAGAAACTGAAAACATCATTGATGAAACACTACAAGAGTTGGTCCTCGTTTCTCCTCAGATGAGTTTGACCATTCTTTGACCTTTACCTTGCTCCAGACTGCTCTCTTTCGGACTGACAGGCTGCTGCTTCATTTGGAAATCAAAAAAGCATCAAGACCCTTTCCTGGAGGATGTCTTGTGGACATTGTCTGGGATGTTCAATTATTTTAGGAGCCCCTGGAAGGGTCTTGGCCCAAATCGAGCGATGCTTTCCCAAAGAAGCCCCACACCATGGGAGTTAGTGCTGTCCCACCAGGCGCTGTGGGTGCAGTTTCACTCCGGGGGTGAAATGTTAAAAGTGAATGTCCAGGCTGCCCTGTGCCACTTGATCACACAGCAGCTGCCATGGGCACCTTTATTTAGTAGTGTAGGTGTGGCCTGGAACTCTAAGGTGGAATGGGTGAGGTTCACATAAAAAACAGGATTTACACAGCAACAGAGTAAATAGTGTTCACCACAGGGACAAGAATTGTGGGAATTTCTATGTTTATTTATCCTGTTAATCACAGCTTGTTTCTAGAAAATCAAATATGGCTTTCAAGACAAAAGACAACACACAGCAAGCAGGTTTCCTGGGACTTCACACGAAGCAAACTCTAAAGAGTTCAAGAAACCTGTTCTTTTTGCCACAAGCACCTGGTGTGCAAATTATTTACACCATGCTGATGCATTTGAGGAGCTTCCCAGTGGCCCCTGAAAAGGCTGTTACCCAGCTCCATTTGGTACCACTAAACCTTGGCTCTCAGTTAAACAGCTCCCTCTCCACACCACCACCCTGCAGCACCAATGGCTGATCCAGGCTACATGAGCAAAAGCTGGCGATGTAGCCAAAGTCAAAATTTTACTCACCATATAATTTCCTTTAGGAGGTACAAACCTGCTCATAATGAAAATTTAACATTCTGTGACTCACAGCTCCACTGAAGTTTATAGAAACCTTCATTGTCATGACATTTATTAGCAAAATAACAGATACAGCCTTGGTTATTTAGAGCCAGCTAGAATTATCTTATTGAGTCCTCTTGTCAGGAGTTCTCACATAATCTTATCTTCGCTATAGAACAGGAGCAGTTCACACTTACCGCCCAAAATAGGTCCCAATCAACCACAAATTCCAATTACAGACTTAATGGGTTTGGGCATTGCCTTGAGACTAAGCTATTGAATAATATATTAGCAAATTGCAGTGATTATCCTACAGCTGTGTTCAAAATTGTTTCCTTTTATGTATTTCTTTCCCACCATGTTATTTCCTCCAAAATGCCAGGTGCAATTTTGTCTCCTTTCTCAGTATATTATTGTAGTCCAAGACTGTTTACCTATCCTGTCATCTATTTGCACCTCAGAACATTGCTGAAAACAAAAAACTTCGGGGTGTTTTTGGAAACTAGTAATTGACAAAGAAGAGTTTTCATTTAATAAAACCACAGAAATATTAGTTTTGGGCAGGACAGCATCAGCAATGGCATGTTCTTATTCAGAAGGGTTGTTACAGACTCAGTGGAAACTTGGAAAAACAGGAAAGCCTAGATTTAATACCATCAAACTGTGCCTAAGGCCCTCCTTATTGAACCTCTCTAAATTTCCTGCAGGCAACTAAAGTGCAGACCAAAACTGTTGAATGGTATTTCTGGACACTTGTAGTATTTTTGCCATGTTTTACCAATAGGGTTGCATTTCAACTAACACAAGTTTTACTTTAAAATACCTTTTTTTCAGCCTGTTCATAAGATATTTCAGAAACAAGTGAAAGGCATAATAGAAATAAACATTTTTGCTCAGGTTAACTAAAAGATTCTCATTTTGGCATGTGTTCTTTCACAAACAAGTCAAAATTCTATGGCTTTTTTAAAAGATGCTGAAGGGAATTACTTCACACTTCTCTTGTCCTATGGTTTGTGCAATATGTTTTTACACTAACCTCAAAAAGAAGGAACTCTTGGAAGATGAAGCATAACAACTTGGAAATTTGTTTCACGTGAGTAGAAAATTCATTTGAAGTCTGATGAGAAATTAAATTATGTATGTTAATGCAATTTCTCCTTGTTATCTGTACACACAGTCCTTTGAAACTTAATTAAGAACAGGTATTGGGTTTTTTAAAATGGATGTCATTTATTAACAACTAAACAGAGATTTTGCTTCAAGTTACAGTGATTTTGCTACCTTAAAACCCACCATGAAAAAAACTGTAGCTCTTTGATGCACTTTATTTTACCGAATATATTTTCATATGGCTTGGTCTATGTGAATGGTAACAAGGATGACCCTAAAAGCAGAACTAAACTGTCTCATCCCAGCCTAAAGGCATTGAGGAAACAACCAGCTGGGACAGCCAATTTCTCACTGTTAGAGAGAATTTCCACTTCCCAGAGACCCTTTTCAATTTACTGAAGTAAATACACTCCTGCAAACATCACAATAATGTCAGAATCTTTGTGCCTGCCCGTGGTGTCCTCCTAGTGTTTTCTTTACCAGGCAGCAACACTAGGAGCAAGGAGTAGAGCTGGGAAGGAAAAGGGTCATGCAGTGATGGGAAAGACATTGTTTGGAAAAAGAATATTTTAGAGGAAAAGAAGGCATGCCGAGACTTCATAATGACCCTCTGAGAATTCAAATACAAAACTACGAAGTTGCAGTTTTGTAATATGACCCTGTAGTACTATATGTGGTCTTTTAAAAGAGCCTGGGATTGAATTTTCATGTATGAATGGAAGCTCCGCATGGAAGAAATCAATCCCTTGCAGTAACATCCCCAGCATCCATGACCTTCTCCCCCAGCTTACACCAGTGCAACAAGAGGTCATCGGGTCCCAGGTGATGTCCCATACATGCATTTAGACACCTCTGCCATAGCATACGAACCTCTCCACCTTCCAAGGAACGGGACAACTTGGAGCTTTTCTCCTTAGACTATTTGAAATAGGGATAGCTAGCCCATCACCTACAGTGGATGTGCCAGTTTCCCTCCCAGCCCCAGAGGAGCAAATCAGAACACAGGAGCCACTGAAGATACTCTGCTAAAATGCCCGGGAGAAAGATCAAGATCAAGGAGAGCTGTTCCTAATACCACAGAGTGAGACACACTTGACATGGGAGATCAGACACACAGTAAGCTTCTTGGTGCTGAAGTCCATGCAAGCTAAAAATAAATTCCCTGAGCACTTTTCACCATGCAGAGACAGATCTGTGATCCCAAGCAGTGGGTCTGACAGACTAGATAAGGCAGATACAACAGAGATGATGAATCAAGATGTGAAGCAGGGAACTGAAGACTGAGGCCTGGCCTTGAGTGACCCAGGTTAGAAAACCAAAAAGAGTTTTCATGTTGCCTTTTTTTTTCCTTTTTAATTGAAAAGCATCCTTTGCTTTGCAAGGCAGAGAGGACGAATCCACCACCTGAACAATTATCTACCTCCCAAGAAAAGCCATGAGATACATATAGTAGAAACAGACTTCCTCCAGGTACTACTCCCTGAGAGACATGAAACTGCATTCAAGATCTGGTACTCCTCAGAAATTACCTGCAGCTGGGGATCTAGCAAGTATTTTCTCAACTGTGACAGCTTTGGAATCATCATCATGGACCATTTCTGTTTCTGAAGGTTCTTCATCATGAACCAATACATTTTAAGGTCAGACGTTCATCATCTGCTCCAGTTTCCAGGATCATTTAGGACTAAAACTGCACCCAGGTCTCAAATCAAGTCCAGTATCCTGTGGTTAAAGCTGAGTTGTTTCTGAGGAAACCACCTTTACAGGCCTAAAGGCAAGATTTGTTGCTGAGCCAAGGCCAGACATGTGAGTGATATGTCCCCAGGAATACAGGAGAAGAAACAACTTCAAGCACTGTCCTGTAGCCACATGCATGCTCCCCAGCATGGACACAGTCCCTGTCAGCCACACCAGTCCCTTTCTAGCTGGTGCTCTGGTATAGCCCAGGGACCGGCATGGACCAGAGCCTTCTCCTGGTAGAGACAGACAAACCCTACCAGCACAGTTTGCAGGGGTGCAGAAGAAAAGACTGTAGCCACATGAACAAAAGCTATGCCGTCTCATGACCTCAGAAGAAGAGAAGGAGAATGACCATGCTAAACAAATGATGGCAATGCAGTGGCTACAGAACAACCATGACTGTAATTACCTGTTACTCTTAATACCTACAGTTCCTACTCTACAGTGTGCTTGGGAAACTTGTCATGATTCACTTTGGGAGCTTTTAAGACAAGGAGTGACAGAACTCCTTTCTTCCACTTTTAGGAATGGCAAAAGTTCACTCAAGGGACTCCAAGGACTCTGAAAACTCAACAGCTTCTCCTATCTTCTGGCTTTAGCATTGGACAACACAGCTCTGGCAGCAAACCCAGGAGATTTACGGCATGAAACTTGCTGTGCATCCACCAATGTCCCGGTCTCCATCACATTTTTTGAGGACTTCTTAGCTTGGGGCTAGGGTCTTGTACAAAGTACATTATCTGGAGCTGCAGTCTGGATATTACCCAGAAGTCCAGAAGAAGGATATTGTGTATCCCAAAGGAATATAAGTTAATGAAGTGCAATCTTCCCCCAATTTCTCCACATAACAGTTTCCATGAATTGCATTAATCAACAGCTGAAACTTGTGTGGCTGACACTCTGCGGGTTTGGAAGACCTGCATGGATGCAAGGAAGGTGTAAATTAAACTAGGTCACATCAAGATTATTCTAATTGACTTCTTCTGTTGCTTGCAGAGTTGGCTTCCACTTCAGCTTCTGCCTCAAGCACCCCAGCTCATAGCTTACAGTAATTAGGCTCCTAAAGCAAGATTCATGCTAATGTGTAGTTAAAAATACAAATGCAATTTGTGTGTATTACTGTATGACTGCCCACCAGAGGTGTTCCATTCTACCTTACAGCCCAGTGCCCCTGCAAAGCAAAAAGTGGGGTGTAAAACAGCTCAGTGCAATGGCACCAGCACCCGTCTGCTTCCTCAGGGCGCTGCCTCTGCACAAAAAGCAAATGCTTCAGTGGCCACAAAGCAGGAAGGGGATGGTCAGAACCCACCCAAGGGGCCATCAGGACATGGGTCTGGTTTCCATCCACAGCAGGAGCAAAGAGTCCTGCTCAAGGGGATGAAGGGAGGGAAGGAGATACTGGGTTTCTTGGTGGCATTTCCCTCTCATGGGCACAACTCATTACTGGCCATGCCAGCCCCTGAGCAGGAGCTGCTGGCACCCTGGGGCAGTTGGCCTCCACCTCCACGTGGGAGGGTGCTGCATCATGCTGGCCAATAGCCCTGGGAAAAATAACTCATCAATAACTAATGGAGAGTCACAGGAGATGCTCCTACTATGTAGGAGTAGGTGCCAAAGAACAGCTGAGCAGGGGGCTGGGGTTTATTTTTAACTTTGTAAAGTATATTTGCCTTCCACATGATCCTCTCATTCTTCCTCTCACAGCATATGTAAATAGAGAGGCAGTAAATGGCATACTTGGGTCCCCACAGACTGAGCCACAGCAGAGAGCTGCTGCAGATATCAGTGCTTGCTGTTGCTGTCTTAACAGACCTGTCTGCACTTCACAGAGACAACATCTTCCTTTTCCTTAAACCCCAGGGCAAGGACAAGTAATGGAGCCCACTGGGTAACCCTACAGGCACTTTCCAGCCTGCACTGCTTGTCTCTGCTGACAGATCTGTGCACAGCATAGTCCCAAACAACCACACATCTGGCCACTGAAGAAAACCTCTGGATACAAAAACTCTTTGTGGGTGGAATCGTGTTTCACTCCTGGAAAGTTTATTGCCTAATCTACAAGGGCTCTCAAATACAGTTTATGAGACCATAAATGCTCCCTGCCATTAAATGGCCCCAGGAGCCAAGGAGAACCTGTGTGAGCTTTACCTCAAGCCTCTTCACAGGAGGAGCAGTGGGATGTAGTGCAGATTGCTCCAAAGGGGCCATAGGGAGGGTGGCTGTGAGTGCGGGGTGGCTGAGCACCTTCCTACAAACACCATCAGCTGCCTCCAGCCCAAGACTGCCATGGTGGCACTCAGGCCAGCTGGCAGCTGGGCTGCCCCGCACATTTGGACATGGTCCTGGAGGTACTTCTGCCCCTGAATCGAAATCTCACCCTCTCGTGGTCTTATGATCCTGCCTTTCATTGCAAGAACCAAGCAGTTGTGATAAAACTAGGACAGCTGCTGCTGACAATTAATTAGCTCAGATAAGGTCTTCAGGGTGGCCATTGGGAAATAAATGGATGCTGTTTAAGCCAGCATGGTAAAGTCCCCCCCGAAATCTCTTCCAGCCTTCACTCTGCGGCCAGGCACGGGGCTGTTGAGGAAGGGGCACTGCCAGGTTTTGCTTGTAGGGCTGGATCCCCAGCAGCACAGCACAACACAGCACTGCCCCGGGGCTGGCATGTGCTGCTGGTGGACTGCAGCTTCATGGATTTATGGTTTTGTTTTGTTTTGTTTTAAATGGGTGTTTGTTCTAGTGTAGTCTGAAACACTGCTGGCCCTCAGGAAAGATGAACACCTGCTCAGCATGCTACAAATTCCACCTTCATCCTAACTCATTCTCCACCTTACCCATTTGGAAGTACTACTTGACACACAACAAGCAGAGAATGGGACTTCATGGCTGCTTAGCAAACCGAAGCCACACTTCCAGCCTCACATCTATCAGGCACTAACTGGGTCCAGTGTTTCCAGTGGCTCCACATGATAGTGAAAGAGGGTAGACCTAGGTTTGATATTAGGAAGAAATTGTTGACTGTCAAGGTGGTGAGGCACTGAAACTGGTTGCCCAGGGAACAGTGAATGCCCCATCCCTGGAAGTGTTCAAGGCCCGACTGGATGAGACTTTGAGCCGTATAGTCTAGTGGAAATTGTCCCAACCCATAGCAGGGGTGTTGGAACTAGATGATCTTTGAGATCCCTTCCAATCCAAACCATTCTGTGATTCTGTGCTTCTGTATTCACCAGTATCCTGAGTAAGGATCTGCCTTCCCATCTTTGAGGTCTGTGGAAAGTGCTTCTCACCCCAGCCACAGCCCTCACTCTGCACAAGCAGCATTCATGTCAAAATCACTGATGCACGTGCAATTGTGGTAACCCTCAGTTTTTCAGCCCCACAAGCAAGAGTAAATGTTTGGGGCGGGGGGGGGTGGGGGTGGAAATTGCCTTTTCCACTCCTGTGCAAAAGCTGACCTTTATGTGCAGTTGATATGAGAATAACCAGACCCTGTTAATTTAGACCTACAGGTAGCAGTAACAGGGAAATGCATTAGCATCCATGACACAAATGAAACAGAAGCAGCAGCAATTGGTCTCTGTTTATGGGGTTTGGGTAAGACCATTTGAGCTTAAAATACAGTCAGTATGTGCTGTTGCTGTCATTTTCATCTGATGGATGTGGGAGAGAAAGAGATTTGCTTATGCAGGTATCATACCACAAAGTACAGCAGCACCAGGAGTACATGTAGATTAACATCACAAGTGACAGAAGAGCTTTGGCACACCTGCCAAGAAACTCATGCTTTTAATGCATGCAAATCTAATGGTCCCAAAGTGAACAAAGCCAGACAGGAGAAAAAAAAAAAAAAAAAAGAAAAAATCAAGAGAGTTAAAAATACAATTATTTTTTAATTATACAGAGGAATTCTTATCCAGTGACTTTGTGTTGCAAACAAACCCTGCAGTAGGCCATGTCCTACTGTGAGAATGCCTGTGTTTATCTCAGCAGCTGCATATAATGTTTCTCCATGAGTTTTGTCTGGCCTCAGCAACCTATCGAGAGCCATAAAGCATCCTGCCTGCACAGGGTATGCATCCATGGATGTGACTGCTACCTTATAGCTCGAGAGGACTGGAGGGTACAAGGAGGAAAGTTCAGCAGCTCACCCCTCTGTCTGGCTGCAGGACTTGTGGCACTGGCCAGCTGCTGTCCTTTCGAAAGTGGCTCTAAAGGCAGGTGACATCTTCACTCTGCCCTCAAATCCTGCTCAGTGCAGGAGAAATGGGAAAACATTTTTGGGCCCTAAGTCCTGCTCAGCTAACAAGAGGAGTTAAGCAGACTGGTCCAGCCACATGAAAGGGGCAACAGGAATCTTGGAAAAAAGAACAAATAAATGCTTTTTTCCAAGATGTTAATCCAAAAACATGGCATATATGGTAGTGACTGTAAAATGGAGTAGCTCAGTACCCCTCCAGATATGGTCCCACTACCCCATACAGGGATGACTAAGCAGAAGGCAGAGGGTCCTGCAAGAAGCAAGGCAGCTCTGCAGCTTATCGTAACACCCATCTCTGAAGCTGGGCGCTTACACACACCATGCATGAACTAATTCACATTCAGTTCTGCAGTCAGCCTAATAGGCTGTAATCTAACTCTATTTTCCTTCAAATTAGAAGAAAAAAGAAATCAATAACTGATAGGCAAGTCTCTTCTCACAGGGCAGAAATGCTCACTATAATAGCTCTAAACTGGTACTCCTCTGCACCATGGGTTTTATCACTGCCCTGGGACCCTGCAGCCAAGATTGAAACAGCCTTTACTCACTAACGTGGCTTAAATTCATTAATGGAAACTCTTCTCCATAGCTAGATAAAAAGAACTCACTGGCTGAGATAAATTCCAGAGAAATCCCCTGCTTTCCTGGAACCTCATTTAACACTCATTCTCTACACAGCCCCGGCAACCCAGATGTCCTCCTACCTGCAGGGCTGAGAAGTCTGAGAGAGAGGCAGGTGTTGGGGGAGTTTCCATGCATCAGAAGGTAGCCTAGATGTCCCTGGTCACAGCTGTGGTCTGAAGGAGTTGCCCCACAGCTGCCACTCTTCCAAGGGACACCCCAAAACCTGCTCCATGCCATGAGGAACAAAGCAAGCCTGTGCTCAGAAAAAGTTAACCCAGTGGCAAATAAGCCAGTGAAGACCCACAGAAATGCTTTTAAATGCTAGAGACCTAGTAATTAAACATTCAGTTTGGCAGACAGTGATATTTTTTCCAAAGCTGTAAATTGTCTTATCAAAGAAATCTAAAGCCTTCTGTGACCTGCGTCTGCCCAAGCTTGCCTACATGCACTGGCCCTGCTTTGGGTCTCTCCACTGAGGGGCTGTGGCTCAGAGCAGAGGGATCTCAGTCTTTTTCATTGCTACTGCCAAGGTCAGAATGGCAAGAGCCACAGTGGGCTAAAATTCTCAGGGCTCAGGCCTCCCCCAGGTCTGCTCTGGGCTACTCGTGTTGAACACTAGCAGCAAATCTTCCCAGCACTTGTGATTTTCCAGGCCCCCAAAGCTGCTTCTGCCATGACTTCCAAGTGAGCAGATGGTAGCACTGGTGTTACTATTCAGTACAATTATTAGATACTAGTCAATATTTGTGCTGCTCACCATCAGGTTCTTTTCCCCAGAATTTCGGTGATGAAGTTCCCTGGAAAGCTTTTGTGTGACATGAGTGACCACACAAGCCTGTGTGTGATAATTTTTGTCACACAACTGCTGGCAAGGAGGAGTGAACCAGCTGCCATTCCCACTGTCACCACTACATATTTTGCCTGTCATACTTTTCGTACCCAAAGCATGTCACTGTTTTCAGGATCCCCCAGCCCTTCCCTGGGTGGTCCCAGTCTCCTGGGAGGTGACAGACATGCCACCTCATTGTGCCTTCAATTAATCATTCAAAAATGCCTGTGAAGCAGCAAACAACCCATGCCACTCCGGAGACCCCCCATGGCAGAGGCCAGAGATGGTGACCACCATCTGCACACAATGGGCCCTGGACAGGCTGTTTGGTAACAAATCTGCAGACACAGCACAGGAGGAGAGCCTGGCCAGCCTCCTGCATGCTAAGCCACTGGCTGGGGAAAGGATTCTTACATTTCCTCGTGCAACTACCTGAGTATAATCTCTTCTGAACCACATCTGTGGGCTAAGGAACAGCGATGGGGAGACAGACTGTCCCTGTAGTTCTCAAGTTCAGCTTAGACTGTGATGCCAGAGGCTTTTGTTAGATCAGTAAAACCTATTTGGAAGTTGAGATTTGTTCTTAACATTTCTTCTGATTCTGCCGATTGATAAGAAAAAAAAAATCCCTCCAATTACTCTGCCATCCACCCAGAGCCTGCAGTGTGATTTTTGGAGTCTCCTCACTAACAGAAGTAAATTATGGATGATCTTGTTTGAGAGGTTTTAAAAAACCCCACACTGGCCATGTGGGTGTTCAGCCTGCTCTGAGCTCAGGCTGGAGCCAGCAAACATTGGTTCTTGTCAGCATCTGCCCCCACGTTGTCAACCCTGTGCTTCACTGCAGCCCTTTCCTCTGGCACTGGTCCTGCACACAGGGCTCAGAGAGATCCAAGTCCAAGCCAGGCAGGACTCCAGCATCAGCTGCAGCTGACAGGTCATGGCATCCCCATGCCATCTGTCACACAGTGGATGGAGAGGTGACCATGCAGAGCTGCCTATGGCATCCCAGCAGCTTCATTCCTTTAGCCACAGAGTAGGAGTAGTGGCATGACATTTAAGAAAGGCTTTCAAGGATAGGCTTTGAGCAGATGACACTGCGAGCCATCCAGCTGTCACTGTGCCCAGCACAGAATTTTTCTGATATTTACTGGGCACCAGAGGGAAAGGAGCCAAAGCTGGTTACCACTGGTGAAGTTATGGAACTATGCAGAATAACTTGCCATCAATCTGTTTATCTCTTTTCATTATCTGCTGGTGAGGACCTCCCCTTGCCTCTGCAGCAAGAGGCACTCACTAAAGGAACAGGCACGAAAGCCCAAGGGTGGCCTGTGCCCGTGGCAGGAGCCAACACCTCACCCTTGATGCCAGGCTGGTCCACTGTGGCAGCTCTCCTATTACCACTACAAGCTTACTAGAGATGCTGCAGCAGTTATGTGAGGCCATTCCCAGAGTAAGAGTAACCAAATTGTGGACTACAGCAACAAAAGGTATTGATGATACGGATTCCTCCCCATGAACCCATCAGAAACCACACCAGAGCCAATGCAGTGATGATGGTGCTGGCCAAGCAGCAGCAGTCCTGGGGGAAGGACATTTTCTGGGTAAGCCCTTCAAGCAAATTTGTGAAGAAGGATTTGCAAGGCAGGAGCCCCCGGTCAGCAGCACTCCAGGGGAAACTGTGATATTGGCAGCACTGCTGCCTGTCATGAAAACCTCACGCCTGTCACTCACAAATCCTCTTATTTCAACAGAAGGATCAAAATTCAACAGGGAATTCCCGAGCCTGTCCACGTGACTCCACCCACCCAGCCCAATACCAAAGTTACTGCTGAAAGCAGGCATGTGTGCTCCACACTGGCCATTATTCAGATTTACCTTCATCTAAAGATCAAAAAACTTAAGCTAGCTTAAGATTTCGGTTAGCAGAGCACAGTTCTAGCCTCAGGGCCTGGGCAGTCCTGGTTCCTACAGCCAGATCGTACATGCTGGAAAGGGAGAAGCCTCTGGCTGTGCTGCTGCCATCATCTGTGCCCAGGCAGTGAGGAGCAGGGCAAGGCGGGCATCTGCTGGCAAACCAGGAATAGCATCTCTTAAGAGCAATATTACAGTGCCCATCTTGCCCTTCTGCTCCAGGGAGAGGGTTTGCTAAAACCTGATGCCCAACTGCTTCCCTCCTCAGCTCTCCTGCTGTGCACACGTGGTGCATATGCGTGTCCCTGTGTGCCAGATGTGCACATCTGTACGCACACACATAGTCTGTACCTGCACGTGTGTATTTCTGCACAGTGCAGAGTGGACAGCGGTCCCCAGGCGCACAGGCATCCTCTTGGCAAACACATACTTGGCTACACGTAGCATTGACACATCACCATCTCCAGTGACTGATTCCCAGAAGGAGCTCTAGATAATATAGAGACAGAAACATTAATATTTGCTGACTCAAGAGCTCCACCAAGAGGAAAAAAATAGTCCAGATCATCCCCTCAGAAAGGCCAGAAGGAAGATGCTTCTCCAGCAGGCTGGGGGTGACTGGCAGGGAGGCCACACTTGCCCTTTCAAAGCTTTCACCGTTCAAAGACAAGGCTGAGAAACATGACAGAAGTGGATTAGCACAGTGTCAGGCGGCCAGGGGCTGGCCACAGCTCCAAGGGTGCTGTCACACACACAGCATCCTCATCTGCTGCAAAAGCCTTACCAGTCCTGCAACACTAAGAGGTTGCTAACTGCCCTGCCTTCACCCACTTTCTTTCCTTTCCCAGAAAGGGCTGGGAGTAGTCACTGAGCTACTGCACTCTGCAGTGGTTTCACGGCCAGAGCACGGGGCTAGGAGCATGCTGTCTGCTTGTGGCTAGTGAAAATCAAGTCTTGGGTTGTGCTGGGAGGCCATGTCTGCTTGAATTGGACCAGGGGGAGCTACAGAGGCCATTTTGGAATTTAAAGGTGTCCCCCCACAAGCCTCAGTTCCTATTGCAGACCCCAGGCAGGTTTCTCCTCATCTGACAATTGCAAGTATGTTCTTCATCATGAGACAAACTCCTCCAGAAGCACCTTCTCTGTCCTGCTGGCTGTGATGAAGTCACACACCAGCCTTATACTCCAACCCAAAGAACACAGACTGAAGGGATGAATCACAGCTTCCCTCTCACACACACCCATCAGGCTTTTTTGAGTGTGATGGCCACAGTGTGGGCCAGACATGCAGAGCCAGACCCACGTTGTCCGCCAGAGCCCTCAGAGGCACACTGGGTTTCTGCCCAACACCCAGTACTGACGGGAGAGCAAGGAATCTTGTGCCTTTTGTGCCTCCCGAGGAGGCACAAAGGGGCAGCAGGAACAAGACTTTTGAGTCGACAGCCCTGAGGTTGCTGACACCCACAGGTGTGAAGCTCTGAGAGCTCCGAGCCACCTGCCCAGTGCTGGGCTGCAGGCAGGTACCTGGCCAGACCCATCTCAGGGGGCTGAACCCTGTGATGCTATGCCCAGGCAGTCAGGGTGCCTGCCCTGAGGGCATGATGCCCTTGATCCATCAGTGCCACCCACTGAAAATACATTCTTGGAGTCTTTCTTCATTGAATATTAGGGACTCCTAAGAGATTTCTCACTGAGACAGAAAATTCCATTAAAAAAACAAACAAACAAACAAACAAAAAAAAACCCCACCAAAAAAACAAACACAACCAACAAAAAACCCCAAACCCCCAAACATTTGTTTGCTCCCTAGACTGCAAATCCCATTCTCAGAACAAGAAACAGCCAAGTCAAGAGCTCCAAAAGTGCACTGACAATGTACAGAGCAACTTTCTTCCACAACCCAAAAGCAGTGAATTCCAGCTTTGCCACAGCCCAATTTTATCCCTTTGGATATCACAAGGAAGCATGTAACCTGTAAACAAAGGCAAGGTCCTCTCCACACTCAAATTTTATTCAAATTACATTCATATCTTACACACAATTTGAATGGGAGCTGTTGCACCAGACTTTTTATCTCATATACATTTACAGAACCTGAGCACGTTGCAGTTTCATACCTGAATACTCTATACTCTCATCTTAATTCACAACACTCAAAATAAATGCTTTTTAGTACTTCTAGTGACATAATATGTTCCATTATTCCAACAACAGACCCATTTACAATATTTTCTCTTTCTCCCCTATCAACACAGTATTTCCAAAAGGTGCAGGATTTTCCTGAGTACAGAGCTCTCTTGCAAGTGCAGGCCATTAGTGAGGGACAGTGCTTCCAGCTTTTCTCTGTGTTCTCCAGGTTCCACTCTGTCCTCCTCCAAGCACCTTATGTCAAATGATGCAGGCTCTTCTCTAGGAAAAAAAAACCTGTCCTGTTTCCATGCTCAGTACATCCTCATGACCTTTTACAGAGACCAAACAGAGTCAGTTTTGCTGCTTATTTTTACAGCAGGGACAATTGTTCACTAAGAACTATGCGAAGGCAGCAGATCTGTTTCATGAAACTCAGGCACCTAGGGCTATGGCTGATCTGGGCTGGCAGGGAAATAACACTTACACTACCCCATCACCAATAACCCCAGGCTGTCAGCTCATCTCGTGCCAGGCATATTGAAAGCAGCACAAAACACTTACAACAGTAAGACTTATAAAAGCTCTCCCACAAAACACTGAACATTACGAAAAATGCTTGGGTTTAATAAAGCAGAATCCTTTGTCTAGCTCTTGTACACTCACTTCATCTTTGGAAAAAATGAGCATGCCTATTTGCAAATAAAACACCTACAACTGCACTGTATTCCTTCCACCCTGAGTACCACTGCAGCAGGTGAGCCATTCTTCAATCACTCCATTCTCTGCACATGATGTCAAAAAATTACAAACATTTTTCAGGCACATACCGGAACACACCAAAAGTCAACCAGTCCTTTGTAAGATACTGCTAATCCATACCACTTCAAGTTTTGTTTTTGAAAGGTTTAATAACTTCTTTCAGAAGCTCTTCTGTGACAACAGTTCCAAGGTTCACATTAAACCCACAACTTGATTTACCTTCATACATTATTGGTGCTTCCTTACAAACCAAGTAGTATGTTTGTAGCACCTCAGGGGAAAATCCCTTGGAATGATATGTCTTCTCACCCCATCAATCACAAGTGAAACCGAGAAGGGGAGAATACCAAATCACCCAGCATGACAGAGGGAAGATGGACAACACCCAGAGCTGGCTGTTCCAGTGTCAGATGTGGATTACAACTCAGTGCAACTACAGACTGCTTAATAAGGCACTTAATCAGTGAAGCAGGGAAAAACAGGCAGCACAAGCCAAAGAACTACAGGATGTGGTTTTTCTCCACTGTCAACAGGTGTGCCTTTTCAAGGACTATTCAAAGTCTGGGGACCTGCTCAGTAACAGCTGTAAGACTGCATGTATTTGAATTAAATGCCTACCAAGAGCTATCAGTTTTTAAACCAGAGTAAAACCTTTTTCAGACAGAACCCAGGTTAACGGGGAGCTCAAACTTTATTCCTGGGTTTAATAAGATTTTATAGTTCAGACCTTATTAATGTCTTCCCACATTCAATTATGACTTTATCTGCAACAGGATGAAAGAGAAGAGCTTTTACTCTAGATCAAATCTATAAACATGAAAATAATTTATTGCAAGATTTATATATAGAGTGATACCTCATCTGGTTTTCAGATTAAAATACCATTCCATGAGGTAAATATGCAGTCTCCTTTCTTAAAACACTACCAAAGTCTTAAAAAAGTAGTAGTATCCAGGTCATTTTTAAAGACAGCAATGACAGCAGACAAGTCAAGGGAATCTTAAAAAGGCCATCCTTTCACAAAAATATATACATTTTTTAAAAAGGATCCCCCTTTTTTTTTTGACTGACACAGAGAGGAATATATTTACTCCCCTGACAACATGAAAACCCAGGGAAAAAAATCGCAGTAGCCTCTGATTCCAGGAAAGGAAATTAAGTCAACTTCACAGTAGAAAGGGAGACAAGGAGCAGGAAACAGTCACCATCTATTTGCCAATTTGTCAAAAATCTGCATCCAGAGTGAAGACATTGTCCATTGTTTCTGCCATAACAGCAAAACGTTGATATTCTGAAACCCGCTTCTCAAAGAAATTTGTTTTCCCTTCCAGAGAAATATTCTCCATGAAATCAAAAGGATTTTCTGCATGAAAGACCTGGGGAAGAAAAATACTATTACACTGGTGATTCTGATAAGGAAATAATGCTTTTAAAAACAAAAACCCAAAACACCCCAACAAACAAAACAGTCAAACCCTTTCAGACTAGACCATCCCTGGCTGCAATATGCTGTAGGATCTACAGACACCTTCATAAGCAAATTCAGTACTGGCCACTCCCAGGAGTTTGGTCTGTGGTGAAGTTCACCTGTGCAAGGTGCTCATTACTTTTTGAGGACTGCAGCACTGGAGCACAGCTTACACTTCCCATTACAAACCTCTAAACAGCTGAGGAGAAACAATCACCTAAATTGTTCTTATTCTTTAAACAGTGAAGGATATATATTAATACTGTGGTTTCAGCTGTCACTCACAGAAAGTCCATGTGCTAAATATGACCTGCTGCCAGGCATGATGAGAGAGTGCTTTATGCTGACAGCTTTCCTGGGCTGCACTGGCAGGCCAGCATTTTGGGCAATTGCATCTCTTACCTTTGAGAACCCAAGCTCCATTAGTAACCGGTCTGCGACAAATTCAATATATTGCTTCATCAAGGTGCAATTCATCCCAATCAGACCTACAGGTAATGCCTCTGTTAGAAACTCCTACAAGGTAAAATACAGATGACATTGATATAAATGCAATTTAATAAGGAAGAGGAAAGAAGACACCTGTGCGTCACAGTAACACAGTTTATGATGTTTCAGGGTCCTCAGGCAGTTGTCTGAATAAATAACTTGCATCACTAAACTCAGCAAGTGTCTTCTGTTTTCAGTAGTTGTTTATATCTTCCTGTACTTCCTGTATATTCTGGAAAAGGCAGATTCTGAAAGGCCAGAGATAAGCAAACTCTTCTCTAGGAGTCTGACTACATGATTGTTTGTAGGTCCCTTCCAATTGGAACTATTCTATTCAATATCAAATAAGACAGTTTTTCTTCCTTTCTGTCACTGGAGAGGAAGCTGCCAGCTTCAGCTTCTCGCAGTTGCTTGACAATTGACTCACAGAATCAGTTAGGTTGGAAAAGATCTCTGAGATCATCGAGTCCAACCTTTGACCGAACACCACCATGTCAACTAGATCATGGCACTGAGTGCCACATCCAGTCTTTCCTTAAACACCACCTGGGACAGTGGCTTCACCACCTCCCTGGGCAGTCCATTCCAATGCCCAGTTGCCCTTTCTGTGACCAAGTTCTTCCTCATGTCCAACCTAAGCTTCCCCTGGCACAGCTTAAGGCCATGTCCTCTTGTCCTGTCACTTGTTATCTGGGAGAAGAGCCCACCCCCACCTGGCTACAACCTCTTTTCAGGGTGTTGCAGAGAGTGATAAGGTCCCCCCTTGAGCCTCCTCTTCTCCAGGCTAAAACCCTCAGCTCCCTCAAGCCAATCCTCACAGCACTTGTGCTCCAGACCCTTCACAGCCTCACTGCCCTTCTCTGGACCCGCTCCAGCCCCTCAATGTCCTCCCTGAACTGAGGGCCCAGAACTGGACACAGCACTCGAGGTGTGGCCTCACCAATGCCAAGGACGGGGGGACAATCCCTGCCCTGGCCCTGCTGGCCACGCTATTGCTGACACAGCCCAGGATGGCACTGCCCTTCTTGGGCACTTGGGCACACTGCTGGCTCACGTTCAGAAAGTCTCACGTACAGAAAGTCTCTGACTTACCATCACCATTAAGGAAGAGGAAAAGTTTAGTATAATGCTTCAGGGAGCCAGGCCTAAGCCAAGTGTCCAACATGGAATCCCAAAAGCTGGAAGAGTAGTTTATTTATTTTCACATATCAGACTGGTCCTGCACTGCCCACAGTGCTGTCACAGCCAGGCTCACCTGCTCAATTTCAACAGCATTAACGATGATCTCACGGACTCGCTCTTCTGATGGTCTGTTCACTAAATAATGGAACATCAGACAAGCAAAATCACAGTGTAAACCCTGAAAAAAACAATGAAAAAAAAAGTCAGTTTTCCCCTCCTGCACATAGTTTGCTCTTACCCTGAGGCAGTTTCATTCGGGTTGAAGCTTCCTAGCCTCCTGCTTCTTTGACAGTCTTATTGTTACCACATGTAGTGCATCCTTCTAGTTTACAACTCAGTAACATCTCAAATCCAACACGTGCCACCTATGCCAAAATAACACTCAGCATATGTTTCTCAGGTAAAACTTTTTGGAGGGCTGCTCTACTGTGAGAGATCCTACACAGAGCCCTGCTGGGTCTCTGCCTCCCATCAGAGATGATTTTGCAGAAGGACTCCTACATCAAGACCTGCACAACTACCTTCAAGTTAAAATAAACTGTTTACATGCTCTTTGCTTCGAGATACTTGGATTAAGTTCTTTTAATTGCATTTCTTCCTTTGCTCCTCCTAACATAATTTTCAGAAAGGAAGATTCAGAATAAAGTCACCTAATCCAAGATTAACAAATCTTCTCTGTCCCAACTAATCCCACCTTCACGTTTCACCCAGCTATCCTGCACAGAGCCTAGTAAACTGTGCACTTTCCCAGGATTTCCAGAAAAGCCTCCAGCCCAGATAAAACAACATCAGGAGATGAGCAATCCCTCATAATTTGAGGGAGGATACCAGACAGCTACTCCAAGAGGTGCCTCAGTTTCTATTTGACTTGCCTGGCTACAGCCTGAGCCTCTGGCTTCAGCCATACCCACCACTGCCAGACTAAAGGAGCACTGTGCTACTGTCTTTCCTCTGGACAGCAAGGTGGTCATTACTGCCAATAAGCACCATGAGGGCACACCCAGAGTGAAAACCAGTCAGAAGGGTTTGGCAGACTATGGGCTACAAGACAAGACAATCCAGTACCATTACTAACAAAACCAAAACCAATAAGTGAAAACTTTCTTGGAAAGGGTATAAACCCCTTGTGATTCAGGTCATGAAACAGCTCCAAAATAATTTGGGAAATATCCCACCCTCTAGGGACAGTCTTAGCTGCCTACTCCAAGGCTTCTCATGGTCAAGTCCAGGGCAACATTGTCAGCAGGATACAGGACATGCCTGGCATCTCCCATGAACCGGTATGCTCTGATGACTGGTGTTCCCAACAGCTTTGCACTTTTAAGAACCAGAGATGCACCAGCTCAAGAATGGCCTGAGAACAGAGCCTGCAGCTCATAAAACATATTGAGCGTTAATCATTTATCTGGTCAGGTGCATCAAAAAACAGTTTGTGCAGCTTTGCACTGCGGATTCTTTTTACTGCCACTGCTTCTGTAACAGCATTTCCTGATTTTCAATGCAGGTGCTGTGTGCACCAAGCCTTACCCTTTGTAACAGCACTGTAGTTGGAATTATGCCAGCGGAGCTCAAGAAAAATTCAGTCTTTTGGTGCTCAGCTCTGCAGAGAAGTATAGTTACACTCATCACCTGCAAGTAATCCTTCTAATAAACAAACCCTTCCTTGCTCAAATGGATCAGCTCATGATGACTCACAGAAGACACAAAGAAGGTCAGGGCTAGAGAACTGTTTGTTTTTGTTTACTGATCATATCACTTTCTTCAAGTGTCTTTTAAAGACATATTGTAAGACGTTCTCCTTTCAAATCAGTTTATCTAGCCCATGAAAATTACTTTCATTATGATAAAGCTCTTTACTCTTTCAGACTAGTCCTGGTAAGCCACAACTAGCATGCTCATACTGCATACAAAACTGGTCTTCCACTTTTTCAGAGCTTACGGCAATGTAAGCAGTGTGGTGCAGAAGCCCCAGCCATAACCAGTGGCTGCCAACTGGCAGGAAGCAGTGAAAGTAAAGGGCACTTGCGAGCACATGGCCTGCCATGTTCAGTGTGCTGGCATGCAGCCCCTCAGATCCCCCACATCTTAAGCTAAGAAGCATTCCCCTCTAAGGCAGATCTGTAGCTGTCCCTTCCCAGGAGATTCTATGGCTATGCAGCAACACAAGAACATGGAGAGGAGTGGTACCTGCTGCTTCTGCAGTGACCTGCCACAGCTGGCCCAGTGACAGTGCAGGTGGTTGTCTGTAAGCTCTGGGACCCACAACTAAGAGCAGGTGGGGAGCAGTACAAGGCAACCACTTGAACCTGCCTAAAGGCTCAGAGTAACACACTAGCCAGGTCCTTGCTCCAGCCAGCCTCTGTGCAGCTGGGGACCATGCAATTCCACTCCAGCCCTTGAGCAGCCAGGCCTTTCACAGCACAGGAAAATAAACATCCCCTTCAATCTGAGAAGTTCACCTTTTTGGTAATGCTATATGCATTGGTGTGCTGATTTTGGCTGCGGTAGGAGTTGGTTTTCTTCACAGTGGCTGGTATGGGGCTGTGTTTTGGATTTGTGTCTGGACACAGGGTCGATAGTATAAAGATGTTTTGCTATTGCTGAGCAGGGCTTTCACAGAACCAAGGCCTTTTCTGCTTTTTGTACTGTTACACTGTCACTGGAAGTTGGGGGCGCATGGAAGGTTGGGAGGAGACAAAGCCAGGACAGGTGGCCCAAACTGACCAAAGGGATATTCCATACCATGTGACATCGTGGTCAGTATATGAAGTGGGGGGAAAAAGAAAGAAGGGGGGGAAGGGTGGACATTTGGAGTGATAGTGTTTGTCCTCCGACATGTAACCATTATGTGTGATGGGGCCCTGCTCTCCTGGAGATGGCTGAACACCTGCCTGCCCATGGGAAAAAGGGAATTAATTCCTTGTTTTCCTTTCTTTGTGTGCACAGCTTTTGCTTTCCCTGTTAAACTGTCTTTATCTCAACCCATGAGTTTTCCAGCTTTTACCCCTCTGATTCTCTCCCCAGTCCTGCTGGTGGGATGAGTGAGTGAGCAGCTGCCTGGTTCTTGGTGGTTGGCTGGGGTTAAACCACAGTAATTGGGGTATCACTAATATTTATGTTTACTCTCTTTAAAAACAGGTATTTCTGCTGAGGGACCAGAAGCACCTAGTTGAGTATCTTTATCAATGATCTGGGAAAGGGGATTGAGTGCACCCTCAGTCAGTTTGCAGAAGACACCAAGTTTGGTAGAGTGTTGATCTGCTGGAGCATAGGAAGCAGAGGGATCTGGACAGGCTGAATCAATGTCTTGAGGACAACTGTATGAGGTTCACAAGGCCAAATGCTGGGTCCTGCACGTGGGTCACAACAAGCCTATGCAATGCTAAAGACTTAGGGAAGAGTGGCTAGAAATCAGCCTGGTAGAAGAGGCCCAGGGGTGCTGATCGAGAGCAGCTGAACATGAGCCAGCGCCAATGGCATCCTGGCCTGTGTCAGAAATAGTTTGGCCAGCAGAACCAGGGCAGTGATTGTACGCAGCACTGGTGAGGCTGTACTTTGAATCCTGTGCTCAGTTTTGGGCCCCTCAATACAAGGGGGACACTGAGGTGCTGTAGCATGTCCAGGGAAGGCAGCAAAGCTGGTGAAGGGTCTGAAGAACAAGTCTGATGAGGAGCAGCTGAGGGAGGTGGGGGTGTTTAGCCTGGAGAAAAGGAGGCTCAGGTGGGACCTTATCACTCTCTACAACTACCTGAAAGGGGGTTGTAGCCAGGTGGAGTCAGTCTCCCAGATTACAAGCAACAGGACAAGAAGAAATGGCCCCACGTTGCATCAGGCAGTAGATTAGATTAGGTATTATGAAAAACTTCTTCACAGACATTGCNAAGGGGGTTGTAGCCAGGTGGAGTCAGTCTCCCAGATTACAAGCAACAGGACAAGAAGAAATGGCCCCACGTTGCATCAGGCAGTAGATTAGATTAGGTATTATGAAAAACTTCTTCACAGACATTGCTGTCAAGCATTGGAACAGGTTGCCCAGGGAAGTGGTTGAGTCACCATCCCTGGAGGTATTTAAAAGACATGTGGATATGGCACTCAGGGACATGGCTTAGTGGTGGACTTGGCAGTGTTAGGTTAACAGCTGGACTCAGTGATCTTAGAGATCTTTTCTAACCTCAATGATTCTATGATTCTATAATTATAGCTATAAGTTTGCTTCTTTTCCCCCTTCTCTGTCAAGACTATGCATTCTTCATGAATAGAATTCTGCCCTTCCCCAGGAAACTCACTTTTTTTCCCAAACTGTATGTAAGACATGCCACATTACCTCATCTCTGCTAATAAGTTCATTGGAGAAAGTCAGTCCAGGCATCAGGCCTCTCTTCTTCAGCCAAAATATAGCAGCAAAGGAACCCGAAAAGAAGATGCCTTCCACTGCAGCAAAGGCAACCACTCTCTCACCTGTTTAACGTAACATTTTCTGTTAAACACAAATTACTGTATTGCTTGTCAGCAACATGCACCATTTGAATCAGACAGACTGATGCTGGAGAGCAGCAATCCCTCTTGCAGCACCAAGTGCTGTATTTGACCACATCCTTCAGCAGATCCCGAGGCAAACAGGGTCTACAAACCCAACAGCACTCAACCACAGGCAACCCCAGCAGAACTGAAGAACCAGGGCACCCACTGAAACTGCCAGAAGCAAAAGAATGTAACTGTAGCCAAGACATTAGTACTCCATGATCTCTTTCTCCTAAAAGGCAGGAAAATGGCTGTATAACTGACAGTCAAAAGTTAGAGAAGATTCAATTTCCTCTAAATTAAACAAAAAACCTTGCATCATCTGCTTGTTGAAAATCTAGATAAAACCATATTCTTACAAGAGTGGAAGACTACAGAACATAATTCATCAAGACAGAAATAACTATTTATGTTGTTACACCCTTCATCCAAGGAATGCATAGCATTATTGGTCCCAGTTCTCCCTGTTCTCTACAGATGTGTGTTTCTTCAGACCACAAGACCACCCGATTGCTTAGTGAAATACGTCATTCCATGTACACTACTCTGAACGACGGCACAAGATCCTTGGGTATATTGTAACATGAAGGGCTTTTGCACTAAGTGCTGGTTCCCTTTTCCCAGTGAGAACTGCAGAGAATTTTGTTTAAAAATAAAATAACCTCAAAATAACCAGATGACCCACTTCCTCTATGAGATACATATGCCAACTACTGGCTCATCTGAAAAAAGTTAGGAAGAAAGCATGGAGAGCAACACAAAAGTATCACAGATATTATTAAGGAAGTATTTTTTCTGGCAACACTAAAAATCTCCTAGGTTATTTCTACACAGGAGTGGAGAAAGGCTTCTCAAGTTTAGGGGCAGGAAGCAGGGGGCCCATAGCTTTTTGAGTTAGGGAATGTTCTGATTCCTGGCACACCCCCCACTGCTGGGAGCCAAATGAAGGAGATGATGAGGGGGCTCCACACACAGCAAGCAAAGCCAGACTGGGGAGGAAGTGGGACACTCCAGGACAGGACAATGTACAGCTACAAAAGAGAACTCCATGTAAGAGCTGTGAACAACAGATGCTGCAAAAGAATGATATTCAGATTTATTTTGTTGGTCAGGCTGAGTCTCTCCATCTCCCACACTTTCTTGAAATATAGAGGTTTATAGTTTGGTTTAAAAAATTCACCAGAGTCCACCCGTTATGCATTTCAGCTACAGCACACCCTTCAAGTCAACACTGTAAGCTGAACGCAGAACACTGGAAAGGATGCCCTGCATCATGCTGAGGGAAACTGACCCAGCATCACAGCTCTGAAATGAGATAGAAAAACCAGAAACCTGGTTCCAATAGCAAACTAGAGATGGTTCTTCAGTTTTTATTTGTCCAGATTCACTCATGCCTCAGTTACAAAAAAAAACCCCATGGATTTGTCTATGTGAAATGAACATGGAAAATGCCTGGACATGCAAGACTTCAGCTGCCCAGTTCTGAACACTGGAGCACAAAACAGGAGCCAACTGGAAGAAATAATCAAAACTAGAAAATCAAGTCTACAAGCAAAAACTGAGGAAACTAGGGTTGTTCAGTATAAAGACAAAAAAAAAAAGACAGAAATCCATACGCGTTTTTCATAACACTATTTCAGGGGGCACTGCCATTACTATATTTCATTAGCTGAAGATAAAAACATATATGCTCACCAGAAGTTACTTCTAGCATTTTAGTTAAATCAGAGACCCAAAAACCACTGCATCTGTAGAGAATTTCATTTCACATTCCAAGGGTGCAGCTTACTCACAGAGGGTTAGTATGCAACATGCCAACAGAAACGAGTTTTTAAGAAGCTACACACCAAAAGTGGATTCTCGATCTTCAATCCACTTCAGAGCCCAGTCTGCTTTTTTCTTGATACAAGGCATTGTTTCAATAGCATTAAATAAGAAATCCCTATAGAAGAAAACAAAGACAAAACATCAAAATAGTGATTTATGTAAATCTGCCCTGATTGTTCCTTCTGGCTCCACAAGACAGAGGATCCCATTATACAAGGCTCTGAACTAACCTAAGTTAAGAGACTGTTCCCACCAAAAAGAGATGATAATCTGTCACGGTTTTGGCTGGGATAGAGTTAATTTTCTTCCTAGTTGCTGGTACAGTGCTCCGTTTCAGATTTAGGATGAGAATAATATTGATAGCACACTGATGTTTCAGTTGTTGCTAAGCAGTGTTTACACTAAATCAAGGACTTTACAGCTTCTAGCACCACTCCACCTGCGAGCAGGCTGGGGGACACAAGAAGCTGGGAGGGGACACAGCCAGGAGAGCTGACTGCAGCTGGCCAGAGGGATACTCTATACCATGTGATGTCATGCTCAGAATATGAACTAAGGGAAAAGCTGGCTGGGGGATGATGCTTGGGAACTGGCTGGTATCAGTCAGCAGGCGGTGAACAATTGCACTGTTCTAACATCGGCTACCCAAAAGTGGCCCACTGAGCACTGGCACTCCAGGGCACAGCTCCATGCCAGCGAGCCAGCCCTTTACCCACTGAAAGTTTGAGAACAGGCTGTGATTGTTTCGGCCCCAAGACCTCTAATCATTCACTTTACCAGGTAAAACTGCCCATTGCCAAGTGCCAGCTATCCTGAGGAGAAGTTTGGAGGAAACCAGCTACTAGATGGTTCAATTAGTCTTTCGCCCCTAGACTTGTTTTGTATACTATTATTATTTTCCTTTTCCATCCTATCAAACTGCCTTTATCTCAAACCATGAATTTTACACTTTTCACCGATTCTTTCCCCATCCCACTGGGTGGGGGCAGGCAATGTGGTGATTTNTAAAAATAAAATAACCTCAAAATAACCAGATGACCCACTTCCTCTATGAGATACATATGCCAACTACTGGCTCATCTGAAAAAAGTTAGGAAGAAAGCATGGAGAGCAACACAAAAGTATCACAGATATTATTAAGGAAGTATTTTTTCTGGCAACACTAAAAATCTCCTAGGTTATTTCTACACAGGAGTGGAGAAAGGCTTCTCATATAGTATGCATTTAATGAAGCACAAGACTGAGTATGGATTTGGATAGAATGCATGAAGTTTACGGGCAGGGAGCAGGGGGCCCATAGCTTTTTGAGTTAGGGAATGTTCTGATTCCTGGCACACCCCCCACTGCTGGGAGCCAAATGAAGGAGATGATGAGGGGGCTCCACACACAGCAAGCAAAGCCAGACTGGGGAGGAAGTGGGACACTCCAGGACAGGACAATGTACAGCTACAAAAGAGAACTCCATGTAAGAGCTGTGAACAACAGATGCTGCAAAAGAATGATATTCAGATTTATTTTGTTGGTCAGGCTGAGTCTCTCCATCTCCCACACTTTCTTGAAATATAGAGGTTTATAGTTTGGTTTAAAAAATTCACCAGAGTCCACCCGTTATGCATTTCAGCTACAGCACACCCTTCAAGTCAACACTGTAAGCTGAACGCAGAACACTGGAAAGGATGCCCTGCATCATGCTGAGGGAAACTGACCCAGCATCACAGCTCTGAAATGAGATAGAAAAACCAGAAACCTGGTTCCAATAGCAAACTAGAGATGGTTCTTCAGTTTTTATTTGTCCAGATTCACTCATGCCTCAGTTACAAAAAAAAACCCCATGGATTTGTCTATGTGAAATGAACATGGAAAATGCCTGGACATGCAAGACTTCAGCTGCCCAGTTCTGAACACTGGAGCACAAAACAGGAGCCAACTGGAAGAAATAATCAAAACTAGAAAATCAAGTCTACAAGCAAAAACTGAGGAAACTAGGGTTGTTCAGTATAAAGACAAAAAAAAAAAGACAGAAATCCATACGCGTTTTTCATAACACTATTTCAGGGGGCACTGCCATTACTATATTTCATTAGCTGAAGATAAAAACATATATGCTCACCAGAAGTTACTTCTAGCATTTTAGTTAAATCAGAGACCCAAAAACCACTGCATCTGTAGAGAATTTCATTTCACATTCCAAGGGTGCAGCTTACTCACAGAGGGTTAGTATGCAACATGCCAACAGAAACGAGTTTTTAAGAAGCTACACACCAAAAGTGGATTCTCGATCTTCAATCCACTTCAGAGCCCAGTCTGCTTTTTTCTTGATACAAGGCATTGTTTCAATAGCATTAAATAAGAAATCCCTATAGAAGAAAACAAAGACAAAACATCAAAATAGTGATTTATGTAAATCTGCCCTGATTGTTCCTTCTGGCTCCACAAGACAGAGGATCCCATTATACAAGGCTCTGAACTAACCTAAGTTAAGAGACTGTTCCCACCAAAAAGAGATGATAATCTGTCACGGTTTTGGCTGGGATAGAGTTAATTTTCTTCCTAGTTGCTGGTACAGTGCTCCGTTTCAGATTTAGGATGAGAATAATATTGATAGCACACTGATGTTTCAGTTGTTGCTAAGCAGTGTTTACACTAAATCAAGGACTTTACAGCTTCTAGCACCACTCCACCTGCGAGCAGGCTGGGGGACACAAGAAGCTGGGAGGGGACACAGCCAGGAGAGCTGACTGCAGCTGGCCAGAGGGATACTCTATACCATGTGATGTCATGCTCAGAATATGAACTAAGGGAAAAGCTGGCTGGGGGATGATGCTTGGGAACTGGCTGGTATCAGTCAGCAGGCGGTGAACAATTGCACTGTTCTAACATCGGCTACCCAAAAGTGGCCCACTGAGCACTGGCACTCCAGGGCACAGCTCCATGCCAGCGAGCCAGCCCTTTACCCACTGAAAGTTTGAGAACAGGCTGTGATTGTTTCGGCCCCAAGACCTCTAATCATTCGCTTTACCGCGTAAAACTGCCCATTGCCAAGTGCCAGCTATCCTGAGGAGAAGTTTGGAGGAAACCAGCTACTAGATGGTTCAATTAGTCTTTCGCCCCTAGACTTGTTTTGTATACTATTATTATTTTCCTTTTCCATCCTATCAAACTGCCTTTATCTCAAACCATGAATTTTACACTTTTCACCGATTCTTTCCCCATCCCACTGGGTGGGGGCAGGCAATGTGGTGATTTGCTGTGTGGTGCTTAGCTGCCTGCCAGGTTAAATCATTACATGATCTCTCTCAGATCTCTAGGGCAGAGAGAGGCAGATGTGCAGAAAGCAACAAACCCAAAGGCTCAGAGCAGACAAGCTGCAGAGACGAGAACTCAAATGTCCCATCCCAGGAGTGCTCACCCACCACACCACACCGCCTCTCAGACTTGAAGCCAGCCACTTCAAGCCTACCCACCAATCAAAACTTCATCTTGCCCAACTCCACAAAAGGAACTACACAATTCATACACACACAGACTCTATTCCCACAACGAACACCTGAAAGGAGACCTTGCAGTCCTCCCACTGTTATCACACAGGATACCACCATGGGAAACCAAGTTCTGGCTGACCATCAACATGGTGGAGTCTCTGAGGAAAGTGCTGCTTTTCAAATGTATTACTGTTTGGACTAAGAAGTTCTTCAGACAACAAAGGTGACTGGACTCTCCAAATAACCCAATCCTTCAAAAATAAGCAGTTCAAGTTGTATGAAAAAGCACCACCAAAAAAAATGCTGAAAGGATGCAATACAGTGATCACTGTATATTAGAAACACCATTTGGATCATGAGCACTCCATTTCCACTCAGTTTGCAGATAAGAGAACAAGAACCACAGGAGCACAGTAACCACAAGGAGTTCATCTAAGCTTTAAAAACATTTCACACAGTCCACAATTCCTGCAAAGATTTATACAAATATTAACTAACCTTCTGACACTCTCATACAAGTCTGTTGGTCAGTAATTCTCCTCTCCATTTTGGGGCTCAGGCATGCAGGTCTTAAAACCTTTAAGGAACCTTCCTCAACATCCCCAGTAAGTCAGTATGAGACAGAAGACACCTGCTGCTGCCCAACAGTGGTGCCACTGGCCTAAGTGACAGATTTCCCATGGGTCTGTAACACATCCAGAGGTTTACCTTTTCTTGGGATCTTTGATGTAGGTGTCTATGAGCAAGCTGTACATCTCTGAGTGAACATTCTCAATGAGAATCTGAAAGCCATAGAAACACCGAGCTTCTGGGATCTGCACCTCCTGACTAAAACGTGCCACCTACCAAAACCAGAAAGCATGACAATGAGTACAGTAAAACAGTCTTGCATGATCTGCTCCAAGCTTAAGGAGAGACAATAGATCTCTGCCACAAAGACAGGATGGGAGCAGTTCAGTCCTACTTTGTTCACAGATATGTCAATAGGATAGGTGTAGTGCAGAGGAAAACAAAACAAGCTAGCTAGAAGTAAATACACCTGCTATGCATATTGGATAGAGAGCTGAAGCATGAGTGCACACATACACAGGAGAACAGCAAAATATTGCAATACTAAACACTTCATGTTGAACAAAGCCTCAGACTTTCTGTTGATCATCAAAAAAATAAACAAGATGACTAAGACGTTCATGTGATACATGCACATATATTCTACACGTGATAGATGTTATTTAAACTGGGCATTTGCATATACCACTGCTAATCTGTGGTGAGATAGTCTCCAGCCCTGGACAGATCTCAGCAGAAAGATTTCCCCACTTTTTTAACAGCACCCACCTGCAGCCCTTAAAAGATCCTAGGATGCCGCTCAGTCAGAGCAAAACTGATTTTACCAAAATGGGCCATACAGACCATGGCACAGTAATAGTCTGTATTCCCTACTTCTCATTTAACATGAGTACAGGAAGAAACGTGGGGTTCTATTAATTCACACAGAAATGTGCATCAACACCGGCAAGCAGTGGCTGAACTTAAAAACAGTTCTCAGAGAGATGTGATTCAGAGTTCTGATGACCAGAGTCGACCCAATTTATATCAAACACTGCTCCCGATAAAACAAGCTGCTTGTTCCCCTTGGCAAAGGTGAGACAGAAAGGAAAAAAAAAGTACACATTTAATAAACCTGTGCATTAATGTGAGAAAGCCAAAAGAAAAGTCAATACACCAATAAAATGAGTAAGCATTCAATCCCTCTGTAAATCTTTCTCACCAGGTTTTCATTTACAATTCCATCACTGGCTGCAAAAAATGCCAGAACATGAGAGATAAAGTATTTTTCATCTGCTTTGAGCTTGTTCCAGTGAGGAAGGTCCTTTGACAAATCAACCTAACAAAAAGAAAAAAGAAAAACGTTATTGCCCTTATGAGTTTGTCATTCTGTAAGAACAGAAGCGGCCCAGTAAAATGACCAAGGCAGAGTTTTGGCATTTACGCTCAAATGTTTACACGTAGAGAATTTAAATACATGTCACTGTAAAAGACAACAGATACACTGCAGTACTGCTGTCTCCCCCTGCATCAGTAACATCATGTGCTTGTTTCACAGCTTAGACTTTTGTAATACGGAATAAAAATCAGTGTCTATTGAATAAATAAATCAGATTTTGAAAAGCATTAGTATCTTTTTGTCATGAACATGCACCAATAAGCAGAGCTCACTCCGAGACACTTAAACTTTATTTGAAATAAATGTTGATACTCTAAGAAAGCTACACCCAAGCGTGCCAAAAGATGGCCTGAGGGGACGTTTGCCTTTGGCAGGTGTTCAGCCTCCATCCTGTCAAAGAATGGCATGGAGCAAACATTGTGCAACTGCTCTTGTCTACCACACCAAATTCTAGCCGTGCCAGAAAACCACAACTTCCTTCACATGGGCCTTTTTTGTTTGTTTGTTTGTTTGAGGGATTTCTGAACCACAGGAGCAGTTAAGTAGGGCCAGATGTGAAAAATATAGAGGCCTAAAAACTTATGTATGTGTATACATGTGTGTATATAAACATGTACACTTATGCATGTGTCTCTAAACACATACAAACCAGTTTTACAGTTAACTTTCCAGTTCATTTGGAAATGCCCCCACAGATGGTAGAGCAGTGTAAGAAAGGAACCAGTAATATAGTAAAAAGGAAATGCTGTTGGAGCAGGAGTTCAAATGCCTTTTCTTTAATGCTTTAAATCAATCTTCGCTGCCACAGGGCAGCAAGCCTCCCAGGCAGACAGTGGAATAGCTGCTCCTCATCATCCCAAGACACTTTCTGGTCTATTAGAGCCTGCCAGTGCTTTCGCTTCACTCCTTCGCAGTCACAGATCACTGCCCACAAAGGACCAAAGGCTACATAAGCTTTGAGTTGGAACAACCAACTCCCCTGGCAGGTAATCTCTCCAAAGCAATGCAGTGTTCAGAAGCCTTCACTGCTGCGAGCATAACAAGCCAAGTACTGCTCAGGTCTGGCTAACCAGCATCCTCAGGGAAGAACTTACAGCTGGCATTATAACACAGGGCAAGCATCTCATCAGAGCAATCAGGAGTCACTTAGATGCATTTTTAGTGAGTGTCCCTGATTAACAACATCTTTCTAGAAATTAGGTGCCTAACATAAAAAAACAGCATTTACCCAAAATTGCCTAGAACATCTTACATGGGCAAAGAGTTAGTTGCAGGTTCAGGCACCACAGCAGGGCAGAAGCTATCTGACCACACAAACCAGAGCTATCTGACTTAGACTCTATAACAGAGGAGCAACCTAGGATGAATTCCACCTCATCTTAAACCAAACACCTAAATCAGCTCCACTGACTCGCCTGTGGAAGCAGCTTGCTTTCCACTGTCCATGAAGGGAATTCTGCTTTGGTGCTGGACCCCTTGTTCTAGGCAATTAACTTCAACCCTTACAACACAGAAGCCAGCAGCAGACCTGGGGAAGAAGTGCCAGAACCTCAGTGGTCTGAGCACCTTGTGCCAACCCACTGGCCCCAGGGCTCACCTCTTCTGCTGTCCAAAAGGAGGCCTGAGCTTGCTTATACATCTTCCATATATCTGGGTACTGGATGGGGAAGATGACAAAGCGACGGTGATTTTTTCTGAGAAGAGGCTCCTCGTCAAGGTCCAAGCCATTTTCAGCAGCATATGGTGTGGAGCTCTGAAAATAAGGCACAGTTCTGGTTAAAGTTACCATTACTGTTCCTCCTCTTCCTCATATCCCAAAAGTGGGGCTCAAAGCCCACCCGTGTCACACAGACACTCACCTGCCCTGTCCCTGAGGAACCTGCCACCTCGCCCTCCATCCGTGCTCCTACTGCTGGGGCAGCAGTACTGCCTGTCTGCCTGGCTCTTCCCAGCACAGCTCACCAACCACCCCCCTCCCAGCTGTGCCAGTGCCAGGAAGTGCCCAACACCTGCGTGCCAAAGACAAAGCCTTTCTGCAGCACGAGGAGGAAATCTGCCCTGGGAGACAACCTCAGCTGCTGTGGTATCACGCAGAGAGATGTATGTGAGGTCATGGCACAGTGCTGCATCCCACAACCAGCACAGCTCTGCCAGGGCACCTCCCAGCCATTTGCTTTACACTGAGCCACTGGGGCCTGGATGGACTTTCTTAAAAACGCCACAAGAACAGAGGAACTAATCCCAGTTGACAGAGGACAGCGCTGTGCCACAGGAAGTCCCAGCACAGAGGTCCATGTATGCAGTCCTGTAGCAGACAGCATTCCATACACCAGCATGGGTCTGAAGGCTGCTCTGGAGGCTCTTGCTCAAGTGCCAATATGAAGCTATGTGTCTCTCTTTTCAACAGCCAATAGCAGGAAAACCTCAGCCTGGAGTCATCCATCTCCACCCTGATCCTTCTCTGTGGGCTCACAGAGAACACCCAAGCACAATTCCTCCGCAGAGAGCTCCCAGCCTGGCTGAAGCGGGGACAGCTGACATTTAGGAGACAGGCCAGTGAAAAGCAGCAGAGAGAGGGCACTCCATGAGCAGGGCCTTCACCTTACCTCCAACTGGGGACATCTACCCCTGGGATCAAGGAGCAGGCAGCATCCCTGCCAGGCATGTCACCAAGCACCTACTTAAGACATTGTGAAGGTTGCTGTCAGGACAGTATGCTGCAGCTTCTCCAGAAGGGCTGGTGACTCACACTTATCAGAGGTTTAGCCAGCAGGATGCCTTTCTGAGTAAGTTCTGAGATCCAACTGACACTGCTGTAGAGGATAACTAACCAGAGGCAGTATAACTCACATAATAAAAACTAATCCTTTACTTCAATTTGGAAAATACCTTCAAACAAATAATGCTACTTACATTTTAAAAAACAAATAAAACCCAAACACACATGCACATTGCATAGCTGGCATAGGTACCACAGACTCCCAAGGAAAACATACCAGGAAGTACATTCTGGGCTACAATTTTACCACTTTATTTTATTTCTAAGTATTACTCAACTACATGAGACATATTTCCCAGTATCATCTTACAGTTTCTGATGAACACCCTAACAGTGCAAGACCTTTTGTATTTCCCAGGACACAGAGGTGGTTGCAGTAACGCACTGGAAGTGAGAGAATTTGGGCTCAGCAGAGACGGTACCTTGTCTTAGCACAGACCTTCTTAAGGCCTGCCACGCAGCCAAATCTCCATCTGCTTCTGCACCAGTCCTCATCCTTGAAAACAGAAACACTGCAAAAGTCTTCCTTGTTAGCCCAGCCACTGCAAGTTAAGGACAGCCTGTTGTCCACCAGGACCCCTAGATCCTTCTCCACAGGGGGCCCAGCCTGTACTGGTGAAGGAGGTTATTCTTCCCCGGGTGCAGGCCCCTGCACTTGCCTTTACTGAATTTCAGATGGTTCCACTCTGCTCATCTCTCCAGCTTGTGGAGGTCCTTCTGAAGGGCTGCACAGCACTCTGGAGTGTTGGCCACTTCTCCCAGCTTTGTGTAGTCACTGAATTTGCTGGGGAGGCATCTGCTCCTTCATCAAAGTCATTGATGAACAAGTCAAACAATACCGGTCCCAGTATTGACCCTTGGGAGACACCACAGGCCTCCAACTAGACCCTGTGCCACTGATCACAACCCGTCAAGCTCTGCCATTCAGCCAGTGCTCAATCCACCTCACCATCCACTCGTCCAGCTTCCTAAGCTTGCCTATGAGGATATCATGGGAGATACTGTCAAAAGCCTCACTGAAGTTCAGGCAAACAAAATTCACTGCTGTCCCCTTGTTTATCCAGCCAGTTGTCCCACAGCAGAAGGCATTCAGGTTGCTTAAGCCTGATCTCCATTTGGTGAATTCACGCTGACTACTCCTGATGACTGTCTTGTCTTCCATGTGCTTAAAAAGATGGCCTGCAGGATGAGCCGTTCCATCACCTTTCCAGCGATTCATATGAGGCTGAGTGGCCTGTAGTTTTAAAAACTGTACAAGCTGGGTTTTTTTTAATAGGTTGTTTTGGGTTTTTTTTAATAGGTTGTTTTGGGTTTTTTTTAATTTTGAAAAGGAAGGATCAGGCAAAAAGACTACACCACAATGGAACCTCCTGCTCAACCCACATCCCACCTCCACTATCACCCTCCAGGGTGGAGAGGAGTTCCACAGGTAGGCTCCCGTGGAAGGAGCCTTTCACAAGCAAGCTCCAGGCTGGCAGGCACCTGCTGGCTAAAGACAGTCCCATCTCTTTCCAGTTTGGTTTCCATTCCTTTCAGCAAAAGTTTCACCAGAGTAATACTAGTTACCTAGCCTGTTTGTTAACATAGGCATGTACCAACATGTCTTGGCACAACTCAGCTGAAAATTCATGGAAGATCTACTCTAAGTCAATTTCAGATGCATTGCATATTCTGATCCCTACTGGGCCTTCTGAGCAGCTGCCACCTTGTGCTGAAGGAGCACAGTGGATTCCCAGCCCTGCCTTCCTGGCTGCAGGGGGCACTGGCAGGGGTATGAGGAGCAGGAGAAGGTAACAGTCACTAGGTCAGCACTGCCTTCAGTCGGCACCATGGATCTTTTTCTTATTCCTGTGATAGTGCATAAAAAAGTCAACACTCACCATAATAAGGAAGAGCACCCAGTTTATTATGTATATGTGCTTCATTCTGTGCAGACAACACGAGACAAACATATAAAAGAGCGGAAGCTGCTGGGCACAGGCCAAACCCTGCTCTAGCAGGTTAGCCAGAGCAGACTGCTCAAGACCGCATCCAGATGAGGTTTCAGTATCTCCATTTTCAAGCAAACAAGTGTTTTCCTACATGTGAATGGAACCACCTGTGTTTCAGTGTATCACCAATGCCCCTAGTCCCATCATGGTGCACCACTGAGAAGAGCCTGGCTCTATCTCCTTTATTCCCTCCATCAGGTATTTGCACACTCACGAGATCCCCTGGAGTCTTTTCTTCTCTCAGCTGAACAGCCCCAGCACTCATGGCCTCTCTTCATATGACAGATGGTGCAGTCTCTTAATCATCAGCCCTTTGCTGGACACACTCCAATACATCGTATCCCACTTATCTGCAACCACTAGAGACAAACTCTTTTGGTGATGACAATAAACCAAATGGACAACAAAAACTGTTTAGTGATACCAAAACTCCTTCCATTAATTTCAAATTCAGCAAACTAGGAAATAATTAACATATATACACATATACAGCCATCAGCCCACAGCAGCAGCTGTTGGGCTACAAGTGCAAGTATCACAGTTATGTGCCCTATATGAGCTGTAGCCAGGGAAAGAGCTAAAGGTGCTGGCTTTGCCAGCACTGTGATGTGGCATACCACACCTTGGTACGTGACCATGAACCCTTACATACCCCAGTAAGAGGCTGCACATGCATCCCAGGAGCTCCCAAAGCATTCAGGTTAGCCCAAGGTAGTGCAGGCCATGCCAGCAAGGAGACTGGGAAGACCAGCAGCAGCCCTGGGAGAGACAGCCTGCACTGCAGTGTTTGAGGAGCACAGCACCTGCTGGCTCCACATGTCCAAGGGGATGCACAGCACTGACCACCTTGTGCCTCTTCACTGTGGGCACAGCATGTCGCTGTTCAGGGAGAAACATTACGGGGCTTTTAGGCTTGTATTTAACATGGCACACTTGTTTTTGGAAACTTGAGTACTGATGAGACACAAGGGTTTGGGAAGACCACGTAGGTTTCCTTGCCATGAAGACCCTTTACCCTCGCACACCTCAGCCTGGCTTAGCATGGTTAAACTGGGGAAACACCAGGACAGAGTTCAGACACTTCCCAGGGGCAGACTCTGCTGGTGCACAGGACCTGGGAAGCCAGGTCTGCCTCCCACACCCACACCTGCCTCCCACACCCACACCCCCTCCCACACCCACACCTGCCTCCCACACCCAC
>VWZF01006093.1:2430531-2518702 GCA_013396755.1 Sclerurus mexicanus | reverse complement strand
CCGCGGGAGGGGGAATGGCCGCCCGGCGCGGCCCGGCCCGGCCCGGGGAGGGCTCGGAGCTGCGTCACACAGCGGGAGCCGCAGCGCTCCGAGCGCCTGTGCGGGCCTGCGGGGGCGGTGGGAGCTGAGAGGTGTCACCCGGAGCTGGGAGCCATCAGAGTCCGTGGCTGCCGCTGTCTGCCTCCTCCCGAAGCCGCCAGGCCGCCGGGCCCCTTTCCTGAGCCCCTGACCGAGACAGCCAGCCCATGGGAAAGAGGGAAGCAAGGCCCCCCCAAATCGGTAAAGCCAGCTTTGTCACAGACACCTGGAATCAAAGATGCGCATCTAAAAGCAAACAGCGGTGAGTGAGAACTAAAAGTTTTTCAGATCCAGAGAGGCAGCACGTAAACAGGACTGACCCACTTCTTGGAGGCCGCGAGGAATGCCTGGAGCCCCGGAGGAGGAGGAGAAGGAAGCCTGGTGATCCCCGGTGGAGATGAGTGCATAGAGACACCGCTGCCCAGTGCCCCCCGGCCACCCAGGCAGGGTACACAGTGCACAGCTAGGGCTTCAAGGGATGCTGGTGTCCCTTTCCAGAAAGGCAACCTTCGGTTTTGTTAGTTGTCTGTCATTAAGGATTTTGGGTATTGTTTTTAAAGGCTGCCACAGTGACTGAGGCCTCCCCTCTCTCCGTTCCCAAGCATGGGAAGTGGGAGTTGGGCCAGCTGGGCTCCTCCGGACTGCATCTGCTTCCCGCAGCTTTTCTATGCCCTGTGAGAGAAACTCAAGCCTCACCAGTGCAGGGGGTAAGGAAAGTTCAGTGGTGAGATCTGCACAGCACAGCTGACTAAGCAGGAGAATAGCTTTTGTTTTCTTACCTGGAGTTTTCTGAGGAGCGGAAACACCTGCCTAAAAAGCAAGTTCCTAAAGAGCACACCAGGAACACACAAACAGTAAACGAGAAAAAGTGGTTTCACACTAATAACAGTATCTGCTGTTACCAGAGTACTGCTCTGAGACAGCTTTTAAGTTTTATTACCCAGAGATACCTATTCAAGTTGCTTAATCTTCACATGCAGCAACAGCTCCACTCGTATTGAGTACCAGAGATTCCAGCCTTTTGTCCAGAGCAAACAATTAGAGGAACACTGATTGATGCAGAGCAAACCCAACTGACGCATTTACATTGACAGATTGCAGTGGTGTGTGTAATACAGAGTGTGATGGTGGTTTAAGAGGATTTCTGGGCCAAAAACAACCAACTAGTAGCAGACTATTCTTACTAAATGACATCAACCTATCAGTTTTAGTCCCCTAACCTGATTATCCTGGCTGCTATTTCACAATTCCCCAAATGGTGCGATGTCCTGTCCTAACAAGGTTTAGGAACTACCACAAATTAATGTAATTAGCAATAGAAAGGAGTAAATTATTTGGAGGCAACTTCTTAAACTTACACCTGCCCTTTTACCAACACACAGCAAACATCTCCTTATGTGATGCCTAAAGATTCATATACAAAGGAAAAATACTGCAAAGCAAATGTAACTCAAGGATTACTAAAACAGTAGTTTGCACCTCCACAAAAATCCACCAAGTTCTGTTAGCTTTGTTTTATATAAATTAATTCAATCATGTATACAACAGTGAAAGACAGAAAAGCACTTGTGGAACAGCAGAAGAGTTCACAAGCAGAGTAAACACACATATGCAATATAGCATTATGCACAGTTTTGCAAGATTCCAGATTACTCAACTGTCAGTATCTCTGATGTTCTGTTTAGAACAAGCTCCCCGCTGGTGGTGGAAGCTGTAGCCCTCCCTTAGCTCCCAAATGCCGGGTGTCACGGCAGCTGTCCGGCCCTGGCCCACGGACCCATACCTGCACTCGATCACAGGCACATGCTCTGAGCTATGGAGGTGTTTCTGCATGGGGAGGGACTCTGATCCACGGGACCACATCCACTTGTCACGTCGTGAAAGCGCCTGGAGGTGCAGGACACTCTGGAGCACAGAGGGGAGAAGACCCATGACAACAGGCACTCCTGCAGGGTGGCCTGTGGCTCAACAGCTCTCTCACTCTGCTAATTGCAATGAATGGAGGTGCAGCAGCACATAGTTGGACACAGTTGGACAGACACAGACTTAACAGGCTCACTAGAACAGCTTTGCATTCCCAAAGCTTACTCCTTCATGGAAAGGCAAAGTAAGTCCCAAAATTTTATCTACTACAGCATTCCAAACATAGTCTTCACTGCTTTAACTGTAATGCCTCTTCCCTCCATCCCCCAAAAGGTGTTAACTTTTTTGGGGAATACTTAGCTGCCCCTTAAAAATGGCTTTTAATTTTTTATATGAAAATGCCATTTCAGGCAAATTGAAAAAAAATTTCTAAATTAAAGGCAAATCTGCTTGTCAGCTTAGCACTGTTCGCTGTAGGAAAATCAATCTGTGAATAATTTCAGTATGTCTAAAGCATAAAATTTCCCTAAGTCTTCTTGCAGAGAAACCTTACCATAGGTTGTGGCAAGAATCTATTTTCCAATAGGTTTGCATGACTACAGTATTCACATTTGTGTTAGCTGCCACTGCCACTGGACACAGGGATACTGAAAAGTTTCATTATGGAAAAGAAAAAGTCATGAAACACCTGGGAGCAACCAATTGCCTCGTTACACTAAACAGTCTATAATAGTACCTTGTGGTGGTAATAGACAAAAAATACCTTTATATTGTCAGAGGAGGAAAAACAGACTCTCACAGGATTGTTTCAAGCAAGACATCCTCTCAAGCTACCCTCTTACACAATTCCACAAAAAATCCTTAAAAGAGAGATAAAAGCCCTCCACGCTTCTCAACTGAGCAAATCTGAGTAGGATAATCAATAAGATACTCAACCATAAATGAAAGCCACAAAAGCTATTTCCAGCTATCAAAGGACCCATTGGAGCTCTTGCTGATGCTAGAAGTCCTGCCAGGCAATGACTGCGCTGTGGTGGAGGCCACATTCCAGTTGTGAAGCCTGTTATGTTCTCCCCGCCACAGACCATGTGGGAACTGCCAGCACTGTGAGTTCAAGGACTGTAGTCACTGAAGCTTTCATGACCCATTCACCTATATGTTTTAAATGTGTGTGGATATTCATTCCACCTCAGGATAAGCTAATGCCACAAGTGCTGAAATCCAGTTAATCCAAACTTGCAGAATTTTCTATTTGGCTTTGGCAGACCTGTTATTAAATAGGCAAACTGAAGAGTTCAGAAGAAAGAAGCAATCCTACAAAATTGGAAAAGAGAAGGGAAATCAGAGCTACTGAGCGAGGCATCTGTAGTTTGCCCTACAGAGCAGAAGCCAGAGAAATGCAGGTGTCAGTGAAGAGTCCAGAGCAGAGGCAGCTCAGAATGGCGTTTACAGATGCACACAAAGAGATATGATCCGCAGGTCAAAGGACACTATAAAAAGGGACTTAGGGCACAGCAATGAGCATCTGAGGAGGAGGTTCCTACAAACCTATTGTACAATCTTTCACATGGTGCCGTGCTGAATTCAGGCTGCCCTGAGAAGCCAACCACACTGGAGGTGGTGGTGGTGGTGACTTGAGGAACTTCCCCCATCTGCACACCATAGAGGTGCAACTTGCTCCCTACACACTTCTCTTCAGATGAACGTGTGGAAATAAGCTTTTGAAAAACAGCAAGTCTGTATGATTTGCACAGCTGCATACAAAGATAAACACAGTTTAAGAGTGGAGGAAAATTTCCTTTCCTCTGCCTCCCTGAATGCTGCTATACAAGGGTATTGCTTTGGATTCACAAATTTATCCGTTTCCATCTTTTATCACTGCATGTTGTCTAATGACCAAATGACTAACTTGCAGGAAAGAAAAGTCACTCTCAAACCAAACAGATGGGAAGGCCACGTGATGACAAGTCCATACAATTTTTCACTCCTGGAAAATTATCAGCTGGAGCAAGCAATTTACCTTCTGTGTTGGATACAGCTAGCTAAGGAGCAGAAACCAACGCCAAGAATTAGTCATGGAAGTTAGAACTACAGTGTCAGTTTTCTCTAGATTCAGATTAGGAACTACTCTAGTAGTTGGTCATAAGATTTTATTAGTAGCTACCTTTATCTCCTCTTTCAGCAGTTATGAACAGCTAAGGATTTAGACAATTTAAAAAGTGTCAACATTACAAAATTTCCTTTAGCTAATTTCTTTACCACATTTTAAGTGAACTAACAGAAGGGCTTAAGTCAAAGGGAGAGGAGGTGTATGATTTTAATAAACATTTTTCTTATTAAAATCTTGATATAGTTTAAATATACCATACAGAGGAAAAAAGCTATTTATAAAGCTACATACACATTTCAAGTCAATGACGACAGCATAAATCATTCTAAATTCCCTCTCTGCTTATCAGAATGCCTTGTGTGTGTATATATGGTGAGCTGCTGTGTTATCTGCATAACTTTTGTCTGCTATACATTACAGGACTTTAAAAAATGTTTAAGCTATATACAGAAATATATATACATATAACATATATTTATATGTTATACATACACATACACTTATATACATATACACACAATACATATATATATATATATATATACACAGTACTTTACATGTATATGTGGCCTTTCATCCAAGGGCCTTGGATAGTTTTTAGTACATCAAGCCTCACAAAGCTTTGTGAGGGAGGGAGCTTTATTTTACAGACTGTAGATTTGATGCCTATTCTAAACAGTTTCTCTTGTTCCTTTCTATGAACTTTGTACATTTCAGTTAGAGGCAGTTTTGGTAGTGGAAATAATTACACCATCTGAAGTCCCGGCACAAGGTATATGTTGCTTTGTACCTCTGTAACTTACCCTCCTTAGTACAAGAGAGCAGCCATACCAGCATGAATTTTCTCTGTACTAAAACATCTCTATCTAGATTTGTGAGGCTGTACTGCTTTTTATTTTTAATTGATACTAGCATAGTAAAATCCGATACACTTTCGAACTTTAAGTACGCTGGAGGTCACAACAGGAAACCTCAGACTCCAATCCTCATACACTGAAACTATCTTTTTCTAGGATGATTGATTTAGAGGAAGTATTAGTACATGCAGAAATAATTCTACATCTGTTTATTTCATTTATCTGCAGTTTAACTACAGAAGCCTGAAACAGTCAGGCTTATTTAGAAATCAGGATTTTCAGCATCAATTTGGCAGCTGGTCATGAGACTTTGTTATATTGTACTCTATACCTCTAGCAACTAAATAAATGATGAAAACAGAGGCTTTTTTGAAAATCAGATATGGGTAACTTCTGGTCATCCTCAGACTAGCTGACAGAAAGGAAAACCCAGTGAGCTCTGCCAAAGGCAAGTTCCACTCAGATTTTGATGGAACATTAGTTTAGCTCTTCCAACAAAACAAAGAAAAAAAATCACTAACATGGACTCATGGGGTTGGAGAAGCAAGAAAGAAGGAGGACATCACCACCACAAAAGCTCTTACCCTTCAATACTTCAGTCTGCTAAGCTTTCAGAAATTTGTTGACACAGAAAAAGTAACTCCTTCCTTTATTAATCAATTCCTAACTCTCAAAAATCTCTCATGCCTTAGGGAAAAGAAGTCCTATATTATGGTCAAAGACTGCCCTCCCCAAAAGCAACCAACCACTTCAGAAGTGAACATACAATGCACTTTGAGAATTTTATTCTAAACTAATTACCTGGAGATTTTTCAGAACAAGCCACTTTTCCTTCAAATCAATTTTGTGAAAAGAAGGGTTGCCTGGCCCGTTTCTTTCAGGATTCTCTGCTAACTGTAAAATGTGGGCTGAATGTCTTCTGTATGTCAATTTTTCAGCTACAAAATTCAGATTTTTAATGCACAACTATGTTTAGTGTATGCTGTTAGCTGAAGTATAAATAGCTAAATAAATAAAAACTATTGTTTCTTCAGTATGATTTGGTATTTTGTCTGTAATTTCTTTATTAAAAAACTGTAACAAGATACTTAAAAAAAGGCTAGATACAAAAGAAGTTAAGCAGCTCACGAACATTAAAGTTTTCCAAAAAAATGTATCTTCAATAATCATGATCTTATAAACATTTTACAGTTACCAGAAAGTGCCCAGGCTGAGTTTACATAGTTAGATAATGTAGTACAAGTGTTGGGTTAGAACTGGTAGTGGAACAATCTCCTGACTGTCTGTTCACTGTAACAAGGATACAAAAATGTTGATTGTGAACTATGAAATACTGTGCATTGGCCTCATCATATATGTACAGGAGAAAAAAAAAACACTAAAGGTACAGATTACATGCAAAATATTAGTGATGGAATCTGATGCACCAGAGTTCAATGCAATAGAACAAAAATTGCAATGAAAGTGGTTTCATAAGTGAACGATCCCAACTCTGGGATCTGAACTGTCAGGAACTTTTTACAAGTTCAATATACATGATACACAACTGCAGCCAACCACAAATTAAACACCATTAAAAAAAAAGTTAAAAACACAGAACATACTTAATTTTTTATTTCGAAATTCCCTACTCCCTCTATACAAGAACCTTTGCTGAAACACTTTCCACAAAGGCAGCAGTGAATTTTCAGAACATTTTACATATTTTCCCTCAGCAAAAAGATAAATCACAGTGTAAATTATATTGTTCTGCTGTCATCTTTGGCTGGGGCTAGGCAAAGGAGTTACTGACTAGCAAACTGTTGCAATCACATATTGCTAGTGCTCCTTAGGCCTTTACGTTACAAATTTAGTACAGGAATGTTTGCATTTAAATCTTTAAAGTACCACCAGGGGTATGACAGCATTAACTTTCATAAACTTTTATAGACAAATGGAAAAATCTACAAAACTTAGCTAGTAATATTACACAGCAATACACACTTTTTATACTCTACACAAAACCAAAATTCTTGGTCTTAATGGCGAGTAACAATTTTTGTTTCAAAATCTGCTTAGAGGAATAGAGTGGGACATAAAGGCGAGAAATGCAAGTGTTTGCTGTAGGAAGATGTTGGTCATCTGGTGGCCTTATTGTGATGGATGGCATAGGCTGGAATCCCTCCTCACTGGCAGGCAATGATGGACTTGAGGTCCAAAAGTAAACCTGAAAAAAGAAGATGGCATTTATAATTATGCTGTACAAGGCTGAAATTTATACTGCCTACATGTTGTGTAGGGAATAGGTTAAAAAAGAACTGCACAGTCACAGCAAGTTTAATCACACTACATTTTCTTCAGTATGCCAGCTAAACTCCATAGTCATGCTACATGCTTCTGTAGTAGCTTCCTTCACTTTCCTTCCTCAACTGCTCATTGTTACAACTGATTGATAAAAGCAGCACTCAGCCTCCTGTAACAACAAATCTTCAGTAAATGCAATGTCTCCAGATCATCTGGGAAGGTGGTGACTGCCATCAATATAGAATGCATCAGAAAATCTCTCACAAACCAGCTAGTGACTACAGAATGTAGTGCTGGTACAGACAAAAGGCGTCAACGGGGAATATTTGGTTTATTGTCTAAAGTGTGAAATACTGACTTGCAGAGCTGAGTCACCACCAAAGTGTAACCACAGATACTCCTTAAAATATGTGCTCTAGAGTTTCCACTTTTCAGAGCAGTCTTTGTTTCCTTTTAGTAGACTGTAAGGGAGAGATAATACTTTAATAGGAAGTTAAAAGCAAACAGTTTTAGGAAGCATACAATGAATACAACTTACAGGCAAGTTTTAAAAAATGAAACCTCCTGAACAATATCTTGTTCATTCATGCTTCTTGTCAGCTATTCCCAGAGGGCTTTGAGAAGGACTTAGTATCATTACTGACAGAGAGTACACATATACTGCCCTCAGGAGACAAAGAAGTCAGATGAGTAGATGATCCATGAAGAGAATTCAACCTCAAAACCCTACTAGCCCACAACACAGTTGAGTAACCACAGTTACTTAGCTTAAGAACAACCGTGCGGACTAAAACTGTGTTTCCATAAGAGACTTATGAATACGGGTAAGAACACACCATATTTTCAGTTGTGAGAAGGTCTAGGATTCACACCTCGTTTCCAGAACTGACAGTCTCACCCAACCCTACCACTCTGCTCTGATATTTTAAGTCTTCACATACAAAGTCTCTGCAGGTAGATGCAGTTAAAAACATCAATGATGTCACAGTTATTACAATTCTTCTGCATGTTTCCACTGGGAATGGGCAACTTACTAGATCTTGTCTTTCTGTCATACTCATCTTCTCAACTATGGACCAGAACCAACGCTTGAATTGCAAAAGCTTCTCAGCATTTTCTCCTGTGTGAAATAAAAAAGATACACAATTCAGCTGGTACAGTGGACAATAAGATTACACGTTTTACACGTCCTGCAAGTTGGATCTCAGCTACAAGCACATTCATAAAGTCCTCATATTGGAGACACAAGTAGTTTCAAAACTAATACATGTACCTTTGACTGCAAGGCTAACACTGACATACCTCAGTACAGCTCCCACCTCTCCCTCCCAAAAAGCCTAACTGCAGCCAAATGCAGTGACAGCAAAGCTGGGACACATGCTTTCCCCACCCTCCCCTAACTGAAGGTAAATATTTTCACAGGAATGTAAAAACACTCCTCAAGTAATAATTTTATTACAGCTTTCATTGACTTATTAACTAATGTCAAATTTGAAGCGGTAGTTTAATGCTCGTAACTACTCCACACAGAACAGTGTTATGTGATCCCTGCAACTCCGTTTATGAGTAAGTTATTTCATACCTGACTCATCATTGAAAGAGGTAAAGCTGATGAGCATTTGCACGTTTACTTCACCACAGCCATTTACCAAAAGTCTGAAATCTTCTGCTGTCAAATCTTCTAATGAATTCTTTGGAAGCACATCCAGAAGACCCTTCCTCATTGCCTTAAGTGAAAAACACAAGATGGATGTTGTAACCATATAACTTTAAGATTGACTTTAAATGCATTACTGAAAAGTTTCATGTGAACGCCTTCATTAACTCAAATCTCATTATTCTCTGAGCTGTTCTTTTCTGTCTAAGCTTTATAATCTGAGATGCAAATTTTCTGAAACAAAGAACTGCACCAATCTTTAAACTCTACTTACTACAGCAAAAGAAAGCAGTAATGGTTTGAGCTACTATTTCACTGGGAGCAGCAGCACATGCACTCTCTAATGCTAAAATGTTCAGATATTTTGCTGAGCTGCACTGAATCTAATGAGAATTTTTAAAAAAATGCATCTTGCATGTTTACTTTAACTTTGCTTCTTCAGACTTATATGCCAACTCTGCTTTAAAAATGTTACCCACACACTCACATATTATATAGAAATAAATAACATCTTGAAAATACTGGAAATTCCATTTTCAAAATGGAATATTATGAATAAATTTGCTTTAGTAAATTCCAAAATAAAAACAAGTGTAATGGTTTCCAGCTCTTAAAATAAACAAGAGTCAAACTATTAATATAGACAGGCATGAAGATCAAGTAGCTTAATTCCAGGAACATGTTCTTTCTGTGAGAATTTTGGACCTCAACTGCATAGAGGTGATCTGGCAGTCTGCTCACCTATCTCAGATATGCAGCAGGAAACCACAATCAGCACAAGTGACCAAGTTTCGATGTACCATCATATGACAGACTAGACCTTCAATAACTGTCTACAAGGATATATTACTCTAAGTTTTATTTTAAAGGTGCTTCAAAAAAGAAAATTATTTTTAATATGGTTTTCTAGTCTATTTTTAGGTTTCTTGCCAGGCTAGTAATATAAGAACAAAGCTGTCTGTATCCTAACTGATTTTTCCTTTTAAAGTAGATGCAAATCAAAAGTTCAAGGTGCTTTATGTAAATAGTTTGAATTTTCTATCTTTGTTTATAAGTGTAAACAAATCAAAGGTGATAAATTACTAGAACAGAGTGGCTGCCAAAGACAAAGCCAAAGTTCCAAGAGGATATGTGCCATTTGAGCTCAAAAAATGAACATATATGCTTAACCAATGAGATACACTATAAAAGAAATTATCTTTCAGTCTATAAAAATTAAATACTTTTAATCAAGCTGTCAAGACCTCAAAAGAATCCTGATCAATACCATAATGAAGAAAATAATTAACTATCTGAAATCTTAGAGATTTTTTTCTTCTTTTTAAAAACATTCCACCACATACTTACATGTAGAGGTTGTTCTGCTACTACCAGCATTCGGTGTTCTGCATATTTCCGGACATACTCATATACATTCTGAGGAGTGACTGGTATATTTACACCATTGGAAATAAGTTCAACCTATGCAAAAGAACCAAGGACCATTTAAAAAGCGGGTGGAGGGGGAGAGGAAATGGTATTATTACAACCACTACAGTATGCTGCACAGTGATTTTATTGCTTAATATATCTCTAAAAACAAGCAAATGTACTAGTACAGGTTAGTTTTAAAGTTTCCTTACAACTGACTATGCTAACCAGCCTTTATGGCAGGCTCTACGTCACCTTAAAGAAAAAAAACATGCTTCAATGTCTAAGTAGAACGCCGCATTTGAATCTAGGAAAAGTAAAATGTGATGACTGCCATCTCAGAAGAGCAACCTGCATAAACTGTTTCATTCTAAACTACATAGACACAGATTTAGCTGTGCTTACCTGCCCTCCACCCTCCTCCTTACACAGGTCTATTGCAAAGGCTAAGTCCATTGCTGCAAACACTGCATCAGCATCTGTACTCTGGGAAGCAAGGATAAGTTGCCGAAGGCTTTCATACATAACCGGATCAAAAAAAGCAAAGTCATGCCAGTTCACCTGTAGAAAAAGTATAGATGTTTGAAACAACACATTTGAAACATACCAGTTGTTTAAAAATATATTCAAAATGGCATGCTCTGTGCCTGGTCTAGCCCATGCAACAAAGCATACAAACACACAAAAATAAATGCAGTCAAACTCCTGTTTTTCAGCCTACTTTAGAAGGTACATTAGAATACTGGAAGGAGTACACATTCAACAAGAAAAACCTGGGGAAAATAATTAGAAGGGAATTGCTCTTGAAAGATAAAAGGGGATATTTGGAGGCCATTTCTCCCATTAACCTTTTTTCATTAAAGATTATACCTATGTTGTATAACTGATTATGTGATCAAAATTGTTTTTAAGGGAAGACTGGCAGTAATAAATCTTGGTTTAAGTTTCTTTCATCAGACAGAATGTACAATGCCATTGATTAACGCATGAAATGTGAAATACAGTATTAGTGTTTAATGGGGTGGGGAAGCATTTTTGTCAAATGTTTAGGTAATTATTGCTCTGAATTAAATTATACCTACAACTGAGACAAAATTTTAATTACAAATTAATTCAATGAGTCCTCTCAAATATCCAGGGAAGTGCTTTTCTATAAGCTAAGATACTATTGTCTAGTACTGTCTGTCTAACAGTGCCTTTCCTGATTCTTCAGTCTCACGAAGAGAAAAAGGGGAGACAATAAGCAGTTTCTGGAGACAGTCAAATGCTAACCTATTACAAACCATTACATCTTACTCAAATACCTGACTTCTAGTACACCTACTCTGTTCAAAATCTAGGAAATGAAAAAATTATTACTCCTCAAATTAAAGACGTCAATACAGTTCCAGTATCAACTCTGCTGGTTAATACATATGTGGTTAAGGAGAAAAAACAGTTTTTAAAGATGAGATTTTAAGTAACTACAGGAAATTAGAATTTATATGGTCAACTTACCTTTCTGCCAAGTAGAACTTTGATTACATGTCTATTTAACGTGATGGGACATAGTTCATTCTGCAACAAGCACAATCCTAGGATTCTGAAAGTAAATGTTTGAGGTTTGTTTTCATCCAACAGAAATTACCCTAAAGATCTTTCAGAAAACTCACATTAAAAAAATCCATATATATCTTAAGAATTAAGCTGCAGCTAGCTTTCCAGTCCTAACAGTCCACAAAAGAAAATCATGGACATACATAATTAATAAATAAATCAATAATGGAAATTTACAGTTTAACAGGAAAAGAAACCTCAAGTTGATGCATGTAAATTCCCCCCTATTTGGCTCAGGGTAAGAAACACAGAGCATTAAAAAAAAAAGTTTTTGCCACTTGGGTTATTGGGTACTCTCCCTGGTCTTGTGTATATTTGTCTTCTATATTTTTTCAGAGTAGAAAGATAATAGTAGCATACCTGCCAATGTTTCGGAAACAATTCAGCCTTGCTTCTGTGTTTTTACCAGGTCTTGGTGTATAAAACCCTCGTTTTCCAGGCTGGTAGAAAAGTGGTGCATTATCATCCCCATCATCTGTATCATCTAATTCCATATCTACTACACTGCGGCTGGATCCATGTCGCTTTCTGTTTTCCTGTTTTGAAAGTCAGAATAGCAATTAGCAAACTTACTTCTAGTTACTGACACATCAACATGCTATTTGGTACTAAACTCAAAGATTCAAGTTCCATTTGTTAAAAATTTCTGTATTTCTCAATGGTAACATTTTATACTTTTGATTAATTACTGGTTAATCTTTTCAAAAGGAAAAAAAAGGTAACTCCACAAGATAATTAAACAAACTTCGTCTCACATGATAAAGAAAGATTCCAGTTGCTTATATTTTTTAAATTAACTAATACCACTGAATCCCATGTAAATTTCATTTGTGCAACAAGCTGTTACCTGCACTTTATCTGAAGAGTCTAGCAATCCAAGATCCAATATGCTGTCAGCACCATTCTCCCTTGAAAACGGAATGAAAAGGTAGATTTAATTTCACAGTCAGAATCATAGAATAGTCTGGGTTGGAAAGGATCTTAAAGATCATGTAGTTCCAACACCCCTGCTGTGAGCAGGGACACTTTCCACTAGATCAGGTTTCTCAGAGCTCCATCTACCCTGGCCTTGAACACTGCCAGGGACTGGGCACCCACATCATCTCTGGGCCAGTGCCTCACCACCCCCTCAGGAAAGAATTCTTTCCTAATATCTAATCTAAACCTCCTCTCAGTCTGAAGCCATTCCCCTTGTCCTGTCAGTACATGTCCTTGTAAAAAGTGTCTCTCCATCTTTCTTGCAGGCTTCCTTCAGGTACTGGAAGGCCACAATTAGGTCACCCCTAAGCCTTCTCTTTTCCAGCCTGAACTATGGCAATTCTCTCAGCCTTTTGTCATAGGAGAGGTGCTCCATCCCTCTGATCAACTTGGTGGCCCTCCTCTGGATTCACTCCAACAGATCAATGTCCTTCCTATGCTGAGGAGCCCAGAGCAGGACACAGCACTCCAGGTGGGGTCTCAGGAGGGCAGAGTAGAGGGGCAGGATCCCCTCCCTTGACCTGCTGGCCACGCTGCTTTTGATGCAGCCCAGGATATGTTTGGCTTTCTGGGCTGCAAGGGCCATTTCAGCTCATGTGCAGCCTCCCATCCACCAGCACCCCAAGTCCTTTTTGGCAGGGCTGCTCTCAATAAGGAATTGTCATATTTTGAAACCAATCAGAATAGATTAAACCAAAGCCAGTAAGTCACTTGTCCAAAGAAAAATATCTAGAATATCAAGGAATAAGCTACATTTATTGGAGTTAGATGTAGAACAGTACAAGTGCTTTGGCCACAAAATCAATTCTCACTTCTTATAGAAATTCTTAATACTTTACCTGCCATGTGCAATAATGAGTTCCATTGCTTCATCAACTCTTGCTCTAAGGGAATCCTCACTAGCTAGTAAAAGAAGCAGTTGAGCAGGAGACAATTCCAGCAACATCCCTGTGATTTTACTTGCAAATGCCTAGGGATAAAGGAAAGATAGGTCTTACTATTCCCCTCCAGTTCTCTCATTTTCAAACACAGCTTTATGAAAGTTTTGGTACTTCAAATATAAAATGCATTAAATATAATGCTATTAAGTACACAATGCATTACAAGATACCTTCTAAGCTAAACAACAAATTACAAAACAAAAACCATAAGAAAATGACAAAGAATATAAAAGCAGTCCTATGTGCTCAAATATTTTCAGTTACGTTAAACATTCATGGATAAGAAAATCAATTTTTACATTAAAAGATGACAAGAACAATCATTAAGTGTATTAGAGAAGTCTTACCGGTTGCATTGCTTGCACCCGAGGGTAGAGCCTTTCTCCAAGGGCTTGTCTGTGTGCTGGAAGAGGGTCAGGATCATCACTAGGATTTCCTTCTGATGCCGGTCTGAAAGGCCTTGTGTCAATTGACAGTTGTCTCCTGAAGTCCCTTAAGAAAATCAGAGCAGTTTGTACTCATTTCAGAGGAAATATGCAAAAGTCCTCTGGCACATCACTTGCACACAGATTCAGATTAGCATTAGCTCTAATGCTGGAATAGTAGTGTTGCTCATAGCTACTTGGAGAGAACAAATCAGAAACAGAGAATCAAAATTAACCAGAGATTTTAATATTACTATTATTGATATTTAATATTATTATTTTGTATACAGCAGTCAGACCTGCCACCAATGGCAACATTGTTTCTGAACCACCTCACAATTTTATTCTAGTACACAAGCTTTTTGTTATTGTTTTGGCAGAAGAGATTGATGGCCTATGCTTAAGACAGCATCTATCAGTGCTAAAGGAAGCATAGTTTTCTTTAAAGAATTAAAAGTATGTACTGAATTTCAAGAAATTACCCAGCAAATTGCGACTGAAAGTGAAAAACTCCGTTAACTGGAGGAAGTAAAAGTATCTTTCCTGATGGTATCAAAGGCAATTATTCTATTCGACAAAGTATCTTCAACAAATCAAATTTATCACTTACCTATCCCTATCTCTCCGAGAACCAGTTCGCAAGCCACTACTTCTCCGCATTTCTCTCTCTCGCTCCCTTTCCCGATCTCTCTCTCCCCTATTTCGCAATCTCTGCATCAGACCTGAAGGGCAAAAAACCTCATAAAAATCTTTATATTTCTCTCTCCTACCTAAGTTTCAGTGGAAGGAGAACACAGTTTTGAAAGTGCTTGCTAGACATCAATGAGACAGAACCACTTCACTTGAAGCAGTGATTCAGGTTCAGCCAAACTTAATAAAGGAACTTGAAATGTTTGTACCAACTTAAAAATTACAAAGTACTTTGAGAGTTTATATATACTTTCAAAAACATTAAACATACTTGTGACAAGTTAGATGGAGCAGCCATATTAAAATATGTAAGCTCTTAATAGCTAAAACCTTGACCATTATTACCTACTGGAGAAAAAGGTGCTAAAATAAAAACCAACCTGAGAGCATCTAAAACACTCTTGTTTCGAGAAATACAAGAGCTTCCCGTTTCTGAAAGCAGGAGGGAAAAAAAGGCAATTTCCTTGCCTCACAGAAGTAACAATTTTCACAGATCCTGTGCTGAGCTAACAAGAGACATCTCTGACACAATGCCAGTGTAAAAAGGCTTTTATGAATGTTTTCTGTAGATTAACTGTTGTGCATCACTTACTTGTATGTGTACCCTTGTTGGCATTCTGAATACAATCCAGATTTGGCAGTTTCTCATTTGACAGAAAAGCTTGTGCAATAGCAGTATAAAAGCTTCGTGCTACACCACTGCCTTCTCCGGGCTCATCCTTAAAAGTAACTTTCACCCGGTGTACAGCCATCGGAGTGGTGGCACACCTGCGACCGAAATGATTGTTGAGCTGCCTCATGGTCTGCTGAATTAGAAGATCTCTGTCTCGATCAACCTAGAAAGAAATTTTTAAAAAGTATTCTTTTCTTTACCAATCATCACAGAGAGAAAATTTCAGCTTCACAACAGATTTCTGGACACTTCTGCACAGACTCAGAAAATACCAATCAGACTGTGAAAAACTGTGGAGTAATTGCAACACAACTCCCAAAGTAAGGTTTAAGACACCTGTTTGCAGACTCAAACATAATTTTTCCTATCAAGTTACTGCAATAATTCAACTTTTAATGAAAACAAATTGAGGAGATAAACTAACATTTTTTACCTCCAACGTTAAATCCCTTGATTGCTGGTTTCTAAGCTTTTCCATCTCCCTGCGGAATTTCGACTCCTTTACTTCAAAACCACCTAATTCAGTCAAGATCTTAAAATAAAAAAAACAAAAAACAAGCAAAACAAATAAAAAAACAAAATCGGAATAATGAGGAAGCGTCACAACTTAATTGCAAGAGGAACTGTCTTTGCACAGAGAAATACATACCGATCCAGGCTCTGCTCCAACATCTTCCATGAATACTCTACCAAACAACTCTAAAGAAAGGCGCCAACGTCCCAGCAACATGTCATGAGATATAACCATGCCCATGAAGCTACACTGCGGCCTGAGAGGAGGAAGGAAAAATGACAGGCACATGAAATCCAGTCAATTTCAGATGTATTTTATGTACTTCACCTTTTTCTTACCCTCAGCCTTCAACTAAATTTTTTATTCCTAATAAACAACAACACAGTACACCAAGTTTGCAGACAGAAGCACATGAAGCTGCTGAGTTTCAGCTGAAACACAGGTCTTACTTCCAAAGAGAAATTACTCTAAAAGTATGTAACTTTGCTGCTATATGGAATTCATGGTTATTAGTCTCCCTTCTATCAAGACTTCAATTTCTTTTAATAAGCTGTAATTTGATGTGAAGGCAGTTCAATCCCTAACTGCATGAAGTTTGGCCAGCACCATCAGATACAGATGGCAACCTGTCAATTCCAGTTGTTAAACTGAGGACATCAGGACATCACAGTAGGTCTGCAGCAGGAAGTCAGGGAGTAAAGGACTGTCTACAGTTTGCATAGATCTCTTTGAAGACTGTTCTACTGTTCAATTTAGAAGCTATGATCAATCACAAACTACAAAGTCAAACTAAATTAAGCTACCCACTTTAATTCAAAAAGACTTTTTCAGAGTCCCAAGCATCTGTTTATCAGGTCAGAAATATATTTCACAGATTAATTTTTAACTCAACTACCTGAAAGATGTGAGAGGTGGCCCTTCACTTTCTGTCAATCCTATCTCTGCCAATAAGCTGCTTTTCAGTTGTGCTGCAAGATCATGAGCTGAAGGCCCTGGTTTTGAACTCTCAGATTCTTCTGTAGGCACATTTTGTTCCTCCCCTTCCTTCTTTTGCCGATTCTGCATGCTCATAACATTTTTTAAGTTGGCTGCATAAGACATTTTAGTTGGAAGAACCTAAACAAGAAGAAGTAAAATTTAATTGCACTTCCAAAGCATTCTAGAAGGCTTTTTCACCACATATATACCTACATGCGTATTTTAAACAACTCAAAACTGAGCACTGTAATTGACCTGCTAAAACAAAATAACCTCCATCATTTAAAAAAATTTTAAAAAAACAAACACATGCACACAAAAAAAATCCCACCACACCATCATTTTCCCCACTTTATGTTTGCATTTCATACGTTTGCCATTTAATTCTCATTCTGTACGCAAGTAAAATCTACTGGGCTATAGGGAGATTCAAATCTTTTTGTCACAAGTAATTATGTAATTGGCATTTCAAAGTTAACTCAGGATTGTACCACAGCATTTAAAAATATTCCCTGAAATCTGCTATAAATCAATAATCATAAAAGTTCCTATATTTTTAAAAAAATAAGCATACTTGACATAGGAAATTCAAGTTTTCACTTGCACTAGGCTTTGAAATTATCATTTGGAAAGCTACTTAAAATTCACTCTGAAAACATTCAAGTGTCTTTTTACAGAATGAAGGCATTAGTTTAAACTACCATATTGTTTAAAATAATAAAAACTTTACATTTACCTCAAGGCAGTTTCTATCCACTGTAACTTCCATTAAGCATTTTCCACTGTTGGCAGAAGATGAATACAGACCTTGACTGGGTCGACCAAACAGATCTTCTTTCCGAGCATTTGGCTGAAAAGTAACAAAAGCATTCTGGGTAAATAATATACTTCAGTTAGGAATGAAAAAGCAAACTGCAGCTTTCTTCCAGAACACCATCTCTGATGTCACCTGTAACAGATGGGGCTGGTCTGCCAGGGGGATTGCCTCTGCCAGAGGAACCTCAAAAGGATTGGGTGGAATGCAGCCAAGGAACGTCATAGAGTCCGATCGTCTGAAAAATGGATGGTTTTGGCCAGTCTCTGCTGGGAGGGAGTCCTCATCTTTGTCATTGAGTGTAGCACCTAAATATCAGAGAAGATTTCAAGTCAGTTTTCACAGTTATAAAAGCAAAGGATTTAAAATGCCAAACATTAGTATCTCTTAGCTATCTGACTGGAGGAGCATCTCCACGAATTTAATACCTCTACAGGATGCTTCCACAAATGCTGTATCTTTATTAAGTTGCTTGGTCATCACTTTTATTCTTTTTACTATACCTAGCTTTACTGAAGAGGGACCTTACACCATATGTACTTTGTTTAGAGTATACATTCTACCATTTTCAGCAGCAGTTTCATCAGATAAAAAAAATAAATCAGTTTAATTCAAATATTTTGTCATTGTGTAGAATGATAACTAAGGACAAAAATGCTGCAGTTTAGAAAGAAAGGAAACAAAAAGAGGGTCCTGAACTGAGGGGCAGTGAAACAGTCAATGGCAGAAGAAATTTTGTGCAGTAACAATGGTAAGAAAGATCTAACTAAAACCCACCTTTAACGTAATATATAGAAGTAGCAAAATTTATTCAAAGTCTCAGCTAGCTAAAGGGGGAAAGTCTGTCATTTTAGTATGCTATGCAAGTGTTTCTGTATACTAACTTTGATTGGTGTCATCATCATTTTCATGTTCTGAATCTTCATTGTCAAGACCCAGTTCCAAAAGTTCCCGAGTTCTTGGGAAGAAGGGAGGCAGAGGGGGAAGGGAAAGAAAAAGTCAATCATCTTGAAGAAATTATTAGGCAATACATTTACATCTGTAGCAAAATCAGGAAGTGTACTTAAGATTGACACATAACAAGAAAAAACTCACTCTAAAAATCGAAGTACTGTAGAGAACTTATTACATGCTTACTCAAAATACCACTTGCACAGTTACCCTTGGAGCCACTTGGCCATCTACTAAGTTTGATCTTAAAAGTTACACCTTCAGGCAGTGATGGATATACTTGTTTTTAAAGACTATATCAATATAAACATGATCAGGTAATTGACAGATTTCAATATGTGATTTTTGGGGGAAAAAGCAGCTTTCAGAGGTATGTTATTCCCTGGAAAAAGCTTAAAGCTGAGGCTCTAATTACTCAAGTCAGACAGTACAAAAACTTGGTTACTGTATATCGTTCTTACTTGTGAGGAAATTACTGTTGACAACAGCACGCTCTGGTATGCATTTTGAGGTCATAACAAAGCTTACATTACCCAGATAAAGTAGGAGTCCACTCTATATCTATCTGAAATATATCTAAAAAATATCTTGTATTTTATTTACTGAATTCATAGAGAAAATGAAAAGTTAAGTTTGACCTGCAGTATTAAAAATTAGGAAGGGGCAAAGTTCTGCATTTATTTAACTGTTGACTCGGACTGTTCAGGTACATTACCTAAATACATGGTATAGACGACAAACGTGGACATTTTTGCCATCATTAACTGCCATTTGAAATGAAAAAAAAAATCTTAAAACATCTTAAAAATTAATAAATGCACCTTGTAAAATGCTGCAGTTGAAATGGCAGTTTTTTAACTCAAGGACATTTTCAGTTATTGACTTCCCTACTGTGCTTTAAATACCAGGTAAGTCTCAAATACACACAGCAAAATGGAAAACAAAACCACTAAGCCCATCATACCAGACACTGACATTTTCTCTGATGTCATTTATAACATGTTTGACAGATATCTAAATAAACTGTCATCATGTCAAATGTGAGCAGCATTTTTCAGCTGAGAAATTGTCCTGAGTATGTCTTTCAGAGGCACTGCCATGGAGTTAAAAATCCAACTCAAGTTTCAACAGTCAGAAAACGTTTTACCACAATCAGCATAGAAAGATTTGAACAGGGTATTGCAACAAGCTTAGCAAACACAGGTACATTATATACCATTATATATATTATTTTTATAATATGCATGTTACTACATATACACACAGACAAATGTATATATTTATATGAGCTGCTGAGTAACAATGCCAATGACTGAAACAAAAGGGCATATGATGCTTTTGCCTAAGTTTTTGCTTCTAGGAGTCAGCCTCGATACCTTTTCCTTTCCAGCTGAGGAGTATCCAATGTTGTCTGTTGATTCATTGCTTTAATCCAATAAATAAGGGCTTGAAAAACGTATGCTACATGCTTTAGTGAACAGACATCTAGAACAGGAAGAACATCCGAGTGCTCGTCATTGTGAGAACGCATCAACGACAGCGCGTAGTTCAGGAAATCACCACGTGCTGACATCATTCCCTGACGGGCACTGAGCAAAGTAGCACGTCTAGTAAAAGAAAAGGATTGAATACAGAGAGATTAGGCATCACAAGAGAACGAATCCTTTACATATTAGTCTCCCTACCTGAAATATAGAGGTAAAACCTCAATACACCTCCACAAAAACCGTGTTACAATCACACAACAAGCAATTCAGATGCAGTGATGCAGTTCAGGTTTGAGATGAATCTAGTATGTCAGAATAAACCAAACAGTAGCAACAACACAGGAATCCAACTTATATCAAAACAGTACCTACACTGCTGCACTACAAAATTAGATTCCTAAAATGCCTGGGAATAAGATTTGACTGTAAAACTGGTAATTCATATTGCATGCAATAATCACAAACTATTTTTATACCTTCTTCCTTCAAGCGTTCTTAAGCTGGCTTCCTCACGGGCTGTCATCCTTTCCCTTCTAGCTGAGTTCTGAGAAGCATGGAGAGGATGATTTGGATGCCCAGGATCACCAGCAGATGATAACGCAGAACCATAACGCAGCTGAGCTTCAGTGGAGTCCATGATACTAACCATCCAATTCCAAGTAGGAATAAGCTTTTCTTCTACATAATTCTATAGAAAATGAGATTTAATTAGTTTTGCAAACAGTAACATAAGCCTTCATCTGATTCCCTACCAAAAAAGAGACTGTAAAACCATGTTCAAGAATGACCAATGATCGGTTTCTGAAAGTCCTGTTGAGAGTGCTGATTTACTGTGGTGGTACGCAGCTCTCATTGCTCAATACCTTGTTTGATGTCTGTAAAGCATTCTCACCATCCCCTCCCTCTCTTTTGGGCATTTCTTCTACTCCTCACCTTATAACCACTCAGCATCTTTCATCTTGGGGATTTCAGCTGAATTCCTGACTTTCTAGTAGCTCAAACAGCCCTCACTGCTATGGTATTCAACAGCCAGATTTTCCACCTTCTTCATGCCTTGCAACTTACTCAGTGAAGATGAGAAAGTTAATACCTGCACACAGAATTATGTCTGCATACAAGCTTCTCTTCCCAGTCTAGTCTTCTCTTCACCTGGTCCCAATGCAGCCTCTGCAAACCTGCATTTCTTGCCACCTGCTAATTCCATTGACCTGTTAGGTTTTTTGATCCAACATCAGGCTGCTTTCTTCATTCCTCTACAAACTGGTCTTCAAAAACAACCCCCACACTCTTAAATGGTTTTGTGTCCACTAAACTAACAAAATGCTGTCTCAACACCATTCCTGTATCCAAACAAAACCTTTGCTGTCAAGCTTTCACATGCTAATAACAAATATCTTGCTGCCTCAGCTGGACAGATCTCCTGTTTACTTTTCCCGTTAATCTCCTGAACAGAAAATTACTTTAGCCTCCTCCATAATAAAACTACACTTTCTTTTTCCTTTCCCTGTGTATTTACCCCAGTGTTAGATCTCAGAGTATCTTTCTAACCTTTCTTTTCCAAATCAGAAGGCTTTTCTTTCCATCACACTGTGAAAACTGAGCCATACAAATACCATGTGACTCAATTACAAGGAAATACATTGTCACCAGATTTTCACATCCCAGCACACCACACTACTAACAGAAAACAGCATCACTTGATTTCTTGGCCCCTCCAAAGCAGCCATGTTATTCTGACAGTTGATTTTTGTACTTATTTCAGCACAGATGATTTCACTCTATACACTGTGCTTACATACAAGTTGATACATACTTCCTGAACACACTGGAGTTCCTCCTGGCTTGTCAGTCTTTGAAACTTATGTCTATACATGTCAGACACTGGTCTTCCCCTTTAAGTATCTTCTCTAGAGATGCATTTTACATATACAGTAAGTCAGTCAAGAGCACTGTACCAAAAAATATGCACGTCAAACAGAAAGGTTGTATTGAAATTATGTTCTTTGCAAAAATTTGCATGCTCTTACCTGCAAGTTAACTGCATCTTGGTAAGTCAGCTTCACTGCAGCTGGGATCTGGGAGTATACTAAATGATTGTACTTGGGAATCAGACCCATCAGGTCAGATATCTGCCGTATCACAATACTGTATGCTCTTGCTAAGCTGCTTGCAGACGTTAAATAGCTGCTTGCATTGCTGGCTTCAAGTGCTGCAGCTGCTGCTGCAGCACTTGTGCTGATGGTGCCACTCCGACGTAGGTTTGATGGATCAATATAAATCAAGCCCGCTGAACTTGCTAAACATTAAAGAAGATATGACATTAATTAATCCATTTAATCTTTGCTATGTGTTTTGTGTATTGATTGATATAATGAAGATTCCCAGAAATAAACTTGCAAGTATTACTGACATCACAACTGTAACTAGCAAAAAATTACCAGCTACAATAAGCACACTCAGATCTTCTTAAGAACTACAACAGATCCTTTCATTTTTTTAAATTCAAAACTTAAACTGGAACAGTCAAGATAGGTCAGCACTAAGACAAAAAGATAAAATTTCCTCCTTAAGAGAATAAACAAAAACAGAGGAAGGAACCAAGCCAGAGCTAACTGACATTCATGCATGTAATTTACTCAGACTTGCCTGCTGGGGTTGACGTACTAGAAGGAGCTGTGCTAGTAGTCCTCTGGTTTTGGGTATTCCGTACAGCCCATTGCATGGAACGGGGAGCCTGGGCAGCACCATTGGCATGTGAGCTATTTGTGGTTCGTTCTAGAGGCTCATCAAGCATGAAGGTCTCCTGCTCTATGTCGTCACTCTGACTGCTGCTGCTATCAGAGTCACTGGAATCATTTGATTGAGAATCATCTTCAGAAAAAAATGCTGGCACACTGCTTGCTCCTGTTGAGAAAATAAGCAATAGAAACTACACATACTAAAAAGGTTCAAGTACCACTATTGAAAATGTTTAAATAAATTATAACATACGGCTAATTGTCTACACGTGTCATGGAAAAGCAGTATGACTACTTACATTTCAAAATATAAATTAAAAAGTAATTTGATTTAAAAATTCTTCACTCATTCTAACCCCAGGCAGTGAATTCTAAAAATTATGCTTCTAAACTGGACAATAAAACAGTTGTGCTCAAAAAGCTGTACAATATTTTCTCAAGTTTTGTGTATTGTTTTAAACCATAAACCATTGTTTTAAACTTGTATGCTAAAAACAAGTGAGAACATTTCATTTCACAAGAGTGCAAAGTAATCTCTGTCTAACATACGTCTTAACGCATCTGTTGTCCGAAAAGTCTGCATAGTACCTTACTATTAGAACAGAGGAAAAAGAGGAAACATGGGGAAGAAGGACGGGACTTAATCCTAATATCTGAATTTAAACAGCTAGACTAAACAAAAAAAAGATGTGGTGTACCTGCTTCTGACCCAGCAGTAGCTGCAGTGACAACACTTCTGCGCCCACTGGCATTGTCCTGGTTACTGTGGTTACTCTCACTGTCACTTTCTGTTTCAGCAGCAGCTAACAAATCCAACTCCATATCACTGCCTATAAAAACAATATACAAAACATCCCATGTTTACAAAGAGGGAAAAATGGAATTACTGTAGTGACTTATGTAAGATGCATTAAATAAAACACAGAGCCTCCTCCTACAGCAGAAGTTAGCACATATGCAAGGAGGTCATAAAACCAGAGCAGAGACATGCAACAACACTTGGAATATGTTTTCTTATTTTTCAGCAATTAGCAACCCCCAGCCCTCTCACTCTGTATTGCACATACACATTCAACACACACACTGAAAATAAAGACTTTAGGGCTTCAGAATTAGTCACTCAAACCAAAAGACTGGACAATTCTTCATAGACATGTGAAAGACAATTAACCCTATGCTGTTTCAAACTAGTATCTAAGGAATACCTGAGAACTTTTAAAAAAATCTAATTAAATATAAAGGTTCTATTCCAGTTTAAGTTTTGAGACTGAAAGTTTGAATACTCAACAAATCAATAAACAGATTTATTGTACTGTAAATGGGTTGACTGGAATCACAAAGCACAGTCAGAAAGAGAAGATAATTTTCTTTTTTAAACATAGCTTTGGGCCATCTAATCCCAAACTAAGTAATACAAGACAAGTGATATTAATGTCAAACATTTTCATACAGAATTGATTAATTTTGTCTGCAAAATATTGAACCATAATTTAATATTTTGTGATTGGTTTGAGAACTAGCTCACCATGATTCAGATGCCTCTTGAGAACATCTACCACAACAATGATTGTATCATCAGCCATACAAGAGCAGGGCTATTTTTTTAGTTCTTCAAGTAATAATCTATGTCAACTTTTACAGTAGCAAATACGAAAAGCAAAATACATATTGTTAACCAAGAGCATTGTATCATAAAAATGTTCCAGGACTTGTCTACTACAAGTTAATCTATAATTTTATCTCCTCCTGTAAGATGTGTAGTCTGAAACCGCCGGATTCTCTCTACTCATGCAAATCTCCCAAAGTTTTGTAATTAGTGACTTCAAAGATGCCTTTACTTTTTGATGCAGTTTTCTCATTCAAGCAGTACTGTGCAAGATGTACATTATACGTACCATCCTCATCATGCTCATCGTGCTGTCCTTCTGCTTCAGCATTTTCTTCACCATGTTCTTCCTGTTCATCATGATGGTCTTCTTCACCAGCCACCCCTTCCACCACTTCAACCTGGAAAGAGCATTGTAGTTTTATTCTAGAGTATCTTCCATATCAGAGATAATCTGTGTGTTTTCAGAAACACAGTGCAAAATTTGATTTAAAAGCCAAGAAACAAAAATCACATCTTAGAAAGATGACCTCAAAATTGAATTGACATGAACAAAAAATGAACTTACAGCCCAGTAGTTGTACGTGGCTGTATAGTCTACAGTGTTGCGGAGGAAAAAAAATCAGGTCCACAGATACAACAGCCTGGAACATTAGATTTTAATGCTGAAAGGGTAAAACTGACTACAAAAACTAGAATTAGTTTCTAAATACTGAAGTGCTATCATCCTGCTAAAAGACCCTCCAGCTCTCTAATAGAACCTACATGAGAGCAGCCTTGTGCTGAAAGGCTTCAAAACTTTCTTAACAGGGGGTTATAACAGAAAGAGAACAGAAAACAACAACTGCAAAGCTCTATTAAAAAATGCTTACAGCAGAGCAGGATTTCATAAGGTCCTACTCTAGGTCTTTTGCAAACCAGAGGTCTCAATGCATGGATTTCTGGTTGAAATATTAAAGCAAACATGAATACGAAAAAAAAAAGCTGACCTCTTCCACATCTGCGGAAACAATATCATCCTGTTCTTCATCCCTGCCACGAACTGGTTGTGACTGGCTGATTCGTCTTTGCTGAGGATTCCTTATGATGTAAGATGACTGAGATTGACTAGAACTTAAAAAAAAAAAAAATATAAAACTAAAATGACCCAAAAAGTAGATTTGGACCTCTAGATGTCACTTAATGTAAAGCCAACAAAGACTCCCAAAATGAAATCACCTTTAACAAGTCATTGCGAATGAATAGTGAGCGTTAACAAATTTTACCTGCTAGACTGGTCAGATGATGGTCTGGGTGGCAGAGGCTCCACAGAAAACAGTTCTTCACTTCCCTGCATGGCATCTATACTAGTGCTAGCAAGAGTAAATGGTGCAGTAGGACGTGCAATTCCCATCCTGACTGGAATAATTAGAGATTCTGCTACATTGCACAACTCTTCAACAGCATAGGGCAATAATGCCTGGAATACACGTTTACATTTTCCAATTGGCTGTGGAATAAAATTGCTAGGAGAAAAAGATACAGAAAAATAAAGGTCAGGTATGTCTTTTTTCCCACAAAACTTCATGGCAATATTATTTGTCTTGACTTTTTGAGAAAAAAAATTATCTTTAACAGATAGATACATTTGTGTGCATAATAACAATATGAACAGCTATCGAAGGTAGTTAAAATTATTTATCATTCAGTAATTCAAGACTAAGGCTTGATATCTAAATCTACTACTGACAACCACTGACTGCAATTTTAACATGTCAAAAAAAGCTACTTTCAAAAACTCTTAACAGAAAGGATCAATACAAACATGTAAGTTTAACCAGTGTTGCATTAAAAAGCTACATGGCATACCACCAGATATTGTGCCATCTTGAGGTTTGCTTCTTTCCACATCTGTCTACAGACCACAAATTAATTCAGATGTTTCTGCCTATTGTTGATCTGCGTCAACTCATTCAATATGAGAATAAATATTTAAATAAAGAGAAAAGGCAAAAAAGACCACCACAACCAACACACACATCTCCACCACTTACTTTTTCTTTTTGGAGGAAGCCATTTCCACACTAAGAATGACAAACACTCTTGCCACAGAACGCAGAAATCTCATTGTAACAGCAATAGCTTCTTCTCTGCGTCCTGGTGTATACTTGTTTTGTAATTCCTTTACCAGAGTACCCAGCAAAGTATCTAAGAGCTGAAGAAACAGGTCATTACAATCCAGTTTAGAAGCATGAAACAAGACAGATTAAGATCGCCCTTCAAAGGGTGATCACAGTCGTTAACAGTATAAATTCACAAAACCAAGACTAACTTGAAGTTACCTTCAAATTCGTCCCCAAGACACAATATAATATCACTCAGAAAATCTATGTAAAACACAGCTTAGAGTGCTTACCAAAATGTCTGCTGTACACTTGACAATAAGGCAGTGTGTAAAACAGTCCAAGCGAATAGTTCCACTTTGCTGATTAAGGTAAACTTGCTCTTCAGGCAGAAGATGACCTATCCTACTGCTTGCACTAAGACTTGGAAAAAACAAAAAGAAAGGAAATAAATTTATATAAGTCAGCGGGTCTCAAATATCAGATCAAACTTTACATTGACAACTATGTGTAAATACACACGGGTCTTTATTTTCCTGGGAGCCAAACATGATCATGGACTTCAGTGCATTCCAGTCCTGCAAAACACGTTCCAAAGCAAGCTGGGCAAAACGAGGAGGTTCTAAATCATGATCAGGCATATCAGAATCTAAAAAGACAAAAAAAAAAGGGGGGGGGCAATATAAGAAAGAGGTACTGGAATATGGAATTTCCCATTTATTTCACTGAAACAGCTCTTACCTTCAGGATTTGCAGTTTTACGATTACGATCTTCCCTAATTCTAGGTGGTCGGTACTGGCAATGTTCTACAGTTTGCCTGGCAACTGTCTGAACTAAAAACAACAGCAGATGTTCTCCCCTGCAATGAAAAAAATTATTAATGGAGGTATGATATACCACATTCTTAAAAAGAATAAAAAAATTTCTGCCCTAGTCATTGCAAATTTGAACTTGCCTGCTATTTGGCATGGTAACAAGATTTGTGGTGGTAAGCAGGCGGTAAAGGAGATCAAGGCGAGCAGACTTTTGTCCAGCAATTAGTGTTTTACACTTGCACTTTTCCCAGCAATCACAGTAGGCTGTTGGAGATGTTCGTTTGAGCCTATAAGAAATAGAAAAGGTGAGGTGCAACAGTGTTCAGTAATATACCAGTCTTCTCTAAACAAGCGAGGGGGCTTAAGTGCACACATTAAGATTCATGATGGAGTGTTTAGTTTCTTACAGTAGAAAGATGCCAAACCTAGCTTAAAGAATAGAGCTTATATTTTGCAAAACTTGACATTTGCTATTCATGTTTCTTACTCTCATTTTAAGAGGGCAGCTTCACTACAGAGCTCTTCATACTGCCTTAGTAAACTCATCCAAGACCATTTATTCTTCTCTAAAATAGCCTCCACCCAAGAATATTAAGTTGGAAATATTCATGACATGCAGTAAAATCTCAGTTACTGTTACAGTGCTGAGAATATCTTTATAATTGTATCTGTTAGCTTATTATAGCTAGGATATTAATGTTGTAAGATTCACAGCCTGTAACAGCAGCACAAAACATCTGCAGCTTCAGAGCTTTAGATCAGGTTGATCTGAGACTTCTTGATGGCTTGCTCATTTTTCCTTTTATTACAGTTAAGAGATTAGTATGCTACTTCTTTCAGAAAGTTCACAAGAATGATCTGTCATCAGGATTCACTAGCTCCAGAAAACTCCTGGGGGCACCCAAAATGAAAACATGGTATTATTTAGATAATATTCTTAGAATATTAGGCACTTCAAGGGTACCAGAATTACTCATTTACTCTAAATTTTACAAACTGAAAAGTACAAGACTGCTTCAGGTTACTCTTTTAATTCTGACCCATAAAATAATTCTTACAGAGTAGAATGAAAAGAAGGTATTTGAAGTATTTTATTAATCTTCTTTGTCTAAGACAGGAACACTTTGAACAAGGAAAAATCTTATTAACTATCAGTAAACAAAGGAAACAACAACATACTGATTTAATTATAAGAAACAGAACACAATACTTACTTGCAGTCATGTCCTTTGTGACAGACCCTTGCACATTCTGTGCAACAGCAAAGTGATTCCAACAGGCCACATGTTCGGCATTCAAATATATCCTAAAAAAAAAAATTACCAAAAATATTATGCATCATTTTCTCCCTACTGCACTTGCAACGTTAAAGTATTTCAGGTTACAGTAACATTGCACTGGTTCGAACTGATGCCTTGACTTAGAAGTCAGTCAGTCCTAGAAAGAGAAACTATGTTGCTAGTTAGAATGTTCAGTGTTTTCAAAGAGCTCTGTCCATCCCACTTCCTGCCAAAGTTAAGCAGAGGAAAAGCCACACCCATTAATAGCCCTGTTCCGAGGAATACAGTGAGTGTTGAGAGTACAAAGCAATTCAGGGAGGTAGTAACTACGCCAGATGTAAAAGTTACAGTAATATACACAATGCAATTAATAATTTAAAAATCCGATTAGTAGACTAACACAATACATGGCTGAAACATATTCCTATTTACTTTAAAAGAAAAAACAAAAAACAAGCTTACTTGGTTAATATGTTCTGCACCAGTCCAGGTAAAACTGCATGTGTCATTACAACACAAAACATACAAAGGAGAGTCATCTGGGTTGGTACCAGAAGGACAAACCATTCCCATGAACACATCATCTTCTTTTTCACTGGAAGTTGCTTCAGCTAAAACAATCAATATAACACCAGTGTTAAAAACAACACCCCAAAAATAACTGAAACCTACCCATAGAATCCATATCTAACAGATGTTTGCCATTACAAAATCTCATACAGAATTGCAAGTTTGAATAAAACCTCTGTTACAGCTGTTTGAGAAAACTTTCTGCTTGTCACATTATTTCTTAGAGAAGCTACTGCAAATTCCCAACTGAAAAGCATAACCATCAACTCTTCCCCAGTTTTAAATTCACTGATACTTTAGTCAATTTAATAAATTCAGTGGACCAAAATTTTGAAGGATTATGGACAATATTCTTAAAAGGAATGTCCTTGTCCCATGCATAGTCCTATAGAACTGTGGTGTGACAATGTTGTATCTGCTTAAGTTTCTCCCTAAGTTCAATTTCAGATATTTTTCTTAATTAAATACCAACACTGATAAATAGTCACAAAATGTTTGTTTGTGGGTAAGTCTTTTCAGGAACAAGATCTAGCTTGGCATACTGTTTTATCATATCAGGTTTTTTTCAATTCAAAGAAAGAAGTTCTAGGTGATACCTTTGTGCTACCTTAATCCACTGGTTTGAAAAGCAATGAAATGCTGAGAAGTCTAAAAAGAACACAAAAGCAATAATATTCATAGAAATCTATCGTAATATACACACTAAAGAGGAAGTTACTGGAGAGAAGCAAAATTTTCAAAATATGCATACAATGTTAACAATGACTCTGCACACATGGTAAACTTTAGAAGTAAACTGCATGCTAATAATTACTGAAACTGTTGTACCTTTAGCAATTTTCTGTGCAGTTTCTAGAATGGTAATTGCAGCAGGATATGCTCGGCCACTAACTGCTGACATAAATGGTGTCATGCCTCTTGCATCCCTAGGGGAAAAAAACAACAGACAAGTTAAAATACTGAATTTTTTTTGTTATAACAGGTGATGGAGGACACAAATATATGAAAATTTAGCACTGCTAATCTTGTGCAAACAGAAAAGCCAGAGAGTGAATAAGCACTCTTATTTGTTTTACTTCTGTGAAACAGACGTACTTTTAAAGGATGGCAGGATACAAATACAGCTGATAATCTAACTTTCTCCATTTTAACTAACAGTCTTTTAAATAACCTTTCTAAAAGGCTTCTACATCATAAGTTTCGGGTGATGTAACATTACATAGGATAGTGAGAATTCATACAAAAATTCTTACTTAGCTGACAGCAGTTCTCGTAGATAAGGTTGTAGAACAACACTATCACATAGCAATTTCAGTATGAAATGAGCATTTGCCTTCCGATCCTTTGATTCCACCACAGATGGTTCGGTAGAAGGACCTGTAATGAGAAAATAAATTGCAGAGAAACTGTTTTTCCTCAAAAAATGACTACCTGTTAAAAGTAAATAATTCAATGATTCACTGGGGTGATTAATTAGTAGCTTGACTATTCAGTGGTTCCAGCAGTACTTCACTGAAGTACTGTAAATTTCAGTTCCAAATTACATTCTGAAATACAGAGAGCAATCCCAGTTTCATACTGATTACAACAGCTTTACATATTTTTCATTCCCCAGGTAAATATAATTTTTACATAAAGCATAGCACGGTGCTTCATTTACTTTCTGCACACTTGTGAAATTCTGCTTCAATCCAATCTTCATCTGATAACAGGCATTTTCATATGCAGAAAGTCTGTGCAAGCAAAGACAGCTTTTGAGATTATTCTCCTTCTAAAGCATAATCAAATAAGCAGTATGTCCTCACCTGGTATTGTGGAGGTGCTAGGTCCTTGGCCGGTGCCAGTCGCTGCTGTGGTAAGAGATCCCACAGCGGGGGCCAGGATAAAATCAATGTCACCATCTTTCAGTAAACAGAACAGCAGGATGTATATCAATACATAAAAACATCCCTAACAACATGCTCTTGCTGCAATGTCTAACACACTGCAGGTTTTCTGTGTTTATCTGGTACTCTTTCCTACAAACGGCCACATTCCTAGATCAGTAATGTAACTCAGCATTACAAAGTGCACTTCCCAGAAGTTTGACACCAGCGTTAGAAAGACACATACTGGATTGGAAAACAGCTGTTAAGTCTTCCATAAACTCTTAAAGTTACCTCAATGACTTCTTGCTACCTCAATGGCATTAGACAGATTTCAGTGTGACACTAAAATAAGTTATTCACCTTAAAAGCCATCGGTTCCTTTATCAAATCTCTCCTTCTACAGTATAATGTGATACATGAGCAGACTTACCTGGATCCATTGCAGGAGGATCTGGAACCCAGCTGGGAGGAGCAATTGGTGGAGAAACCGGGTCCTGGTGATCGCTTGATGAAGCACCAGCTTCATGTCTGCCCAATCCAGCAGCTCTCAAAGATCTTCTCATCATTTCCCTTAATCTCAAACTGAATAAAAAACCAAGGCAAAAATACCCACATTTTCATTTATAATTAGAACATTTTAAAACAGAATTTCACACTGGGAAAGGTAACCAAACTCTGCTATCTTATTTTATTTCAGAATAAAAAATAACCCAAGGGATATTTTTCATTACCATATTCCATTTTGTTGCAGCAGAATATAACAGCCTTGAAAAAAGAGTCAGCAAGCAATGTATCAAGACAGATTTGAGGCCAGAATGCATCCCTAGCCACCACCGCACTGCCTCTTGCAGGCAGCAGCTGATGGGCATTATCACCACTGTATGACATTCCCTTTACCCCAGGCTCATTGCCAGGGGTGTTAAGCTTATGCAAAGATTTGCTCTTGTTGCTACTGCTTTTGAAATCTAACTACAAGAGGTTCATGAAAGAATAAAACTAGAGCTCTAGTTTGGTGCTTGAAGAAGTGAAATCTGACTTCAGGCTAGCAACAGAGCCCATTCTTAAACTATAGGAAAGGAAAGAAGTAGTAACAGACTGCTAAATAATACGGCAATTAACATACAGAGAAGAAGAAAACATTACTTAGTTTACCTTCTGCTGCTTGATGATCCTGCCCTATTTCCTGGACCATTACTTGACACAACAGAGATTGCATTTGCAATGGCTTCCACAGCTGAGAGCCTTTCAGCAAATGTATTCCTTTCAGAGCGCTCTGCTTCTGAAAGATTAAGAAAAGTGTCAGTGCTAAAATTTCACTTGGGGAAACTATAAGAAAGGAGTATAAAATATGAAGTGTCACTAGTCAGAAAATGTTCCCTGCAATTTTATTTTTTTTTTTTTTTAATTTAGAGAGACAGTAGGTTTTTATTTTAGATTAGCTTAAAGATTCTGACTGGTTTGGTTTCTAAAAGGCTATCAAGGAAGTAAATTCAAGGCAAGGACAAGCTTTCAGTTTTAAGTATCAAGAGACAAGGATCTATGTATGTAGCTCATTGCAGACACTTGCTGAGTCAAGGCTTCGAAAGCAATAACAACAAAACAAAACAAACACCTACACAAAAAAAAAACAAAACACAAAAAAACCCCAGACCATCACTAGAAAAACAAACAAACCCCACTTCATAATGAGCATCCATGAACAACAACATAAAGTTGTAAGATACACAGTCTACATATGAACATGCTTAGGAAAACTGTGCTATAATAAGGCAGCACAAACAGTTTGCATCAGAAAGAATGAGCATTTCTTCTAACATCTACAGCCCTGAGCAGTGTAACACCTAAAGATTCTATTCGTAATGAGGACTGAATTGTGTCAAGGGTGATACAGAAGAAATAAAAAGCTTCATTGTACAGTTACAACTTGAAGCAGCCACCTTAATCAAAGACCTAATGTAGATTTATTTATCTGCAAGATAAATACACAGATAAACCAGTAAACTCAGCTGTACAAGGTTTGCACAGAGTAACAGTCACTGCTTCTTTAGGAACCACTGACAATTAAAGATTGCATAACCACTACACAGCAAATTATGAATCACTAGCACCACAGATCCAGAAAGAACTGAAAGAGAAGTCACTTTCAGCACAACTCAGGCCAATTTTCCTTTCAGTGGAGCGAAAGACAATTTTCAGTACAAATTAGAAGGAAATGGAAAAGGTGTATTTCTGAATACAGAAAAACATTTTAAGTGACTCTGCTTGTTCTTTCAGGACATGTCTCAAAGTTGCTAGTGTTCACCTTCCACTTACAGGCTTTTCCAACTGACAGTCATCTTCTACACTTATTTTCACACTATCAATATTAAGATCTGGATGATTCTTTCTTTTTTTTTAACAGAAAAGTGCTATTAATACCTTTCATTCAAAGAATGAAAAAGTAAGGTGTTTGTCAAGCTATGTTTATTCTGTAGATCCTTCTACTCATCACAACCTGAAGTAGCAAAGGTCTTCGGTTTTGCTTGTTCACAAGCATATGCAGGCTTCTTAGACAAAAATCACCTACTATCCACAGCAGGTGACTACTAAGCACTTAGCAGAATACTACTCTTGTGCCTCTAGCTCTATACAGGTTGACCTGTAGCTCAAAATAAATTGCCATTGTATTTGTGTAATACTACTTTCTCAGATCCACTAGTTCTCTTAACTCATGACCTATCACTTAGTACTTCTGGACCCCTCACACAGAGGGTCACAGCTCTGGAGAGTGATCGCTCCAGCAATACAACCACCTCTGCAACAGGTTTCACCTGTTCTGATGAAAGTAAACTGTAACTGAATTTTTGCTGCTCCACGTTGGAAGTCAATGTTCATTTCTGGAGACCCATCAATTGTAAATGCTTTGGGTCTAATGATAATTTGTTTTTCTGTCAGCTAATGGAATCTGTCCCAATTCTCTATGCAAAACCCCTCCGTTTTTATGTGTTCAGTGATGTTAGCTGAAATTCATATCATAACTATTTAATGATTTCACATGCTTTGGACTTTTTTTTGGACGTGTTTTTTCGAAGATCCCTTCTATTGGCTGAGGAGACTTATGAGACTGAGGAGGTACCAAGTCATGGAATGAGAGCAGCCTTCCCCCAGCTTTGTAGATCTGGGGCCACTTTTCCTGCAATTCATATATCTAACATCGCAGGAGCTATGGCAAAACTAGGCACAGGATCTAAGAGAAAAGAAAAAAGAGCTTATCCCTGCCCTCAGTATTTCCTTTCAGGCACTTGGGAGGAATCTATATGTAGAAGAGTGAAGAATCTCAGGCAGGTACTAGCTGGGAAGGAGCACTATGTTCTGAAATTGTTAAGAAGCATCATATTTGTAGTCTGGAATTGAAACCTTTACTCATAAAGCAAACGTCTTTTCTGGTTTAAGAGATGGCTGTATAACTCACAGACAGTAACATTAGTCACCACTGACCTCCAGATGATGCACAAAAAATAAACTTGCCCTAATACCCATCACTAATAGTTACAGTGACCCGAATCTAAAGATACCAAACCCCTTCAGAACAAGTTTTATGAGGGGAGAGAGAGAGGCAGGAGTGTTATGAGTCTATCAGGTTCATGTCTTTCATTTTTCAGAAAGTTAAATTACATCCAAATGAAGTTACTGTAAAAAATGTCAAGGTTGCAAAGACAAGCACTCAGACAATTAGGAAAAGTCAGATTAAGTTTGCCTATGCATCCTTATTTCAGATTCCTTGTGTGCTTACAGTAAACCAATCTTCAGTTAGACAGCTAGGTTTTGTTTATTTTGGGTTGGTTTTTTTTTGTTTTGGATTTTTTGGTCATTCCACCCACCCTGCCCCCAGCAACAAGACCCCTGCCTCAATCAGTGCACAGGATGGACGACACTAAAGATGAAGGGTTGTACAACAAGCAAGCTGTTTATGCCTTGTCTGCTGCAACATTTGGAAAGTGTGTAGTAAGGCAGCAACAGCTTGACAAGGAGAGGGAGAAACATTGTCTTACGTTTAATGCCACTGAACATCACTCTGGAGAACTGAAACCTATTTCTGCCACATCTAACAGTACACAGAACTTTGTGAAACAAGTTTTTACTAATGATCATGGTACATTTTACTAATTTCTGGACACCTAAAAGGTGCCTGACTCACAGAAATAATTAGCATTCATGAATCAACTAAAACTGCTATTATCCAGCTCTAGAATAAAGTATTTTGAAATTGCACCTGTTCAAAAAAATGAGATCAGGCCCTAGTCTTCTCAAACAGAACCCTCAAAATTAGTTAATACTTTGAATAAAGAAAAACTTCAAGCAAGAGATGAGAAAGCTGCAGCATTACCCCCATTCTATAAATAGGGATATGACGAACAATTAAGATCTATAAATGACTAAAATCCAATGACAGCACCATACAAAAATCCCACAAGGAAGTTCATTCATTATTCAGTGCAGGGTTTGTATGGTGTGCAATAGTAAGGAATGGGGCCACACACTGAATGATGAGGATAAAAAGAAATATTGAATAGCTACCCATTCGGTGAGCACCGTCCATCTTGTGCACTGAATGAGGTAGTCCTGTGGAAAAAATAGTATGACGGTGTAATTAAAGACCATTTCACAATGCATACCCATGTATAGCACATGGGTAAACTTAATTCTGGCATTTCCTAATTTTTGAGTGCTTGACTTAGCAACCTTGTTCTGTTAACATGCTTTTAATGTAACAGTATTTAATAGACATTTTTAAATTATGTCAGTAACTGGCATTAGTAAGTCCTTCGCATTTCTTAATACATCTCAGTGGCAAGTACCTTACTTATGCAAGGCATTAACATATATATAACACTCAAAAAATATTAGATACTGTTTCTTGTAAAAGTTTAGTGATATAGTGGGAATACTAGTGATATAAAGCTAAAAAAATACTTTATCTAAAATTAACATGTGAATGTCAAAAGTCTGTCTTCTACAACCAATCTTAACTTCTGAATTCTTACAAAAACTATGAGAGTAATAATGTTGTGTCAGCACCTTTGAAAGGCTAGGACACATCTTAGGTGCTAAATTTAATATACCCAAATATGGAAAGAGCAGCCTTTATTTCAGATTTTCTTGAAAATGCATACAAAGTTTATTTTCAAAGTATTTTCATTATATTGTTGTGCTCACCCTCTTCCTCTTTTGTTTCTTTGTTGCTGGTTGGAAAGCATACAGATACACAAGCATGCAGAATATTACGGTTTCCATCACATCTATGGCCAAGGAACGTCTGCAGCATTTGTGGATTCTGATCCAAGACCACTGCTTGTTCAAGATTCATCAGGTACTGTCTGCAAGCTTCATAGTCACATCGAAGAATGTGCTGCATTAATGTTTGTTTCTGTACTCAAAAGAATAAAATATTTTAGAAATTAAAAGTACAAAAGACAAAGACATATAAGCTTCCTAAATATTTCTAATTTTCCACTTTTAAAATTTATTTAAAGGTCTTTATCTGGGACCTTGTCTGGAAGTCAGAGCAGGAACTGCTGAGAATATGCATGATCTCAATTATAACATTGTTTAAAACAGCTGCGTGCATTCAGGCAGGGACAAGCAAAAGGAACGGAGAGGCTTAAGCAGTAGAAGCTGTGAGGCTCACAAAAGCATTCCTTTGGCTTCACAGCTGGATTCTTAAGGTAGCTTACTTCTGTTCCATGGCTACACATAACGGGGGAAAAGTGGTACGACTGAAAAAACCTAAGGGGTCTACATGAACTAGTTCTTACATACTTCTTTTTAAACACGTGATGTATGCACTGAGAAGCGAATTATTAGAAGCTGTTGAAGGTCTGGGAGGATCACACCATACATAACAAGCTTTTCTGCAATAACAGAATACTAATTCACTGTGCAATCCATCTCAATCTAAAGGTACATGTTACCTCCGGGTGGCAGCAGAGCACACAGAAGATCTAACCACACTGCCCCAAATCACTGAGCAGGTTTTACCAGTATGACATAGAGATTCTCAGCAGAACTGATTACAGAGCACCACAGATAAAGACAGAACTCTACAGGTGATTCAAGTGAAAAAACCTTCGCTTGACTCTCATAATTTCCTAGTGTATGGTCCAAATACACAAATTTAAAAAAGAAGAAAAAAAGTATTGCATTCTCAAGAAAATTGTTGGATCCCTCAGAAAAACTGTGCACCCATGAGATAAATAAGATTGTACAGTGTTAGTAGACCTAAAAAGGTAACCATTTTAAAATCAATGCCTAAAAAGATCTTACTCGTGAAAAGTCTGATACAGAAATCATGCACTTCAAAATGGATCTTTCTTTTTTTTGGCAAATTTGTTTGTGTTTTCAAAAGAAAGAGAATCTTCTGTTGAAACAAGTTTCTTTGAAATACTGAAAATACAAAACAGGATCTAAACACGAAGCTACTTTAAGCATAACTTTATAAAACAAGTGGGGGGAAAAAAGCTTGTAATTGGGTAGAAAAGAAAATATTTTACCTCAACAGCCATAATGATAATAGCAGCTTTCTTTTTGATGGTTGAGTTAGCAGGAAGATTTGTTAAGGAATGAACACCCATTCCAAGACTACTAATAGGTGGAAGATCAAGCCAGTCAGGGTCTCGTATCCCACCCATACAATCTTTTGCCATTGGATAGATTGTACCATTTCCATCTCTAAGAATAATAGGTGATTCCTACATTTGGGAAAAAAGGTTTTATCAGTAAGTCTCCATCACTTATAAATATTATCCTTTCAAAAAGGTCCAGTTCTTCTTGACTGCCAACAGTGATGAGTTTACCTAAGATTGCAATTTGTCACTGTCTCCTATCATTACAACTGGTGCAGCATAAGGTACAAGATTCCCTTTTGCAAATGCCCAAAATGTGCTTAACATAATAAATACTATTAAAAGTACCTTCCTTATTATATACATTCATTATGAAATGTTACCAGGGAAACATGTAATACCTACACTTTTAGCTTACTTAAATGCTCCCAATAAAGTTGAATATATTGAAAAGAAACACTCAAATTCAGCTATTTTGCAAAAAATGTTTCCTCCAATTATCCTAAATAAAGTATATCATGTTTGTGGAAGAGTTGCACAAAACCTTGATATATCATTTTTACTGTCAAATACAGATTTTTTTACTTTCTTTTGTTAATACTTCCATTTAGTCTCGCGAGTGGATTTTTATCTGATCCAGTTCCAAAACACAGCTAGATAAGTTTACACTAACCCAGGAACCACTCTGTCAAGGTCTCACCCTTTTTTTTACATTCAGAGTAGGATTTGAGTAAGATGTGCTTAGGTGAAATGATTGCTATTCCCTTCATGCCTTCAAAATATTAATGGCAGCACCAAGTCTTTCATAACCCATTTGAAAAACTATTTCTTTACCAGACTTTGGAAGAGCCTTACAGAAGACTGTACCATCTCATTCAAAGACTATGGAAGTAAATTGCAGTGAGGTTAAATGACTGAGACAGAAAACCACAAACCTGTCCAGCTGTAAAAATAGCAACACTTCTCTCATTCTGACCGAGGAATGCAATGCTGCTGGTAGGGAAATTATTTTCCTGTTCAGCCTTTCCTGTGGCAAGGTCAAATATGCAGTATCGAACCCAGTTCCCAGTTTTGAGAACAGCATGCACTCCTTCAAAGATATACACAGAAAAAAGTTAGTGTTTTTCTAATGGCATCCAGTAGAACTTCTAACTAAAGCACTTTCAAGGAATCATCAATATCAATGGGAACAACTGTTTATGTTCTTTGGACAGTAGGTGTTTTCCAGCAGGACAGGAAGCTAATCAAGGAGCCAACAGAGCTGGACTTACGGAGTAAGTCCTACTTACCTTTTGAATCTACATTTACTGCTAGGATCTCTGTTTTTTCAGGAATACACAACTTTTTAGGTGTCCTTTGAAAACAGTCAGGAACTTTTGGAGTTCCACCAGTTTTTACAACCTGAAAACATATGTAAAGTTATATGCTGTAATCAAGCACACACAGAGCTGCTATTTCAAAATACTGATTGCTTCCTCAATGTTTCACAAACACATACCTGCAGTTCATCTATTCTGAGCAGCCTACAGTCTTGGAGAAGAGAAGAAGGATCGGGATCTGAATTAGAACTGCTCTGACAGTTCGCATTACTGGAGGTGCCTGGAAATTTCACAGCAACATATGCACCATCCACTTTTAGGACCTAGAGGCAGAACACGTTAGAATTTTAAAGCTTTGACATAATCTGATTTGCTTCAAAATAAACCAGACCTTTATGAGAGAAATAAAAACATTTACAACAATCAGTGATAGATTTTACAGCTCTTGGTCATTTGCCTTGTTGTTTAACTAAACTTACTGAAATCTTAAAAACTTGGATTTCTTGTTGACTACATAAGCATCCTGAACCAGATCAATTACCTCACTTTCCGCTTACATCAGATTCGATGTGTCCAAAGAAATGCTAACAGCTTGTAAAGTGCTGGAACTCTATGGTGACTTTCAGAGTCCACAGGGCAAATATGCTTTCCTTTCCCATTCAAGAAGAGAATCATGTATCTTTAAAAGCTGATTTGGCTTAGAAGATATTTACCTCTTCAAAGGGTAACGGAAATCAGTTCTTTACTTACAGTTACTACTGCTATTACTAGGCTACCACTATTGCCTGTTACACACAGAGAAAATAGAACTATCCATTGATGTAGCAAACAAGGAGCTTGAGTGAAGCACTTGACAGCAATTGCACATTGAAAACTCCCAAGCAGAGATGTGGTATAATGAGCTGGCACCAAACAAAATAAATACGCAACAAACATGCCTCTTTAACTGAAATTATGTAAGTCTGAGATAATTGAAAAACTCATTAACAAAAATAAAATGCAAAAGCTTGAACGATTTAGATGCTTTAGCTTCCAAAACTAATGTACTTAACTGTTGATATTGCTAAGGCAGAAGTTTCACCAATTAGAAACAAGCATTTTATGGATCTACGTATACAATGTTTGCCTTATTAGGACTTAATTAAAATAATGTAATCAAATGAATGAAAAAAGCAAGCAACAACATGGAAGTTTAAAGATTTTTTTTTTTCTACAAGCAGAATACCTTTCTAGTGCATTTTCAACTACAGGATAATGAGATTCGATTATTCTTTTTAATGGAAGAAGAAAAATGATTTGACAAACTCAAAGATGAACACAGTTATCCCCTTTATCTTTACTATCAACCCACTGCCACACTGCTTGACACCACAATGCCACTGGTAATCACAGAATCTTTCCCTCTCCAGAATCACCACATTCCCTCTAAAGACACAGCAGTAGAAGACCAGGGAAAATACATTTTTTATTTCTTATCCAATCTCCTTGTTGTAATGGAAGAAATTTTAACATCAAAGGACAGGCTTCTACCTCTACTCACAAAGTAGAATGAGTACTTTCAAAGAAATACTGACACAATTTTTAAAATATTCAACTCTGAAGGATTAAAAACAGACTCTTAATAGGGACTGGGTAACTCTTCTGGGACAATACCCAGTCTGACCTCTTTCAATTTATTCTTTTCATTGAAAGGCTTCAATATCAGACAGAAAGAAAGGAAAAAATAAAAAGTTCAAGTGACTGACTGAAATAATGCAATAAAAAGTATAGTTTAAAGAACAAACTACTCAATACAAATCTATGTTTTGCAAAATCCCTAGGACCTGATAAGGCATAGGGACTGCAAAAGTGGTAATACACAGGAGTCTCACCTGCTTGAGGATAACTTTGATGACCAGAAGCAGTTTGGGAAGGCCTTGGTCACTGCCGATGGAAAGCCAAAATGAACTGCAGCTGCCAAAGGAAAAGGCAGCTCCAACTCAGGTTCCCTACTCCTCTGTTCTAACAGTGGCTCCAGGCACATTTACACCATTTCAAAAAGGAGATTCAGATACTAATGTGGTTAAGTAGAATATCCCAAAGTGCATGGGATTGACAAAAAAAGCTTCTATTCCTCTGACACCAGTGAGGTGTAAAAAAGGTGTATTTCAGCGTGTACCTTTTCTAATTGACACTGAAAGGAGATTCCATCAGACTCCTCATCAATGCTGACAAGAGACAAGTGCCAGGCTTTTTCATTCCATCAGTCTTCCATTAGGTGGATAATCCTGTAATGATTACCTCCTCCATCTAATTACAGACTTGGAGGAATAAAGGCTTAGTTTTGTTCCAAGCGATGAAGGATTTAAATTGAAATGAGATTGGAAGGTAATAAATTCCAAGGAGCAAGATGACACAAGAGTACATCCAGCAGACATGCTTTCTTCATTTCTTTCAAGGCTGCCCCAGTGTAAGAACTTTCACACTCTCTGGTAATTTTCTGCTTTGGCACCGTATGTAATACACACTTACAAAGCAGTGTGTAAAATGCTGATTTTAACACCTACTGGTATCAAAATAATCACAAGCACTCAAGGGAGGGCTGTTACATAATAAAGTGCCCAGAGAGAAACAAGCACATTAGAAGCTGACACCATCTACGTGCCCACTGTTGTACAAACACAGCACAGCAGAGGTCTTGGAAGGATTTCAATCAGTCAGTTTTTAGAGACATCATGAAGTTGCTGTGTACATCTGAAGGCATAGGAACATAAATCTTCTAGAAATGAAACTAGTTCAGGAATACAGGCTGAGCGTCAGTAAATCTAATTTCTATCTCTAAATTCCACCTTCTGAAGACTAAGTGAAAATTCTTTTTTTATGCACAAGAAAGAACTATGTAAATAAAATGTTTAAAGGTGGCAAACATTTTGACAGAAGCTCATACAACTGTTCAAAAATTCAGATGCTCTTGCAAGTAAAAGGACAAAAGTAATTGTTTTATTCCTCTTCCTACTTCAAATCTGAATAATTAAGTAAATTAAGATTTTTGGCCTCAGAAATCAATTAGTTTACTGCAAGTGACTTCATGTTGTGCTCAAAAAACATCCGCCAAATTACCAGTATTTCTCAAGGATGCCCCAATATTCACATGCTCCACAACCACATATTCTACTGGGTGACAGCACTGAGAGAAGCCAAGTGTTGCTCCACTGACACCATACTTTGTAACATCAAGTTCTTAACACTCAAAGTGCTTCAAAGCCTTTCCAATTTTCTGAAACATGAAAGGTAACAAATTCCAAGTTTACACCTTTTAGCAGTATATTGTCATGCAGGGTGCTCAGGCCACCGAGGCCATCCATACCAATACATCAGAGGTGACTTTTCAGATTGTGGAAGACCATGGAAGGCCAGATTAATGTATACCTGGGTGGACTCTAAAAGGGTAGAACTTCTTACTTCATGAAGTCCTAAGATTCCAGACTCATATGATTACATTTTTACAGTCTGAACCTCTGTTCACTTATGCACAAAACAGTCAGATTGTTCAGAATTCAAATCCTCTTTGTGCTTAATTCAGCTCACAACAAGCTAAATTACAAACACTACTGTTTCACAATGAATATCAGCTACTCTGGAGCCTGTAGGAGAAAACTGCCAAGTGTAACTCTTCTGCAGACGAAGGTGCCTCCGGTTTTTTTCCATACAATCACACAAATGATCCAAATTCCAAACAGAATATACAACAAGGCATAAACTAGTTTATACCCTTGTTATAAACTGTATTTCTGTCTTTAACCTGGATACCACCAGGCAAAATTTGTTATGATTTTGTCTGCTAGATTCTATCTAAACTCTAAAGATGAAGTGTTATCAAATTAAAAGGAAAAACATGAATTACACTATACATCACTGGAAAAAGACAGCATGCTTTATGATGAAAAAAAGCATCTTTGCCATAAATGAGTGATATAGAATAGACTCAGCACCAGTAACTCTATTCAAAAGACAAACCACTTACTGGTTTTAGCAATTCAATGACGATACTAATATAAAAATTCAAGGTCATCTATATTTATTATAGTAGTTCTTGATGCAATGCACAGACACCTTTGCAACTGAATACATAAATAGTAAAGCAGTCTCTGTTCAGAACATCGCGGAGTCTAAACAGGAGGGACAGACAAGGACAAGAGGAGCTTCCCAAAGCTGGTATCAGAAACAAACAATGGTTTCAGTGACTTCAACTAGATCTCAAAACTTCAGTTTTTCTGAAGTTTCAATGGATTAAGTTGATCCCTGCTCCCTTCTGCAGAAATGACCTGAACAAGTTAATGAAAATTCACTTTGGGTCTCCTTTCAAAGATACTGCTCAAAGCAAATCTTACCCTGCTACACAAGTAAACCCATTAGGGATGCAAGTAAAATAACTCTTACTAAATCCAGCTGCCTGGAGATTTATCCTCTTCTGGTAACTTTTTTAAAATTTTCTATGAATCAAGTAGAAAGCAATCCAATCTCTTTCTTGGGTATAAAACCTTTATTGGCTTTCTTGTTGCTCTTATTTTTGAAAATCATACTAGAGAACTGTCTAGAGGACTTAATCGCCCCTATCATGGCACAACAATGCCAAAGGAGAAATTAAGTATTTTCCTCTATAGGACTGAATCAGAGCAAAGGTTTACTACAGAGAAAATCAAAAATTTACAAGGACTAAACAAACATTTTCCAGAGTAATAAATCAATAAATAAATATCTAGACATATTAATGAAGGATGTAATTTCTAATCAAAATACTTCTGTTCTTTGGTTGCCAGAACATGAGATTTACTCAAGCGTTCCACCACGTGTACGTAGAAGTCAGTCACAACGGGTGAAACTCTTCAGAGTCTCACTGGACATGTAGAAGCTATTGCTCAATACAACAAAAAAAAATATTTTGGATTAAATCACATGTGCTTTTCTTAATGTTGTGGTTCAACTTAAAGTACCAGAACATTATTTTTTAAGATTCAGCATATTTTGTTCACAACACATTCACTCTATTATTACCATTGTTTTATGGACAAATTAAAACGCAACAAATCCTCCTCATCAGAAATACTCTTAAGCATCCCCAAAAGTACGATTCTTTTAACAGTCAGCTTATCTAAAAGACAAAACTTTTTTTCTCCTCCCCAAATACGGTGGGACAGTGGATTTTAGACAAACCTTGCCAACAGGAACGTTCTTAACATCTTCCACAAACACAACTTCCCTCAGAGACCACTGTTCTTCATTCACTTTCTCCTCCTCTTTTGGGGCAGGAGTAGATCGTCGTCGCTCTGAGACAGAAAAGTTATTATCAAAAAGAAAGACTTGAAATACTTAAAGCATCAAAATGCAACATTCAGTAAATACGAAACCTTTCCCACAAAAAGATTATCAACAGTCAAATCTAGAAATTAACAAGAGATTAACAAGAATATAACCTTAAGAATGAAGAGATACCTAACAGCGTATCATAATTTTCATGTTTTCCTTTGCATTTAGCACTAATGAAGCCTACATGAGAAGCAAAGAAATTATTAAGGACATTTAAGCAAAGTAATTAGAATACAATATGTTTTAATTTTCTAAAATTTTAAATAATACAATAATTACAATATAATAAAATTAAAATACAAGAAACAAGCCCTGTTTTGGCAGGGCTCAGATACTGTAAGCAGAACAGCTGACACTGGTAAGACCCTTCATTCAGCCCTGATGCAGTGCTTTATATTAACCTTACAAAAAATCCACCTGTCTACCACATACGGATTATTTGGTAAACTTCTAAAAGAATAGCAAATGAGGCAGAAAATAGCTAATAGCAATTGCAATAGTTAGATTCACTGCAAAGACTTTATCTGAACAGTAACTGTAGCATGCTCAGAATTAAACTGAAATACACAATGTGGCTAAATGAATACTGACAAGAACCTTTCATCTTCTGCATTGAGTATATAGTGTAATTAATACTATCAACATATTTGAAGTAAGAAGCAGAGAACTTCTAAGCTAATTGCACAGTTAACTTCAAACACAGGTAGTTCAAAATAGCAAGCAAAATTGTAGTCAGTGAGAAATTAGTTGACTGAATTGTAAAAGAATAAATCAGTAGTAAAAGACTAATAGTAAAATATAATTAGTACTGAAGATCTGAGCGTACGAGATTGTCAGTCACTGCATGAGGCCATTTGAGTCTCTAGGTTAACATGTCTGAAAATTGCAGTATGTGAATAATTAGAAGAAAAAGAGGCAGAGACAAGATTTCTTCAAATGATGGCATTGTAATTAATGCTTTATGAATTCACGTGTTCAAATGGAGAGAACAAATAATGCTTAAGGAGTCCAGTTACATCAATTCTGATGTAGCCTTTCAGGTTTTTAAACAAAATTTGTACTATGAAACTTCTCTGCTTTTGTATGTTAGTAAAGAATGTCTAATTTTAGACATTTTTTGTAATAGATGACAAAATACTGCTTTATGCATTGAAATTCAACAGCAAGACAAGCTGTGCAACAACAGCTCAATCTTAAAAGGCGTTTTCCAAAATAAGTTCAGCTTCTGGACTGTAAAGAAACTCATTATCACATTGCAATGAAACATAAACAACTTTATCTTAAGACTTCCTCTCACCTCCTGAAAGGTACTTTTGATTCTGAGAACCATTATGCTTGCACAGATACCTTACATCAAGTAGTCACTGCTTATACTGATATATTCAAATTTAACACTCACAATTCACTGATTATCCAAAGCCTATTACAAATGCCTTTACCTGTACTGCAGTACAGACTGAGAGACTGAAGGATTCTAAAAGAGGTACAGAATCACTGTAGAACTGCCTTTTATAGAAACTTCTTACATACCCAAATATTTCACATTACTCTGAGCTACTCATCACTTACTATATGGCATTGATGCACTGCTTGCTATTGAAGATGCATCGCTACAAGTGGAAGCTGGGGATGGTGGAGGACCCATCTCAGTTTTCACTGGTTCCTGTTTGCTTTCAGGTCTAGAATAAAAGGTAGTACTTAGAATGAAGAAAGAAACAAGTGAAGTCTCTTCCTTGACTATGGACAAAGTGTCAGTGTGTCCCAGCCATGTTCCTTTAACAATACGTTAATGAAACAACTTCACGCTTGCAAACAATCCTAACAGACAAGGCTATGATCTTGGTGTTGGGAACAGTGAAATGCTGCTTAATCAGGGATTAGCTTTTTAACATTAACTGAGCCCAGACAAAATATCACAGAAAACAAACATGATGAGCTTCATTTGAAGGCAGGAAGAATGATTAGCTTTATACAGTAACCTGAAACTCCAGAACTGCTAAACGTTTTCAAGCTTTATTTGAAATTGTTTAAATCTATTTTAGAAATATTTAAATGGCAATTGTTAACAGGTTTGTTTGTTTTTTTTTCAAACTATGGAGGGGCTGAAACAGGTTTGCTGATCTCATGAAGGGCCAGAGAACAACTGATTCCATTTGCAGCTATTAAAATATAAAATCTTGAGAACTTTGTGAAATACTGCAGGCAACTATTCACGTAATATTCCTTCTGCATTTCAAATGTCCATAGTGGTTTCACACAGCTGATACACCTTCCCTGCAGTGAACATTTCTGCACATTTAGCAGAGTTTACAAGAAACCTAGTCTCTTATAAAGATGGCAAAAAATTTCAAAATTGTAAAAAACTAACCTTCCTTTTCAATTTTTAATCACTCACCAATTCAAGAGAGTATCAAATAAATGTTCTGTGTGTATGTGCATGTGTGTGTTCTCCACACTTACTTTGCCTCAGTAGTTTTGCTGGCTTTCTCCATGTTTTTCAAGCTCTCAGGGGACCGAAGTTGAAAACGACAGCTGTCATTCATGTTCCAAACAGATTCCATTAGCACACCCACTTTAGGAATTCCAGCACTGATTGAAAAAGCAACTGCTCCAGCATGATAGAGGGGGTTATTTCTTAAACACACCTACAGACAGAAGCATTTTTTTTCTATGAGCACAATGGATTAAACTGAGGGAAATCATACGTGCGTGCATTTTCTTGGTGGTGTATGTAGTAGTCAAAACATAGAAAATTTATGGAATTAGGTGAAAAGGAAAGTCAGCATGATGCACACAAAAAAAGAGGCTGTTGTGTAAGTCACAGCTGAAAGCAACAGCTTTAGCAGTACAACTGTTCAATATATATTGAGTTGCTCAACCACAAAAGGAACAATTAATCCAATAACAGAGACTCATCTCTGTGTCAATTAGAATGGATTTGGAATAAAAAAAATGGTGCTCCCTTGGAATGAGTTGCTTTGTTCTAAGTTCTAGTATTAATCACAAGAAGAATCCTACACTTCTGTATCAGTAATTAGCCTTTTTGGTAAAGGCTTCAAACTAAAGGTCTATCCCACTGCATAAATGAATCAAATACTGCAGGCACTTAAACGCCAAATCATTTACAAACCTACATATTCTATCAAGAACTGTATTCTATAGCTATTTTATCTCAAAATACAGCATCATTAGGTAAGTTAAACAGAATTACTTTAGATGAGTACAGCCTGTTCATCCCTATGTGCAGCAAGAATCATACTTGTAAAACAATAAAAAACACTAACAGGACACATCCATTTACAGTCATATAATTAAAACATACTATTTTAATTCCTTATTATTGATATCACTTTTGTGCATAACAAAAAGAGAGCCTAATTCATTTTGTTGTGTTTTTTTAAGAGCAGGTTGTTAACTCATTATACAGCAGAATAAAAATGCCAGTGGTGACAGCTGCACTTGCCTGGGTTCCAACGGTTATGTTTGGCATAGAGGAGATACCAGCACTAGACTTCGGCTTTTTATTTTTTGCTCTGGCCTTTTCTAGCATTTTCTTCCTTTGGCTGAAAGGAACTACACCCCTGTGGAAAAAGGCATATTATTTTTAAAAAGGTTATGAAAGAAAAGCTCTGTTCAGAACTTCAGACAGGTTATTCCTTCTGCTTAATGCAATCATGATAAAACATGTAAGTGTCTTCTTCGCTTTCTCCAAAATCTCAAAGTATTGTAGAAACATCATCTTTTCCTATATTCACCCCTACTTTCCACGTTCATCTCAACTGGCCAACTTATTGGAGGAGAAGAGGCAGAGCACACCAGTTATTTCAAATGGCTTTCCTTCCAGTCCGAAGTGCTTGCAAGACCTCTGTCACAACTGGTATGCTACAGTCACTGCTTCCATGTTGTGCGTTGTCTCTTTGAACTTGATGATATCTTTCCCACAACTAGTGATAATTTCCAGAATTTGCAGTTGCTGAGGAACAAGATAAGTTTTTTTGTTTCTAAATTTTAAGAGCCTCACTTTCTCTCTGGGGACGTGGCTGAAGGAGTCTAAGACTCTTACAACAGACTTCTGCTGCAAGAGGGGGAAAAAAGGACACTTCCTTTGTAATTGGATCCACGAGGTTTAGCTGAAAGTAATGCCTATGTACACAGTTAAGCATGCTTATTATTTTGATACTTCATGTTTTAGTTGGTGGGTTATAGAGTTAGATACTTTGATTTGAGAAGCTCCTTCATGTTAAGTAAAACGTGAAAATCATCAGTCCTCTGCAATGTTGGAAACTGAAATCCTGTCTTAGTGTACTACTGACCACTGTAACTAAGGGTATCAGTAGTAACAGAAGCTTCTGTGTACATCCATCTGATAACATAAACTTACCACAGCTAACATTTAATCCCTTCTATAAAGGACATGTTAGTTAATAAATTGCTTCCAAAGACTACATATAAATGCTAATAAATCTTTTTATATATTGCACCAATTATTCTAAAAGCAGTAAAGATGGCAGGTTCTAAATGCCAGCTATCTCTTAGGGCTTAGCAGTTCCTATATTAAGAGTAATTAAGTGTGGTATGTCAACTGTGACATAACGAAAGGGCCAAGAACCAAGAACCAAGGGCCAAGAGAGGAGTAATTCTGACATCTGGGACTAGAAGTTAGAATAAAATATGTCTGTGTTTAAATTCACAAGTCTAGCTAAAATTCTATTTATATATTTTCTAAAGAGTTAATAGAATATAACGAGAAAGCTGTTTCATAGAATTAATTTTCAATGCCCTGATTTCCAGCTCATCATCAAGTATTTAACTCATCCATGCCTCAACGCCACTCGAACTTTGGGCATGACACATAATGCAATGATTCCTGACACACTGAAAAATAATGCATGCTGACAATGCGTTAGTATTATTCAATGAGTTCAGTCAAATTAGAAATTAATTTCAGAGCCCTTTGGGGCTCTTTCCAATAACACGGAAATATTTTTGAGGCAAACACTTGTTTTTTGCTTGTTTTGTTTTTTAACATAGGCTTCTTAATTGTTAGTTAAAATATTTTAACATTTCATATTTTGTTAAAATGTTATATTTTAACAACAAACTCCAAAGGGAGCATCAGATGCTTTTTCTCCCTTCCGTAAGATCTGGACTACAAACTAACAGATGAAATTTTCTAACAGAGCCAGATAGCAGAACACTGACCTCATCTGTGGGTAAGTTTGTTCCATATTTATCATCTGAAAAGGCCCAAAAGTCATAGAGAAGGTTATTCTCTGATCCTGTGTAGTACTGATACATTTGAATGCTAAAGCATTTACCCACATCTCCTAAAAGAATGACCTTATTCTTTTAAAGATGTTATAATTGGATCCAAAACCTTTAGGCATTAAAAAAGCGAATAAATACACCTTAAAAAGCAAGCCTAAGCTCAAGTGCAGAGTTACAGAACTCAGAACAATGACGGTTCAGTAGGTTTTCAATGCTTCTCAGAACTAGAGACATGAAGACATCCAGAGGATCTACACTGTTGTACACAAACACAGTATTTACTTACCACCAGTACAAGTTGTTCTCTAGTTGAGCACACGTATAAAGAGCACAACAATGTAAAGAAACAATCCGTTCTCCCTGAAGCTCCGAGTATGTCTGTGCAGTGTGTTCTAATTTAGAAGCTACAGAGCTTAAAGTTTCATCTACCCATGTAGCAACCTAGGGGAGAGGGGAAGAAAGGAACAGAGAAGGCGGGGGGGGGAATAAAAGGTTGTACCTTTAATGTAATTTACTGGGTTTGAAAGGAGAAAAAAAAATTCATCATGAAAAAACAAAAATCCTCAAAACAAAACAAAAAAACACCCCACACCAAACAATTTTTCCCCTACCATCTTTTCTTTCCCCAAAGAAGAGCTTTTCAGGATTTTTCTCCCCTCTATTTCCAGTCCTCAACATTAACAAAAAGGTTAAAAAAACAGAGAAAGGTGTCATAAAGGATATGGATGTGTAGGTGTCTTTACCATGTAAATTTTAAGTTCACTGCTAACTGGGCAGAAAAGCATATTTAGATAACTTACTTTACATCACTGAAAGCTTCAATGCCCTTAGTTTTTCTAATAAATCTATACAAAACATTAACACACTTCTCTAGTCTTAAACCAGTGTCAGTTTCTACTGCAACAGCAAAAAGTCAAGTGTTTTACATAGTTAGGTAAACCAAGAATCTTTTCAGTGTTTCAGCTGTAAATCTGACAGTTTGGGTTTTTTAATTTTATTTTTTAACTTTTTGCATTTCTACAAAACACCAGCTGGGGAGGAAAAGAAATGAATGAACAAATTAATTACTTTCAGATGAAGCTGAAGAATCAACTTCCCTGTAATACACTGCAAGTAATTGAAAAAACCCAGCTTTGTCAAATTCAGCAACCAGCAGACTTCTCATACCTTGTTATTTTCCGTGGCAACAGTTGCTCTAATACTATTTGCAGAAAGGAGCACTATCTTTTCATTTGTTAACCCCAAGAACATGGCTCGTGGATGATGGAGTGAAGGATTCTTTGGAAACAAAGAAATATTTTAGATATTCAAAGCATCTAAATCATTCTGAAGGTAAGCATTTAAAGCTGTACAGTACCTGTGCATTTCTGTAAGGCTCTGATTCACTCCATTTCCATTGATAGAGCTCTCCTTTACTGCTAACAGCCACGAGCTCAGAATACAGAGCTCCAATACAAATAAACTTTGTTCCATCCTACAAACATAGAAATATGAAGTCTAAGACAACAATAGTATAAATACATATATAAAAGCATAAAAATGACAAAAAATATACTTGGAATTGTTAGATTTTTTTTCAGAGCACCCATGAATGTTAAACCTGAAAATAAAGATATATCCAGCTTGTCTGAAGCTCAGCATACCCTCACACAGACACAAAAGCATTACTATTTCTGACTAAGTAAGGGAAGAAAGAAATAGGTATTAGTTCCACAAAGTTTAGCAATAGCACATACCTGGCAATTAACTTGGACTGTTTATTAAGAGATTCCACAATATTTTACAAATACAACACTGCCCATAAAATTAAAGATGAGAAGATCTCTTTGACTTATGACAATAAAATGTTCTGGCCTTTTAAAATTAGCAAAAAGATAACATAATTCCATTATTCCATTGCTAAGTACACTCAGAAATGTATCTTCCAGTTACCCAAGAAATCAATTATCAAATTCACTGTCTCATTAATTAACAATCCTTATCTGTCACCCTTATCTTTCACTTCTGAAAGTAAGTAGTGGCAAAGATCAAGTTTAAAAAAAAAAATCAGTATGCTACATGTCACATTAATGTATTGTTGTAACCTGATATGCTGAAAAATCTTCTAGTTATTGGTTATTCTCCCCTTTGCCCTTTTCTTTTTTTTAACATTTTACCAAAATGCACACGGATGGCATCCTTCTACTACCCTGCACCTTACTCGGATCTCACAGGTCTGTTTTCCTCCCTCTTACATTGGGTTATATCAATGTTGCAGCAACTACATAATGTTACAATCTCACTTTTGCCAATTCCTGTCCCCCTTACATTGAAATGGATCTTAAACTACAGAGTATTTGAGTGATTTCACAAAACATCTAATTCTGCTTACTGAGAAACATTTGTCATGTTTTGTTGCTCCTCAGCAAGTGCAGTTGTTAGACAAACTTTCTGAAGTTCTTTGCTAGTAACAACTAAAATTATCCTTCCACTTATGGGAGAATACAGTTTTACCAAAAAAAAAAAAAAAAAAAAAGAGAGAAAGAGAAAAAAACCCCACTGGAATTAGTGTAAAATCAAATGCTCTCTTCTACAGCTACAAATCTGGAAGACAGGTACATGATAACCATTACACAGAGGACTGTTTATCTCCCAGATCAGTATCTTGCACTGCCTCTCTCAGATTACAATAGACCCTATTTAAGTACTTCAGCCATCTGAGGGGAAGCTGAACTCTGTCAGCCATTAAAAAAGCCCCACCATCCAGCACATTTATCTGTCCCCTAAATTAAGAGACTTTTCTTTCTGCTACAAAGGTTTAAGAGCGGAAACATTTTTAGTTCCATATATCTGGACTGACACTAATTTTTTACTGTTTTCATACCCAGAAGTGCAATTTCAAAGGGTGTGAATATGTCCTTGAATAGCACAGGATTCCGTACAGTTCTTACCAAAAGCTCAAAATGCTCACCAATATTTGGGGGAAAAGAGAAATGTGGCAACAGGAAAGGACAGAAGCAATCACAAGCAATTCTCTTTTATACCCTGGTAACAGGCCCTAGAATTAGTTAAATCCTTAGAGAACTATTTTGCTCTGGAGGGCATCTACCAACACAGCACAGAAAATGAATGTTAACCCATGCCATGCTTAATATATGCCATGGCACAAACATTGCATATTCTGAGAAAGAACTGCTATCAGAACCTACTCCAATCTAATGACATACATCTCCACTTGATCAGCATAGAAGAACTTTCAGAAGTTATCTGGCATAATGCCTCAGAGTTAAGTAGAGAAAGCAATTAATTTTTCCTCCAAGGCACTTGCACTATGACTTCTAATCTTGCTAACATATTTTACAACTTTTTATAAACAAATAGTTTTGTACTAGAAGCTTAACAGTAAAGAGACCTGCCACTCAAAATTTTTCTCTCTTCCATCAACGCATTAGCAGTTCTGATTGAAATGTTGCAGGACCTATGCTACATTCACCTCCATGGGGCCATTCAACAGAGGAACTGCCCAGAGATGCACAAACCACACAACAGCTCTGCTTCTGTAACCTGAGGCTCATGTGTTCAACTATAAATTCTGGTTTCAGTCTAGAGAATTTACATACTTGAAGATGATGCAGATAGCTGACAAAATCTTAATATCTCAACAGGTAAACAGAACATACCTATTCAAATAAAACAAAGCCTTAGCTTGCACCTAACTACAGTCTAGCAGGGAAAAACCAGCCACACCTGTCATACTACAGTGGCGCTGATACACAGTGATGATACACGGCAGTGTAGACTACTAGTGCTACAGCCAACATGACTTGAAGCATCAGAATAATGTATTCATTGACTTGGATTCTTGAGCTGTTGATGCCACTTCTTTGGTAGGAGAAAATTCAGTACCTGTGTAACAGGTCTATACACCATCAGTCTCACATTGTGGGTGAAATGGATACATTTGGGAACACTATCAGCTTTCCAAACGTTTCATAGGTTCTTCTCAAGTTGGTACTTCGCCGCCCGTAAATAAAAGTTAACTATCCTGATGACAGACTACTACAGTTCTGTCTCAAATGCTAAAGGTCAAAATAATGAAAAATGAAGGAAGAATATTTGCCTGGTTCTCTGTAGCAATTTCTCATGTGCTTTAACTTGCCCGCTAAGCTTACTGTCTTTTCCATTAACTTTAAAACCTTCTTTCCATTTTTCAAAATGGAAAAAAGGTCTGAACTGCCCTCTCCACTAAACCATCTCCCTCATGAGTTTCACCTTGAAGAATTTCTGTTGGAAAATACCACTACCAAGACTTCATAGTGGGGCTATAGCAAGAAAGATGCAGAACCATCTGATGAATGTTCAGCTGAAGGAATTGGGTCTAATTAACATAGATTATCACTTCCCTTCTTAGGAAGCTTTTTGGCTTGGTTGGTTGGTTGGTTTGGGTTTTATTTCATTTGTCTTTTTTTAAAGTCATTTGCCCAAGCATATAGGTAATCCATAAAGACAATGACTAGAGATACCCAATTAGCAACGTAGAGCTGGTGTTCTGACTACTTATATCTCATGTGGGACTTCTTGCCTTGAAAACGGAATTAGGGTTACAAAGAAAACCAGCTAATCAAAGCCAAAGGGATTTTGAAGGAGAAACCAACACAAGGTATTGATCAACCCAAAACACAACTGCAAATAAATGTCAACTTTCATTACTGTCATTTAAAAGCCCAATCCACACAAATTGAAAGTATCTCTGGGAATAATAATGCTTATTTAAAAAAGGTTTCCTTGATGAAAGATAACTTAAATCATTTCATGAGTTTCCTACCTATTAAATGCTTTGAGTGCCTCAGTAAATAAAAGAAGTAAAAACCCAAGCCTTATGTTCTACAGCAGTGTCTTGAAAACACATGAAGAAGAAAGTTAAAACAGTAATAACAGAAGTGTGGCTTCTAAGAGTGCAACTAATTACGCATCATTTACGTGCATAATAAAGAATATGCTTTATTACATTATCTCATATAAACTGAGATGTGATAGTCAAAAAGGAAACACACGGTATTTATTTGGAAAAAATAAACAGATCTATTGCAAAGCATACAAATAAAAGACTAAAAAAAAATACATACCTTATCTGGCCACCACTGCAAGTCTTCTCCTAAAGAAACAGGACTTTGAACAGGTGTATTCTTCTTGTCCAGGTTCGGTTCCCCTTCCTTACTTGTAGAGCCTCTTTCATTATCAAATGAGGCTCCATCGAGCCACCTTCGTTCACGCAAACGTAAAACGGACTCACGTTCACGCAACAGCTCAGAGTCTCTCTCTAAGGGAAGAAGGAGAACTGGTATGCAATTGGGTCACACCAGTGGGATAAAAGTAAGCCACTCTCTAGTAAAGACCCTTCAGGATGCAACTAACAGCAGTTAAATCTACTCACACAGATTAAAAATATCGTCCTGACATGCAACATTCAATATCTTTCAAGCATATGTACTTTAGAATTACTAAACATAAAATGAGCTAGAAATAGTCTTACAGTTTTGTGCACTATAAAAAAATGCTAGAGCATTTTCAGTTACATCTTAAGAGGCCAAATACATTTAACATTGCAGTTTAAAGTTTTCTAGTAAAATATGCAGTTTTGTAGTACTATTTTATCAATGTATTAACAAAAAAAAAATCTTAATTCTATATAATCTGTCAGATATCCTTATGCAAACCAAAAAAGAGTATTTATTAGAGAGTTTCATAACACCTTTCCCAGAAAAACAGTAATTTGAAAAGGTTAAAGAAAGCAAGCAATAAAAAAAGCTCTTCTATACATGTTTGATAATCCAACCGCTTTTGTTCAAAGCAATATTCCATAGGACTGGATTCATTAAATTAAAGTGTATCTGCTTTGAGTAGATCGAATGAAAAAGTCCAACAAGTTTTTATAAAGATCCTCATAGGAAAATGTTCCTTACCAAAATGCTTCCCCTCCAATTGGCCTACAAACTGTCTAAAGCCAGTACTCTGCAGTTCGCTCATGCAGAAAATTTTTTTAAATCAGGTAATCAAACTAACTTTCCAAGAGTCAACTATGCATGGAAAATAAGGATTATAAAATTCGTGGTAACGTCTTATATAGAATAACCTTAGGAAAGGGAAAAAAAAGGAGTAATTTAGAAGGAGTTATGTCAGATGCTGAATATTTGCACATGCACATAAATGCATTTAACCTATGAAGTACCTCACTTATGCCCACAAAAATCAACTGGAATTACGTGTATGAGATGACTGCATTTTTATATCAGTTTCAATGAATTACACCAAGTCTTGGGTCTTTTGCTGTATTAGACAAATGGGAAAGTTTTTGCATAAGCCAAACACAACAGCTTGTCTTACAGATGTATTCCATAAAGTATTGTACTTATTTTCTAGCAAACATCACACTGACCCCTGACTAATAATTTTGTAACAGGAACTTCCATGTTCAGCAAATAATATACTAAAACATGTTCATGAAAGACAACAAAGCTGTACTAAACAAACAATCACAGCAGAGGTTGGATTAACAGTTTGGAAATACTCTAGGCATTTGCGCAACAGCTTCAAAAAGATAGGAAATTGCTGCATGGTCTGTTAATAAATCTTTTAAGTGTAATACACTTTAAAAAATGCCCTAACACTGCTCAAGGAGTTTTTTATCAGCTGCCAATAGTTCTCCTCATCCATCTACAAACATGCTTCCAAAAAGTAAAATTTAGGGGCTTTCACCCTCTTTAGTATCTAAAGTTCCTCATTCCATAAAGGTAACTTCTGTCATGGAACAACTAAAGAAATATGAAGAACAGTGTACAAAGAGCAATCCAAAAGAAAAAAAAAGAAAGAAAATATTAAGAATGCTGCATGTCATCAACTGTTACTCATTTTTGAGCCAAATTAAATACTTGTAATGTAATCTATGTATTAGTAGGTACATACACTACTGTTTGAAATAAACTTAACATGCAAAATTTTGTAACACCTTGCCACACCAATGATCAACAATTAGATTTAAAATACATGACTACCAAGCTTCTTGCAGAACTTACCTGCTAATAGTCAGAATTCATTAATAATTTTGATGAGTAACAGTCTATTTGTCTACTCTATATTTGACAACAGATCACAGTCTATTTTTGAATTAAATCAGAATCTAAACCACCAGTGTGTACTATCACTAGCTTTTTCCACAGCAAACTAATTATTACAAAGAAAAAAGGTGCAAAATTACCTCTGGATGAGCCTAGCCTGGAAAGTGATGAGCGCCGAAAGGATGGATAACCAAAGTAACTAATATCTTCTGAAAACATAGCATCAGCATCAATAATGACACTTGGGTGAGCAGAATGTATGTCAGCATCCAGAAGAGACATAAGATCCTCTATAAGAGGAGACAAGGGTCTTAAGTGAATAATCAGCTACTTAAAACATCTGCTAGAGAGACCATCAACTAAACAAATATCAAAACAACAAAAAAATATCCTATCTATTAAATGAATTTCTGCTCTTCAGATTCACCAGTGCAAACTCATGTGCCTCCTATGCAACCACATGTACGATCAAGCTTGGCAAACTAGTGAAGAACAACACCAGTTTCCCTACAAGAACTGCTCTGTCGCTTATCTAACCACATTTCCCAAACAAGACTTGCCCAAAACATATTTTTCTGTATCCCAAAAATTCAAACTTTTGCCTATCACTTGAAAGAAGAACAAAGCCCTAGGATAAGATAGATACATACACATACATGTGCACACACACTCATGCATGTAACGCAGAACTCCAAAGATGACCTAGAATGGAGGACAGAGCCGACAGAGAAAGCCGGCCTTCACGGAGCCACGTCTTTAATGCCAAAGACTGTACGTTTCTCCATGGAATGCTTCTTTCTGAGAATGACACGCTTGTTTAATTCGCAAGCTAGTAACTTGCAGCTCTCAGTACAAAGCTTTAAATGGTTGCTACATGAAGAACAACAAGTTATCTGGGAAAAGCACAATGTTTTAATACCATGCAGTTTAAAAAAAAAAATTAAAGAAAAAACACCCACAACCAAACCAAAAAGTTGAACTTAAATGCCACGACTGTTCTAGTTTCTATGTTAGAAAACAGAACTTGAGTTTCCCTGAAGTAACGATCATCATTGAAACGTAAAACAATCTCCTTCCACTCACTAACCTAACGACAAAAAGGCTACTGGAAATTCATGTAACTTATTAAAATCCAGCAAGACGGACTGACAAGACAACTGAACCTGACTACCATGTTGCTGCTACAGAAAGGACAGTCCTACTTCCCTCCTTCATCCATCCATATGGCAGACACCTCCTTGGGGAAAGGTGGGATTTCTAAATCTACTACTAGCACATTCACCTGGCTTGAAACAGAAGTTCACAGGGTACAGAAGTAAGGTGGGAAGGGATCTTCAGACTGACTTAACTGTGTAGCCAGAACCCCAAAGGTGATGCCTCACTATATGCAGCAAAGCTGACCAGATCCTACTGCTGCCAAAGGAGATAGTTCTCCTCCTTCCCAAACATTCAGGCAACCATGACTAAAAAAATCAGGCTCCCCAAATTAGGTTCCACGAGCCATACAGGCACACAAAGCTCACCACCATGTGAGGGAATGGCAGGATAGTGATAGTGCCTTCTGGCAGGACAACCTCATCTGCTATAACCACTCCTGAAGACAACATTAGGCTACACACACAGACTGTCTTCAGGAAACCCGGAAGGAGCATGTAAAATTTCAGCACATCCAGTTCTCAGCCTCTTTCTCATCCCAAGCATAAAACAAAATAGTGGCTAGAAAACAAGGTTTGAAGTCAATAACAGCACTCTTAACAGCAGGAACTGATTATTATGGGTCTTTTTCTCAGTATCTGGGATGAAAGGAGGGGAGGGGGTAAAACACACAAAGTAGAAGATATCCAAAAACTGAAAAGGAGCCAAAAGTCTGCACTTAGAGCTAGTATTAAATCCCTTAAGACTTTCACATCCCTGCACATCGGCACACTCACCCTTGCATTTCTAAACTCTCATCTCCAGGAAATATAACACATACCAAGTACAACCAGCTGTCCCCAGAAAAACAGAGCTATAAGTAGTGAGCACTGTGGATTTCAAAGCAAGACCTGCATGAATGCTTTCTACATTAATTACATAATCCACTCAAGTGTAGACTGTGCTTCTAAAAGCACACCATTTGGGACTCCGTGCTTCACGCAGTACATTTTAGGAAGTCATCCCTGACAGACTGTTTGTAAAACCTAGGAAAAAAATCCACATGTGGCAAACAGGCTCTGTCTTACTAAAACAATTCAGATCACTCAAGGTACCCTTACCCTGCCTGCTACTTTAGCTACTTTTCACTGGCTTTCCACGACCATAAAGCTGCAGTACACCTCACCTTCAGAGTGTCAACTTGAACGTAATAGAGTTTAAGAGCTGGAAACACAGCTGAGATTGTGTTGTATCTCCCAATATCGACACACTGCTCCCTTTTCCCTCCTCCCACACTACGACCATCACTTCCTAGGTACACTCCAACCTCTTGATAGTCTAGCAACTGGTTCTGATTTTTTTGGTCACTATCCAGGAAAAAATTGCAAAAACCTTATCTATTTCTAGGAATAGAATTTGTCAGTACAGAAAAGAACTCTTCACCCTCATTCAAAATGCACAGTATTGTGTTTTTTAAGGTAAAAAAAGTAGGAAATCCTCTTCACAGAAAACACACACTAACTTGTGACACACACACACACACACACACACACCTTCCACCATGTCAGGCATCTTTAGTGCAGCTGTGTTTCCAAAAAGGAAAGTAAGAATTCAGGCCATCAGACTTAAGAACCAAAATTTTGCGTTCTTTCGCTAAGTAAGTATTAAGATGAGTAAGGAAATGAAGCCTTTTCTTACCCTCTTATTTCAGCTTCAACTCAGATTTTAATTTTCTTCCAGTATTTCTGAAAGAGATCCCCCTTCTTCCATTTTCTATACCAGCAAAGAAAGGTGCTAAAACCAGTAGGGATAGGAGCCAAATCCACTCCCCTTCAAACATCACTGGAATTTTTTTAGCGCTGTGAAAACACAGATACTGCAAGGCTACATCCAGTTTAAGAATCCAGGTGGGGGAAAAACAAAACAAAAAACATTCTCTATGACTTTATTTTCCTGCTCTTCAGACAAACCCCAATGGATTATATCATTCATCTCTTATGTTGCGTTACACCAGAATCAGACTTCACCCTTTACATTTAGATGTGAGAATTCTCACCAACCTACTTAAGTAAGAAAATACTCAGACTGTAGTGGAGGCATCCTCAAATAAAGATAAATTCACTAGCAAATACCACAGAAAATTGGAAGGAAAAGTATATCCGGTTCAGAGGAAAGAAACAAAACAAGTAAAATACCAAAACCCTCACCAGTTATAAAATCAGTTGCAGTATGCACATAAGCAGCAATTTGAGTACGAAGAAAATAATTGTTTTCAGTAGCTCCATGCATAGTGTTATCACTGGATTTATCAACTGAAGGCATTGCTTAGACCAACTCAGATCTCAAGTTGAGCTCACTTTAAACTTTTTCCCTTAAGGGGGCAATCATAAGTCCTCTCCCCCCTTCTCAGCTGCATATTTTTATGAAATATTCAAGAATTCAATGTGTTCAGTACCTCCTCCTCTTTCAAGTTTGGATTAAATTGGCAAAAATGCAACAGTGAAGGGAGAGAAACATGTATTTTGGTTTCCTAGGAAACCAGACTAAAACAGAACTCCAGAACTCATTCCTTGATAATATTTATTCTAAATATTACTCAACTTCAAGTTCATAAAAAAACAAAAAAAAAAAAACAACAACAAGGAAAACTGAACTACAAGAAAAAAACCACAAAACATTCAAGCCCATTATCTAATTGTTTTCCCCAAAGGTAAGCCACTGAACCAACCCTACGCTATGCTGCAGATGCCACGTCCCCTCACTGCAGACCAGCACAGTCAGTCCTGCTGCGATACCAGCCCATCTCCTCTCCAAAGCAGCCTGGATGTCGTCAAACCCACGTTTTGCAAGTCCCACTACTGAGAACCCACTGTATCATGCAGAAGTTACTGAGCAAACATGCACACATCAAACTACACAAACAAGACATTTTCACTTCTACAGAAATCTCTATTCAGAAAATTAACAGAACATAAAGACCAGAAGAAGCCTCTAATACAACTTAATACGAGCTGGAAAATACATCTAAAGGCCCTCAAGTCTTTTCTATGCTAAATGATCTTGTTCTTTGTAGTTTGTACCTTGATTACTTTCCTTATGTATTTGTTATGAATCAAATAAACCCATGTTCCTGTCTGCTAACTATCATAAAACAAAAGAACCAGGACTGGATTAGAGAAGCCAAAAATCAAAGTACACTAGGGTCCAAAAATAAATATTTAAGAGATGCTGACTGATGGCAATCTGTACAGAAAAGTTCTGCTCTTCAATTAAGAAATTTTTAAGAATTCAGGAAGAATTGAGACACGTTTTTTGCTACCTCAAAAAAATTCAGATGCATAACCTTTACAAGACTAACTAGAATTATCATAACTGATAATTCTAATGAAACATTAATGAAATTATGATGTATTAAACAAGAATTTATTAATTCCACAGTACTTGGAAAGTATCTTAGCTTTTTAATTATTTTATTATTTTTTTTAATCAAATGTAAATTACTCTTAAGTGTTTTTAAAAAAGTTTTTCTGTCTCGGAAGGCTTAGACGAGTAACCCCTAAATTTAAGGGTCACAAAACACCAGACATGCAGAAGGGAGAAAGAAAAAATTAGCATATGCTTTTAATCGAAATGCAAGAGCCTTAAAAGTCCCGAAGCAAAAGCTGTTTTGTCACTTCCTCTTTTCTTGTGCTTGGAATTAACAAAATCAAAAAGCTCTAGAGCATAATTTGACAGAATTTAAAAAGAGAAGTTATCCTTCAGAACGCTAAAAAAAAGCCTAACAGTTGAACGCACATGGCATTTATCAGTTATCTACAGTTTTCCCTTATGAAATTTGATGTTACCGTTCCAAAAGGGCATCCAGAGGTGAGATGACAAGTGAAAGCAGGAAGAGTGCACACTTTCTAGAGCAAAGTACTTTACAGAAGAGCTACATGCAAGTTTCTCTGGCCATAAGGTTTTCTGGAAAACTAGCTTGCAAAGTCATGTGACACAAGCAAGGACTGGTAATTTTTACTATGTAATGTACCAACAGTAGAGTCATGACAGCACTGACTAGTGTTCAGCTAAACTTCTCATCAGATTAAGATATCAAATTAATTTCTGTGCAACAGACTGATCTTTTCCTGTAAAACTTAAGACAGACAGAGAAGGCGCAGGACATTCTACAAACCACGAATTACATCTCTGAAGACTGCAGTTAAAATACATCAAGTTTCATTTCAATTGCAATTTCCAGATCTTTTCCCACAGAGACTGGCAAAAAATTAGACCAATTTTTCTGTGGGGTAAAAGAAAATAGAGGAAGAAAACCTAATTATTAGGAAGTTGCAATCCTTTATAGGAAATTTTAGTCTAAACAAGGAAGAAGCTTTAAAAAAAAAAATCAAGCCAGGGACAAAATTGTTTTCTGGACATCTAGTGAGGACAGTGAAACTTTGCATACTTCTTTAGCCTCTCTCAAGTACACAAGACTCACAGACTGTAGTGAAGGCATTTTCAAATAAAAGTTACCAGTCACAGGTTGTCAGATGGTCCCTATTAACTGATCTTTATAATCACAAGAGGTACTAAGAGAACAGTTAATGCTGTAGAAAGCTGGTTAGTACGGTTAAAAGTACTAATTTACAGCAGAAGCTCCTAACTTTGATGTATCTTCTGAAGGCCAGTTCTGGAGGAATGCATTTGGGTATGCTTAAGACTAAGAACTCCTGCTCTGAATAATTGGAAAGACTTATGAGAATTTAATTCCTCCAGTGCATCTGTCTAACGTTATTAAGCTGATCACTAAAAAACAAGATGCAGATTAAAGATTTTTTCACCCCTTCCACCAGAATATTCTTGATTCTACAGCAAAATAAAGAGGCTTGACAGCTGCAACTAAAACTAGGAGAGGCAAAATGAAACACAAAGCCTTTGTTGCAGAAATTAAAAAACCCTTTGTCTAATCACGTGACTGACAAGATAAAGATGAAGGAAGCTCATGAACCTTCCTGGTGAACCAGATGAGCAGAAAAAAAAATTATTAGAAAAATATCAAAACGTCATTTTGACACACAGAAAGAAAAGCTACCATGTAGTCAGAGTTTAGATGTGTTCTTTTCATGAAGTGCACCTAACACAAACATTAGATCTGGCTGCTGTGTTTTCAAATCTGTTTACTCAGCAAGAAAAGATTGCCTAAATTATTTAGCCAATGCAAAAGAAAACAAAAAGCAATTGTATGGGACAGGCAGTATTTCAAAAATAGTTACACTTCAATTACAGCATTTTGCTGGTATAGCCAGAATACTACAGCTTTTATAAGGGGAACCTGAGATGAAGAATAAATTCTCAATCTAACTGTAACCACTGTACACTGTTTTGCCCTCAACTGAAGCATTTTGATTTTTAAAAAGTTATAAAATTTTTGCTCTAAAAACTTGTATAAAGAATATATGTTAGTAGGAAAAAACATGCAAGTCACTAGACAGTTTTAGAATTAGCTTTTATGAGCAAGCCACACAGCAGTCTCAGCATGTAGTGGAGCAGCAGAACAGACTTAAGTAATGCTGATGTTACAAAGCCTGAGATCCTAAAACAAAAATTAACTTTCATGCCACCCACAAACAGTATCAACAGTTATTCTTCAACAGCGAACCTAATCCCTCAAAACATCCCAGTGCACCTTTTGTTTTGAGCAACTTTACACTTTGCTCCTAGAAGCAAGAATTGTCTTCGCTGCATCCTTTGCACAGCACGGAGCTCGCTGCCAGTACTTAAATACAGAAAAATAAAAACACATTGGCATTTTTTTTTAATCAAAAGTTGCAGGATACAAACCTCCGGGAAGATATGATTCACTTGCTGTGTCATCCCCATCATCCCCATCTTCATCATCACGACTCAATAAATTATTTACAGCAAGGTTTACATCAAGATTTGTTCGCTGGAGTTCCCGAATAATAATACTTCTGGACTTTCCTTGTAAAACCACTTGTGCCTGTAAGAACAGAGCATAATTGGTCACTGGTCATTTTCAGTTCATCAACCACCACTTTTAAGAGAAGAACGCTTAATTCTAAAAGAAATAAAACAAAACCCAAAAGTCAATCATAGTACGTACAGACAGAGGCTCATACCAATCTTTTCACAGTATCTTGTTTTACTAGATATCCAGCCTTCTCTCACTTTCAGCTAGGCTACTGAATTTCAACTTTGGTGCTGAATTTCCTAATGGATTCTTAGAATCTACCTCTTGGAATGCTCAGTGCTGTAGTTAAAGGATAAGCAAACTCTACAGACATACAAAACATTCTCAAACCCAGGGGCGTTTCAACTTAGCATGTCAACCAACAGTTTGCAATCAACTGTTGTTCCAAAACTACACTTCAAACCCTGTCTTTTACACTGGTTTCTCTTCCACTGTCCTTCAAAATGTAACCACCTTACTGCCTCTATTTTTCTCATTCTGCTTCTAAAGGCTTATCTTCAGCTGTTTCTGCAATATTTAAATTTTATTAACAAAGAGCAAATTCAGATAAAACCTTCCAAATGTTAAACAGATGCAATGAATTACGAAAAAAACCCAGAGAATTCTGGTCTATTCCACTACGCCTAGGACTCAGAGCACTTTGTTTTTCCAGACTACCCTCTACTGAATGTCAGAGAAGATGAGAGTTCTGGAAGATCACAGACTGCGTGAAGAACACAAGGAACAAGTACTGAGTATCTTCATAGCACAGTGAAAATGAGGCACCAAGCAAAAATAAAAAAAAAAAAAAAGAAATGGACATTCTAACAGCACACAAAGGTAAACTTTTTGTCATAGCATTCTATGCCAGAAATTTACAGATATTGACACCATCTGTGAAGGTCTTTCCCATTGCTCTGCTTCAGAGTTACCTCAAAAATGTTTTAGACACCTTCTGTTTTAAAGGTAGACAAAGTATGCTATTAAGAAAAAAAAAAGAAAACAAAAAAGGAAGCAAAATATCACTGCAAGGGAAGCAAAGCTGAGTATCTTTGGCCTCGCAACCGACATCAGTATTTCATATACAGACCAGCAACAAGTTTTAAACTAATAGTTACAATGCACTAATTAGTCACATATATATTCTTTTCTTCAAATATGGAGAAAAATATTTTAGCAGACTCCATTTAATCACACAATGTCAACTCCATCAGCTTCTTCAGGCTTTAGTGCATTAAGAGGCAAAAGTGGAGCAATTTATACCCAACATTCATCAGTTACATTTATAAAAAATTAAATAGAGGTGTCTAGAAAGAAAAATTATTAGTATTTTAAAAAGATTAAGTATGTTCAATGTCTTTCATTTAAATCTAAAATAGATCATTTCTTCTATCAAACCAGAAAAAAAAGTCAACCTGACCCGCTTTGTTACACTCCTTCAAGAGACTTAATTCTTGATGCTATTCTCAAATACTTTATTTTCTCACTAAATCTCCCATCTACAACCGAACATGGCCTTCCACATCTAGATTAGACATACCTTCCCTGGGTGAAGTCTGGGAAATGAAAATTCTAGAATCCAAAAGTCTATCACTCTCACTACATATTTAGGACTAAACCCAATTCATCTAGACAAAGTCAATCTCTTAAGAATAAGCCATTACTCCTTGGAGAAAATGCACTACTACAACACACTCCTGTAACCATGCTGTGAGAAGCTTTCCAAGTTTTCGGCAACAGGCTGTTTCTAGTTCACGTACCTGTGAAATGAGTTCCTCTGGAATGACTGATGCTGGAATCACTGGTTGTGGTTGACTTCCCAGCAGTCCAGATCCTCTGTCACGTCCTGTGCGTATAACTCTGGTCTGCCTTCGAGAATCTCGAGCTCCAGCAGATGATCTACCAGAAGATCCTCCTCCACTTCCACCAACCCCTGAACTCCAGCGACTTCTAGAAGATTTAATTTATTTATTTTTTTTAATACAGCCACATACTTTGGTGACTACTTCAAGAACTCTTTAGTTTTATTAATAACTTCTAAACAGCCTCTGAAAAATACTGCAGCTTGACTTCATAGACAAAAAGTATCTCTCAAAACCAGTAAGAACAAGAGCACTAGGCAATTGATAAACTTCTGAAACAAAAAAACCAGGACTGTAACTGGAAGTTGCTTTCCTACTCATGGAGTTGTGTGGATGTATACATACAGAAATATATACATGGATCAATCCCCAGATTTTCTAAAAGCAACAGCAGCAGCAGCGTGACATCTAACACTCAGTTGTTAACTTCCTGCTATAAAAGCACACATGCAGCAGCTTCATAGTCAGTGGCTCTGACAGAACGTCACTATGCTCAGATGGGTCTTCTAAAGATTCTGATACTTGATTTACCTTAAGAAATTGCTTAAGATTACACTTGAAAAATCAAGTAATGTTCTTTACTGCAAAAGAAATCTTACACTAGGTAATTCTCTGATCTTCACAGACAGTTTTCAATGGATACTCTACTTTCTATGTATTTCTATTGCAAAACACAACATCAACTCTATATATTGCAAAAACATGCCTGAACTGACTGAACAGCTTTCTCATTTCTATGAATCAGTATCAAACCAAGGGAGCAAAAAAGCACTGATTTGTAGAAATAGACAACTAGCCATCATTACAATTATCCACTAATCTTAATTACCACCACAGAACTGTGTCAACCAAATCTGGTTTGGACATAAGACAAGACACTCTGTTGCCATGAACGGCAAGAGACTCCAGTTAGTTCTTCAAGGTTAACTTTATCTTGCAACCAACCTTAAAGGATATTGGATATGGTATTATTGCTATTTAATAATCAGTATCAGCAGAACTTTCCTGCTATCAATCACTTTAAATCTCAATCTCCATTCAAGAAAAACATTTAAAATTAGACATGAAAAAAGGTACGTTCTCTGAAACAGTATCTAATAAAGTTATGTTAAAAGTCTATCACATCTAGCTATTAAAAGCTAATTAGGTCAGAATATTTGTCTTACATTTTATGGCTTAAGTTGATTACTAACATCCTTCTCTTTCTTTATTGGGTTTTCTTTTTCCTCCTGACAAGACCATGCAACTACAGAGTAACTCAAGTGTCTGCTTAAGACAAGGCCCTGTCAGACACATCCACATTTTCAGGATTCTAGCCAGCGACCACACAGACAAGACAAAAAGCAATTCAATGATGGCTTCAGGAAAAGTCTCATAAGTTAGAAAGAGAATTCTAAAAAAGTCACTACTAAAAATGGAAAAAAAAAACCAAAACATCTCAAAACAAGGAAGAATGCGACATTTTAAATAAAATGAACTGGTTAATCTGTTCTAAAGGTGGGAATGCGGCTGATGGGAAAAGAATGGGGCTGAGGGGAAGTCAGATTCTGCCTACACAGCAATTCTCAATTCAACTCTCAGCAGGGAGGTGTGGGTTTAAAGAAAAAGTTCTGTATCAGATATTAATACTTACTACAGATACATTTTCTACTTTAAGTTATAAACTAACAATGACATAGTTTAGACATCTAACAGTTAAAACCATCTGAATTCATATAATAATTAAAATATTTCCAGTGTGTCCTCTCTTGGTCCTGTTAAGGAGAATAAGGACAGAACCACTGCTATTAAAGCTGTTTAAACCTAAAATAAATATTAATATAGAATGAAAAGCTTTCAGTTCTTTTCTGTTCACCTGCTAGTTTACCACATCTCTTCACTGTGCAGCAGCATGCTAGCAATTTTCCAAATCCAGTTATCTAATCTAAGGGCTCTACAGTTTGAATATTTTTAGACTCAATTTATTAAGTTAATTATTCTCTTCATTTAACAGACTAGTTATAGAGCCTACTGCTACTCTACTAGTTCAGTGACTTTCAACTACCTAGTTCTGAAACATGAAGGGAAGATATTAGGAACTCTTCAGGGCTGGTCTGCTAAGGACAAAGGTTCAAACAATTTTAACCAGTTGTGGTCAGCTAAAAATAACACCAAAAAAATGTCTCAGACTTCCCACAGTAAGTTTTTAAACATGACAATACCAGTTTGCCTTTACCATTTAACACATGGATTTTTAGATTCAGATGCACAATGTTTTCAGAAAAAGTCTGGGGAGGTAATGGGGTGGGTTATTTCTCATGCAACTAAGGCCCAAATGAAATCCCTTTATTTGGTAATATAAACAACAAATTTGCTGTCATAGAAAAGCTGTAGTTCCTCCTCTTATATCATTCACCTGTAGAAACCTCAGCTTGTAAACAGAGTTCTCCTGACTACAGTTAGCTACCTTAGGAAGCAGAACAGTTCAACATGTCTTAAAAAATTAAAAGATCACTGTGATTGTCTAACAAACACTAATTTACATTTCTATAAAAAGGGACACCATCAATTTTAAAGCTAATGATAAGAAAACTTTATTCAGCATATAGTACAATTTTAAAAGTTCTGAGAGACAACTTTTTCCAAATGTTCCCTTCCTATCACTATGTATAGGACCCCAGCTACCAAAACACTGGTCATGACCTGGGGAAGGGGAGAGGAAGGCACAACACTGTAGAGCACACAAAGATAACGAAGGCTCTTCCTGCACAAATTCACCCATTTTCTTTATGGTTCTAGCCTATCATGGTTTAAATTGATAGTGTCCCTCTAAAAAACTGCTTTTCAAATATCAAGGAACTAACAAAACATTCAAAAAAAGACAACACAGCCAAAACCAAGTTATTCTTCACACATATATGAAGAACTCTCCATATCCTAGATGCTGAAGGGTCACTTAAATGTCTGTTATTTTAACCAAGTAGATGAAGTTTTTCTTATATTATACCCTACCTACACAACTGCTGTAATTATACGTTCCCTTATACATACTGCATACAATTTATATATGTGTATACACATATACTCAAATATGGAACAAACAGATTGCAGCCTCAATCCTATCAAAACTTACCCAAGGGTGTTGCCTGCCAGTCTGCCCAGAGTTTCAGAACCAGACAGAAACCATGGGGAGTCACTAGTCCTGCCTGGCCTGGATGTCCTTCCTGCCCCTGAGCCACTGCTCAACTTTGAACTGAAAGTAAAAGATGGTAAATCAGTCACAAAACAATCCCAAATGGGTTAAGAACAAAACCTGGAATCCCAGGTTAAAAATCTCAGGGACTTAGTCTGGTAACATACCAGCTTAAGCAACACCCTTGGGGAATATTCCAAACTAATCTAACTGTATATTAAGAGGTACACTGAAAAAAGAAAGTGGAAAGCATGCCTAACAGACCTTATGTACATCAGCAATCCATAATAGCACAGTTGCAAATACATATTAAGCTAATTAGTGATTTGAGTGAGCCACTGTGCTAAGTTGTCCATTAGCGTATATGTACAAATTGCCATCAGCAGGTGTTCTATCCATAAACCTGACCTGAGTACGCTACTTCGGTATTAAGTGGTTTATGTTCAAGTATGAACCATTAAATACTCCTGTCAGGGGACACTTACCTGGACTGAAGACCACAGGTCTAGAAAATGAGCCTCACCAGATGGGAACACTTTCAGAGTGGATTCTACACAAAGCTCAACAATTTAACACAGTTCCTTTCATAAGGATTATTTTTTGAGGAGTTTGTTTCTTGATGTTAAAGAGGCCCTGTCTTTTAGAATAACATCTACTATTTCTTCCTACACCAGTCTGTCAAACTAGGCTGTTTGGCTGCATCACCAATAACCATTGTGTACCTACTCAAAGTATCCATTCCAAAAGCCATATACTTTGAAAACAAATAAAAACAAAACCAAAAAAGCATCCAAGGTGCTGATCAAGTTCAAAATAATGTTTTAGAATAAAAGCAGTTCTTACCCATCACTATTCTCAGGTTTACCCAATTCCAATCTGTCTGGCTGAACTGAAAAACCAATCCTGCAGACTCTACCATCCTGTATTTAAAACAAGAAAAGCAAATGTTCAAATCTGAAATATAAGACAAGTTACAGAAAAAATACAAACACAGGTCTTCAGTTACTGAAGAATGTTGATCAGTTTCATGTTAGAAGAACTACTTTTAACTGTATGGTTTCAAGTTTGCTATCTGAGAAGATTTCAGTAATTTACCTCAAGAAGAAATGCAGCATGATTTGGTCCCACCACACACTGTTTAATAGTGGCCTGTTCCAATACATTCAAGGGAGGGTGGCTGAAAATAAGAAGTGAGAATGTATAACATTTTAAAATATTTAAAATATGAAAAAAACCCTAGTTGTACATGAAAGGAAAGATGTGCAGTGACGGTTACCAATACGAAAACCATTCAAGAGTGACTAAATGTGCATTAGTTAAAGCAACTATGACGTAATTTTGGTCATTAAGCACATAAAATGCAGGAAAAAAACTTAAAAGGTGATAGCGTTTTCATTTAATGTGATCAGCAGTAAAAAAAAGGGTTTACACTTCAAAGTAAGGAGCCATTTCATAAGGAGGATATTTAATAATACATTTTTTCATAACTGAAACCCTCCCATTTTCTGCCTGTGTTATCTGAAGCGTTTCTGGACTTTCGTATGAGTAGTATTGAGAATTTCTAAGGCTACATCTACAATACAATCACCTGCTTCATGTTGCTGAGGAATTGAACTTTTCTAAAAGATTTACAGCAGCATGTGATACACCTTACCTGTTTAAATTGTATTTGTTCAGCTTCTCTGAAACTTCCCTCAATCTGAAACAAAAAGAAATGAAGCTGTTATTTGATGACATACTCCACAGTACACAACATGTTTACACTCCACTTACACAGCATGTTTATGACATTATGGGAACAACTTACTACATTTAATGAAGCTTGATATAAATACTACTAGGTGCTGCAAGTCTGTGTAAGAACTAGATAGTGTTCAGCTTCAAATCAGGTTTTTGTTTTGGAGGTTTTTTGCTCTGGAGTTTTACCCTTGCCACAGAACCAATGTTTTCGTACATTTTGTGTGTTTTGCAAACCGCTATCAAAAAAAACCTACTCCTGCCTTGTTACAACCATTTACAACTTCACATACAAAATAAGCAGATGAAGCAATGAGCATTAGCTGTAGATATACTTGTATTTCCTTATTTAAGCCTGAATATGGTATCCCAGAGCAGATAGGATTATCATTTTCTAGGAAATCTAAGCATGTGACATGTCAGAGACAAAAACATGACAGTAAGTTTCCCAAAACAGAAAAGACAGGAAAACAGATGCACAAAAGCCAGTGCCAAAAGGGACAAACAAAAAATTCTGACTAGCAGAAGAAACAATCCAGAGAAGCATCACTATTTATACAGTTATGTAAAACACTACTTTTACTAAAAGGTAAAGAATGTTTCTGAAAGTAATTCCATCTCACTACTATGGCACCTCAACAGATGGAAGAACAGAATATAAAAAAGGGCCAGCCCACAGACCACTCCTGCTTAGAGGATACTGCCCGAAAGCGGAAAGCAAGAAGAGTAATTTCTAAGGTAATTTCTAATCCACTTAGAAAAAATCCTCTACAGGCAGCAAAGATACTCTCATAACATCAGGTAGATATTTCAGTTAAAGCTTGGGGTCCTTTGCTCCTGAAGGAGACAAACAATCTAAGACCTCACAATTATATTCAGAGTATTTGCATTATATCAAGATATAAAATCTAGATGACCCCTGTAAAAACTATGCAAGGTCTTCTTACTTAAGAAAAAAATTTCAGCTTTGGTATAATATTCATCCTAGCATGAATCAACACCTTTTTAAACCTAACAAAAAGACATGCACACCAGCACTGCTTTCCACTGTCTGAATCCATGTCTTTAAATCCTTTATTTTCACTTGCTTCACTTCAGTTTCGACACACAGACTGCTATGGACAACAGGCTTCAGCTACTTACACATCTAGAGCATGAGAGAGAATATAAAAGATTACAGCTACAAACAGCCAAATCTTAACATTATCAACAGTGTTTAACTCTCAAGCATTTGTTCTGAGGGAAAGAATAGGAAAAAAATATGTATGTCTGTTTGAGAAATGAGGTAATTTATACTGATAGAAATAACTTCCATGCCCAAGAAGAAAGAACCACAGTGAAAAAACAGCAGGAAGGAAGTGAACGTGCTTAGAATTGCCTTTTGCCATCCAAGCCAAGCTGCTGGTTTCTAAGTAGGCAATTTTACACTCCCAATTTCCAGCCACAACTACTTCACACAGGCCAAGAGTACACAGGCAGATAAGGTTTCTGTGAAGACAGTCCACAAACGGAAAAGAGAGAAAACAAACTTCACATGCAGTCTATGTGAAAGGTACCTCACAAAAGTGAATTGCTGTGGGAGACTGTGGAATGAACCTCAAAGATGAACAGCACACACTCCACAGCTTATCATAAGGTTTTATAAAGCAAGCAGGGATCTGGGTATAATATATGACAAGTTAAACATCCCTGAAGTTTCATGTCTTAAGTGTATCACCTAACAGCTTCCCACAGAAATCCTGAGCAGTTTTCCATTAACATTTCTCTCTTGGCAAGCAATATAGAATAGGAAAATCTGCCTTTAAATTGATTGCACTGCCTATGAGAAAAGTTGACGTCAAAAAAAGTAGCGCATTATTGGAGATGGTTACTAGACTAGTTTATGAGCAACATTTCAAGCTTCCTTATCTGAGCCATGTGTCACAAAATCTGAGCACTACCACAGAAACAGACATCTTGCAATTTGGGGAGAAAAAAACCACAATCCTTTTATACCTGTAAAAAAAATAACGACGTAATAGGAAAGAAAGATGCACAGAAAGCTAAGACCCGAATACTCGGTGAATCCATGAGTAACATACGTCTCAAGAGAGTAGGTCTATCTGCAACAAGCACAGGTCAGAAAAGATCTAACACTACCGAAAAGAGACTGCTGTCAGCCTTTAAGGGAAGGGAGCAGAGAAGGATACAAGTGACAATCTACTGAAAATACTAAACTCTTCTATAAAAAAAAAAAAAAAAAGCACAAAGGATCTCATGCCCCAACCATCTCATATGTAACTGTCACAACAGCAAAATTACCGAGTACTGCCCATAAGCTTAGAGATCCATGAGGACTTGAATGTGATGCAGAACACCACTGAGTGACAAAGGAGTTGTTCCCCAGTTTCATGTCCCTGCTGGGCTGCTGGCTTCACCCCCACTCCTCCTGTTCCTTGCACTGGCACCAGCATTCACATGAACACCAGTCACAAAACGAAACCATCAGGAAAACAAGAACAAAGCAGAAAGATGTGTTTGTATACTCTGTATGGAGTATATGTCTGTGCAAATAAAAACTCTAAATAATTTTACAAAAACACTTCCTGCAGCAATCTAAGCCTTTCTACCTGCATGATTGCAGGCTATTGTACCACTGACCCTCTGAAGGAAAAAGCTTATTTAAGATTAGGTTAATTTTAACAATACAATGCAATAATTTGGATGGTGCACCAGAGGAAGAGGTACATGCAAAGATGATTTAATCAATTCTCACATTAAGGAAGGTCAACATTTCCACTGAGATCTTTCTCTGGTAAATAAAACAATCTCCAACACAAATGCTTCAACAGGCTATGCCTTGAAATAGTTTAATTGCCTTTAATGAAAATTTTTCAAAGGACCAAGTCAGAAGCAACACGTATTTTGATCACAAACAAACATTTTTGGGGAAATGTACTAGCTTGGCAATGCTTTTAGACAGAATGTTTAGTGATGATGGGTCCTGTATCAAGACATACATTCTTTAAATATTCCTACTGAAATTCATCCAAAAACATTTGTGAGGAAAACAAAGTCAGTTTGGCCGAGCCAAGTATGGATTTTTTCAGTTTTCAGTTTTGCAGCCACAATTTCTAGCCTCTACAAACTGATCAGAAGAGAACTATGCTCACACTAAGCAACTGAAGAGGTTCTAGGTCAGAACTACAGCAGCTCAGATTTCCCACATTACACTTTCATTCATCACAAGATATTACTTCTTTCAAAGTACATTTCTATTTCCAGACAAGTTTACCTCAGGACCCATCCTTTCACCACATCTTGCTTTATTAAATGAAGTTAGGCTCAAAAATGCAATTTTCAGAGAAACTCAATTTCAGAATAATAAATATGTGAGAAAAACTGAATATTTGTAATAACTTTACCCTATTTAAGCAATTGCTTAAATCCACATAAGCAAAATACTGCTTTACAATTTGTGCTTTTACTCAATTTCTCAGAATAAAAATCTTCTGTTTTAAAGCAGGCACACTGTCCCAAGAATTATTTTTCTTAAGACACTATGGACTTTCATAATATACGTTCACTATATTCAATTCCTTGCACCAGCAACAGCCCTACCTTGCCAGTCATCCTGCAGGACAACTCAGCCTTCTCAAGTAATTCCATCATGTCAGTAACAGTTCACAGACCAACAGACAAGGCACAAGACTCAAGCAGAACCTTCTTACTGCTTCAAGGTTTTAGAACAGTTCAATTCATGTATGCTTATCTTTCTCCCTGCATGTTAGGAAACTAACAGCTATAAGAATAAAAAAGTAAAATAAAAAACCCCCACACCTACATCATCTACATCTGCAAGATCTTCTCAGATAGGCAAGTTAACATGAAAATCATAGTGCACCATAAATAGAAATCTTATGTGGCAAGATGTACATAATTTTCCCCTCAAAAACTTACTTGCTGTTGAACAGAAACAGTATTTACAGGTGCTAATATTTAATCTGACATTTTGCAGCTTTGATCAAGTAACAGTACATCTAGCACTTTGTTTTTAAGTGCTAAAACAATTTCTGCCATCTCAGAGATTAATTTCTATGATAAGGAAAGCTATTTTTATTTTTTGCTGCAACTTTAGAATACATTTTTGAATGTCAGCTAGGTCTTTAAAGAATACAAAGTAAAAATCACTGCAGCTAAGCAATACAAACAAAGGATTTATCCACAGAGATGTAAAATACAATATTCACATAATGCCTGCCTCCAGAAGAACCCAAGCCTTTCCGTATTCGGCAAGTAACACTCAGAATCCCAGACACAATATTCAGAAGATTCTCTTGGATTTTTCCTGAAGTTGCTCCTTTACAGCATTAAAAAGTTATCTGTAGACTTTAAAGTTAAAATATTCAGGCAGGAGCTCCACCAAAAGACCTTTCATCACTTCAGTACCACATGGTGATAGTAAGAGTTGCAGAGCAAAAAAATAAAAGGTTTTGGTTTTTTTTTTTAAATAAACAAAAAACTAGCTTGGTACGATGAACAACTTTGAGTAGGGAAATAAACAGAAGTATTTCAGTCCTGGTAGACTTCTCTAAGTGATCAGGCCTCTTTAAGACAACTTAATATGTCAGTGAAGTCTGTATCATCACTTAAAAATACAACCTTCATCTCCATCCTTCAGCTGAGATCCTGAAATGCTCTTAGCACAGTGAGCCAGACTCAAGGAGGCACCTTCATGGCCAGTTCACAGGTTTTGGCCCAGCAGAGCTGCACAACCTTAAGATCAAAGCCCTCTCATACCTGTCTGTCTTGAATCACACAGAAATGAGCTCCTGTGTGTTTCTATCAATGTTACAAAACCAGAATCTCAGAAATGGAGAAAATGGACACAAATGAAAAGCTTAACTATGTTATCTTTGTTTCCTAATCCCAGCATATCTTGGACACTAGACACTGTCACGGATGTAAAGTTACATTCAGCTATCTTCCATGCCACAACACAGCATACAAAAGGAGAGCAACTTCCAAAGAAGGGCAGCCTTCCACAATTATACCTTTCTCCTACTGGAATTAATGAAGATTTAGAGTGAGTGCACTTTAAATCATTCTGGGTAGAAAGAGAGGAGAGTCCATAAAAAAACAAATGCTGAAGTACCACAGAAAAGCAGGCAGTTACATTATCTGTAGAAAATTAACGCACATAAGAAAAAAACAAAAAATTCCAAGCACAAGTACAAAATGACAGGCTCGAAGGTAACCAGTACCCAGCAGGGGAGTAGGACAACATGTTTAGACTATAATACACAGACCACAGAAACAAACCAGATGACAACGCAACTCAGTGCTCCAATCAGTAATCAGGGGTAGTACCATGGCTTATACTGTGTCCTCTCTGCCTTCCAAGAAATATAAATTAGGACTATTTGGTTATCACATACTAAACCAACACTTACTGCTCAGGAAATCCCTGAAGTGCTAAGTCTTAGAAGATGGAAAAGCATCACTGTATGTTTGCCCTATTCTAACACTCTCCTCCTGGTCTCTGCCACTACTGGGGGAAAACGAGATGGACTTGACTTGAACAGCTACTCTTGTATTTCGTGATATCAACCAACACGGGTTTACAGAATACAGCTCCCAAACTTTATTTCCTATTTTGCAGGACTATTAGTTCAGTTGATAAATATAGTTCTGACCATTTAATAGTCCTCTCTGGAACAATGGTAACACGTTGTGCTGAATCAGTAAGCTGCAGCAGAAAGCTAATCGGCAAACATCACACAAATTAATCTCTTGAAAACAGCTTTCTGCAATATCACTGAAAAGTCTTCAGGTAATAGAGTGACTGCAGAATGAAAATTCCCTTACAGCAGACCCATTACTATTCAATGATATAACAACAGTGATGTAGACAATGACGTAAATTACATATAAACTAGCCCACAAGGAGGTTAAAGCAGGACAAGAAAAATAAGCAAAGACAGAGGGGCAAATGCATTAGAAGGTTAAAGACAGATATCTACCAATATGCAAAATTCAGAGTTAAATTACAGTAAAGAGGCAGGTAAAATGACTTACATATCTTCTTTCCCTTAAGAGAGCGTAAGCATGTATTTTAGTTCTAGTTTTAAGAAAACAAGGCAGATTTCACATCACTGTACAGAAGAAAAAGGGAGAGTAGTGGATATTGCCTACCCAAATTTTGGCAAGGCTTTTGATGCTGTCTCCCATGAGGTCTACACAAAGAAGCTGTTGATGTTCAGGCTGAACGAGCAGACAGCGAAGTGAACCATCTGAACAGCTGGGCCCAGAGGGTGGTGATCAGCAGCCCAAGGTCTGTTTGGAAGCCAGTGACTAGCAGCGTACCTCAGGGTTCAGTTCTGGGTCCAGTCCTGCTCAACATCCTCATTAGCCACCTGAACAATGGGGCAGTGTGTACCCTCAGCAAGTCTGCTGATCACACCAGACTTTAAGGAGTCACACTGCCATCCAGAGCACAGCAACCTCATGACCTTCAGCAAGCGGATGTGCAAAGTTCTGTACCTGGAGAGGAATAACCCCATGCACCAGTACATGCTGGAGACTGCCCAGCTGGAGAGCACCTTGGCAGAAAATGACCTGGAAGTCCCGGTAGACACCAGGTTGAACATGAGACAACATGTCTTGCAGCAAAGAAGGCAAATGGCATTCTGGCTGCAATAGACAAAGTACTGCCACTGTGCTGAGGCAGGCGATCCTTCCCTTTATTCAGCACTCGTAAGGCCACATCTGGAGTTCCAGGCTCCTCATTACAAGAGAGATATTAACATACTGGACAGAGCCCAGCTAAGGGACAGAGAGATGATTAAGGGACTAGAGCATGTCTCAGATGAAGAAAGGCTGAGAGAGCTGGGACTTCAGCCCAAGGAAGAGCAGGCTCTGGGGGATCCTATCAACATGTATAAACACCTAAAACAAGGGTAGTAAAGGTGACAGAACCAGGCTCTTTCCAGTGGCACCCAGTGAAAGGACCAGAGGCAGTGGGCACATACTGAAACACAGGAAGTTCTATCTGAACATCAGGAAACACTTTTTTTACTGTGAGGGTGAACAAATCCTGGCACAGGCTGCCCAGGGATGTTGTGGAGTCTTCATCCCTGAGAGTTATTCAAAAGCCATCTAAATATAGTCCTGGGCAACCAGCTACAGATGGGAGAACCAGGCTGAGAGCGGGAGTTGGACCAGATGATATCCAGGGGTCCCTTCCAACCTCAAACATCCTGTGATTGATATTGAGGACTTACTACTTCAAGGATGTGATCTCCACGCATTGGCCTTGAAGGCATAGTAACAAAAGGAGGGGTTTTGCCATTGAAATGCTAGGAGTTCATGTTTTTCTACAGAATTCCCGTAAGGTCAGTGGCACAGAAAAAAGTTATGCCAAGGAGTCAGGAAAGCATCTGAGAAATTAGACATTCAATAAAAACATTCATGGGTACTAAAATACCCAGATGGAAGTACTCTGTTTCTCTAGCAGGAAGACCAAGACCAGGGACAGCCACTTGTAGGACTGGTAAAATGCAGCACTAGATGCCTCTGATCAGCAATTAATTTTTAAGCTGGCTAACTGCTTTCTTTAGCTCAAAATGTACTTACACTCTGTCTTCAGATTTATCATTTAAGTGACACTGAAAACATTCCCTTCCGAATTAACAAAAACCCAAAACTATAAGCCCACACCACAGTGCCAAGCACAGCAATACCCCAACACAAGACGAATGCAAAATCAATCATGGTTTTTAAATAAGCAAACACCCATAAACTATGAAACAGAACAGCCCCTCTTCTGAAAGAAAGCCATAATGAAAAGTCTGACTACGAACAGAAAGAAATTACAAATGGTATGATCCTGACAGGACTACCACAGAGCAGTTACACCACACCTACATGTTCTTTTGCACATTATCTAGAGGATTTGGTAGTAAAGTACAGCTACAGGTTACCTAAACACCTAGTGGTGTTTCTGTGAAAAAGTGAAAAATACCCTACAGGAGAATGAGTCACCCTCAGTCTGATGCCCTTCTATGGCAGGAGACTTCCAAAAGTATGGGCCACAAATTCAGGCAATACAAAACAAAAATCTGTTCTCTGGTGCAGAAAGCATCAAATCATCATTTTGCGTACACAGATTCTGCTCAACTGCACAGAATCCTTGCAGCCGCAAAGAAAAGTCTTGTTTAACATTTAGAAGAAAGCTATTTCTTCAGCCAGAATATCACAACAGCTAAACAACTGAATCAACCAACTCAGTTGGGTGAGAGTTCCAAATCTGAAAACAATTAAGGTTGTGAACTATTTAACTATCCATCATTTCAGTAAGTATATCCTCTCGTGACAATAAAATGTGCACAATGGGAATTTAGAACCCCATGGTACTAAATTCAAGGATACTTGAAAAACACACACATGATAATAACATGCCAGTAATACTACACTGAACAACATACGAAAGTTAGCTACCAAATGTAGCTACAAAGCTGTACACTTGTTTAACTAGAATGAGTAAAACTTAAAAGACCACATTTAGGCAAAGAAGGGGAAAAGTCCTCTTTTTACTGACAGAGCACTGCTGCAGTGATTTCACTAAAAAAAAAAAAAAAAAGCCTGCTATCAAAATAAAACTCCAGTCATTGAAAATCATTATAACATTGTTAATGCTCCCTCAGAAGTTAATTATGAGCCACCAGGGAGGCTGGAATTACCAGCATACCATCTTAAAACCAGGAGAGACAGGTTCTGGTCCCAGCTGAGGCTACTGCAAGAACCCAAATCATAACCTCTCCACCATCTTCCTTTGCTCTAAGCTTTTGGAAGGCACAACCACTTTGGAAAAAGTTGGAAAATGGCCCTTAATTAGAGCATTAAAATGTTATAAAAATATTTTTAAAAGTAAGAACATTATTAAATACTTTGTGTCTTCGCTAGAGAAAGGCAACTGTATGTTTTGTAAAAGTGGATTTTATTAAAAACAAAGCACAAACAAGAACTGAATTCCAACTGCTTTGCAATGAAGTCCAATGAGCTTATTCTCATGCTGAATTAGTTTTAGCAACAGGAAAAGATCATTTAGCATGTCCAGCCCTTTACTTGCCAATTCCTCCAATTCCAAGCCTTGAAGTATTCAACAAAATCTCTGACATCACAGTGTCATCTGCATGTCACTTTTACAAACTTGTTAAAAACTGCCTTTTAAATACCACGGACTCCCCTTCTCACACTGCACTGTCTTCTACTGAACACACATCTTCAAAACCTTGCTCTCAAACACTGCATCTTTGATTTAGATAGGAATGGAATGAGGCCTGGCATGAGGAATAGAGAGCAAGCACCACGCCAGAAAAACAAGCTGCCAAATCTCTTTGTCAGAGGCACAGTGCAGGCAAAATAACTCAAAAGAAAGCCCAGTTTTTGAGGTGCACAGCTCATCACAATGCTTTTTCGCACTGCTGAAAAGAGATTCTCTTTTCCTTCTGTCTGCACCCCAGCCACGAAACTCCAGGTGCTTCCCCTCAGTGTAACTAGTGTTTTGGTTCCTCTACAAGAACTCATGAAGCAGCACATCGGGTTCCTTCTGCTTCATATTTTGCCTGTGGCCATACTATTTCAGGTAACCATCTTGCCAGATACAGATTTTGCACCACGAGAGAAAGGAACAAAGATTTGGCCATTCCAGCAAACAGCCTGTTATTCCCCAGCCTTCCCACGAGGAGCAGGGCACTCCTTGCCAATTACCTTCTGCCTACCCAGCCTGCCCCACAATGACAAGAAGATGGTAGGATACGTACCACTGGAACATTTTTTTAAGTACCTTTAAATTACTGCTCTAGAGACAGATACATTTTGTTGAAGTCAGCAAATTGTGTATACAATGCCTTATTACAAAAAAAAAAGGAAAATGAGAAAAGAAAAACTGCTGTTACTACTGTACTAAGTGTGGTCAAAGACAAAGCAAAGAGTTCAACAACCTAAGAAAGAGATCATCATTAAAGGTCAGACAGCAATAACTCATTTATATTAAAAAAACATAAATTTAATTAAAAGCCATAAATCCTCTTTAGAATAACATCTCTTGATATTTACTAGATGGGAAAAAAATGTAGCTCTAATCATTTTCAGGCTGAATAGAGAGCAGCAAAATTTCAAACCATAAATAAAAGAATAAACACTGAGAGACAGATTTAAGAAAATTAATTTTGCAAAATGAACAAAAAAATAAAATCATACCACAGTTATTGAAGGAAGTGACAGACCCCAATTGCTTCAAATGACAAGAGAGTAAGGCCTACATTCAACTTCATTCACATACACAAGTATTCATTTTCCAGTTAAGCTTTTGGTAAAAACCCTGTAGCACAAACATTTGTCTATGTTAAGTCAATGTCAGACTCCACACTGAAACCTACAGTGATATTTCAATTTTTCGTAGAATCCAGAGATCACAATAAAAATCCATCCCACTGTATCAGAACTACCTATGTATATAGAGGCAAACTATCCCAAAGATGAAACAGGTGAGGGTTTGAGGAAACCTAATGTAAAATAGAGAATGAAGTATAATGAAAGATTGTAAGCAAATTTTAAAAACGCTGCTTTAAGACAGGCTTGGCTTAAACTAATCAACTACTACTTCTACAGTGCTTAGAAAAAAAAAGATAAAATTAGCATCCAGCTTAACTAGATATGATGGCAAACATGACTGCATAACGGCCTGGGTACAGAACACAGAGTTTCTTTCTGGACTATCTTCTAATGAACAGCCAAACTACAGCTGCATGTATATAATCACCCTCAATTACTAGAGGTATTTCCAACTGATTCCTTTGACAAACAAGAAAGCACACCCTCTTGAACATGGGTTCTTTTGGGGTTTTTTTTTTGCTGAAGACAAATTTCCTAGGATTGTTGAAGTTTCCAGCAGCCTTGGTACCTTCATCTGTTGAGCTGCACTACTGTTGTCAGAAATTAAACTGGATGACCTTATGGCTGGCAACAAAACAGCGATGATAGTGAGAAGTCCCAACACAGTTAATGCTGGGTGTAGCAGTGAGACGAAGACAAAACTTTCAAGGACTGCAAATTCTACCGTTACATCGCTCCTCAGCCAAAACCAAACGGGCAGATGACCAGTCCTCCCACCTTACACCTTTCTGCTCAGTTTTACAGTTTAGAATTGTCAAACTTTGTACCTCTGTATTGGTGAGTACACATTCTCTCTCAAATAAAACAAAAAGTTCTTTAAATGAAAGCAAAACACTAATTTTATTTGGAGGGGAAAGGTAAGGGAAAAGGAAGCAATGTTGGTTGACTGCTTTCTTTTAGGGACAGAAAGACTCTAAGAAATAGAGCACAGAGTTTACTGTCAAAATAATTCTATGCCAGAAAGAGAAAATAAGATCTGAAGTCTGGATAATTATTCCTGCAGTGGAGTAACTACTGCTGTGTTCATCCTCATTTAAACTGTAGCGCTTATAGTTTTGGACAAAACACACATGCACCCCAAAAATTACATCTGCATATCTATTTCAGTATTTTTTTCTGCAACTAGTTCCTCTCTATTTACAGTGCTCTTGCCACTGCAAACAAGCCTTGCCTTCATGTTCTCTCTGGGGCATATACAGATGCCAATCGCTGCAGTCATCTACATGAAGTTGTTTCTAAGAGTCAATTCCTTAGTGGACTTCAGTGAATCCGAGCTTAAAAAAAAGTCTGCACAACTGAAAAGCACAGGCAGATTTTGTATATGTTTCTTCCTGCATAAGTGGCTGTTGAGTTTATGCAGAGAAAAAACAGCAGCTTTTACAGGAAGCATCTTGCCTATTTAACTACCTTGATTCCTGCTAGCATAATCACGACAAAAAATACCTTGAAGTCCCCTCTCTTCTTTATGTAACTTTCAAATACATAGATCTATTTAAGTCACAAGTGATTAACTGTGCCGTAACTGTTCTTAGAATTAAAAAAGTTGTTTTCTAACAGCTCTGACTTGCAACCTTAAAACATGGCTATTGATATCTTAGTCCATTAATCTTACTTTATCCTTGGTCTAACAACAAATATGCTCAAACCTCATATATGATTTGAGAACAAAAAAAGAAGCAACATTTGTGCCCCAATTACTATTTTACTAAATTCCTTGTGACAGGTCACAACTACTCTCAGCCCAGATCACATTCACAGTACAGTTTCACATTACAGTAGCCAAAATAAACTTGCTGCTTTCAAAATGGAAGGAACTCAACTCTGCTTCCTCTTCCCCGTTCTTCACTCCCAACTCTCCTTCCTGCAGCACTTTTCAAAATCCCCCCTTTTTCATCCATCTATTCTGATGCTCACTCAACCAGGAGATAAACAAGTTCAACTTCCTAATCCACAAAACTGTATTTACTCACTTTACCAGGGCTATCTTCATATCATTTCAGCAAACTAAGTCAGTTTCCTGTGGGATCAGCCACTTACAGTTAGTGCAAGGTGAGGTGGGGAAAATAAACCTCTGCCTTCACCAGACAGCAATTACTATGACTTACAACATCTCAGGAAAGTTTCAGCAAGAACATTCACAGACTATTACATATATACTCTCTAAAAAGCAGCATCTGGGTTGTGACAAACAATTGTAACCAGAAGAGGACCCTGGGAGAGCAAAGTCCACCTTTCACATTCACTCAGATACGAAATGATGCTTATGCCTAAATTCTGATACTTAACTTCCCAAAATATCATTCTTAAATAACAATACTGAAGTAAGATCAAATCTTTATGCAGTGTTGCTGCATGTATGAATCCTGTTACAGTCTATATAACCACAGCGGTAGTGCAAACCTTCTGATGCAGCCAAACAGTTTATTTTGAAGAAAGTGTTTCCAGCTAAAAGTCTGATGATGATAATAATAATGGAATGATAATCATACCCTATCATTCCTCACTCTTCTGAAATAAGTCAGTTTAAATTTGGTTATGCTTTCAAGAAATTAATCCTAAAACCAAAGTTAACACTTATTCTGCTACCAAATTTTCATCAAGCAGCTGTAACTCAAAGAATTCAAATACTACATCAGTTATGTTTTCCCATTAATTAAACAATCTATTCCTGTTTGCGGCAGGCTACCTGCACTTATGCTAAAGTAGATTAGGAAACAGTTTAAAGCATACCAAAATAATCACTTGAGCTAAAAGAAGTACTGCATTATCTGCACAAAACATACAAATTTTTTATTTAAGAACACAACAGCCAATCCCTTCTTTCCCCCAACTTTGGGCAGCAATGCAGGTAACACATGAGAAACAGCAGAGAAGCTCATGCTGGGGCTGCCTTCCCCTCCACAAGAGGACAGGTACTCTCCCAGCACGCCTATGGATGTACAAGAGGGAGCTCAGGGCTAAACAAACACTTTCATTATCAGGAGCTATCTCTCCCTCTCTGTGCACAGCCAAGACACCAGCTCCACATCCCTGCTGGCTCCCTGCACAGCCATACCACACCCTACGCCAGTTCCTTCCAGCAACATCTGCTTGAGATTTTTAACAGATTTGCTCATCAGTAAATGCAGGGGGGGTGTCTGCCAGAGTAGCAGCCACATATCCACTGATCACTCATAGTACCTCAAAACCATGTACAGACTGAAAACCTATGTTCTTGCTAGGTACTTTTTCCCACAGAAACTGATTATCAGAGAGTCTAAACAATGCAAAGTACACTACTCAGTTTTTCAGTTCAGGCATGGGCCTAAAGTAAGTAATATTCAAATAACAGAAAAGCATTGAATATACAAAGGGAAAACAAAGTCACGTAAGAGCGACATCACCCTTTCTTCATCCAAAGATGACTGTACATACAGAATCACTGAAGCTTCAAAAGAACTTTTCCTGGCTGCATTACTGGTTTCAAAGACCTTACTGCCATAAAATTTACTACATGACACATCTTAACACTTACCTTAAATTCAGAATACCCTCTATTTAACCAAATTCATTATATCTCATCTTTAAGAGAAGAGAAAAAAGCACATTAACATTGTGTCAATGACCACTTCAAAAATTACATCTTACCCTATGTCAGGATTTAAATGGCTTAGCTGACAAGAATTTTCTCAGTACAAGGTAAAAACAAAGTCAAAGCTTTGAGAAGAAGGTTAGTCCCTGAAGGTTAGTTCATGTACGGAAAGCCATTTATGTAAGGTGAAAGACTCCCCTTCTTCTGGAGCAGCAAGTTAAACTGCTCCTCTGAGGTTTCATAAGAACCAAGAAAAAGCTATTTGTCATGGTTACACCCACTTCCTAACCCAACATAAAATAAAAAATATACTAAGAATTTACTGAGACCTATGAAATTGTGTCAAACTTCCTCCACGAAAGCATAAAGTCTCCTGCCCTGAAAGAGGTGGATTATCAACAAAATATACTTAATACCCACTGCAACAAAAGCTGGAGGTTTCTTTTTCAAATATTAAAGCCATTAATTATTTACATCCCTAATATTCTGTGGAGTTCTTTCTCAAACTGCAGGCCATACCCAGTTCTTCTCCCACTAAACTTTTCATATTCAGTTTAGAGAGAACAAATTGCTTGGGGGAAAAATTCAAAGTTACCTATCTTCTTAAATAAAACTTACCAGAAAAAGCTTAATTACTTCAGTTCATCATAAACAAAAGCTTGGCCTAGTATCTATTTTGAAAAATGAACCCTAATACAACTGCAAAATTAAGTATAACCTTGTCCTCTGTGAACCCTCTTCAGTGCCACCAGCTCTCAGACATCTGAGTGAAGAAGCCAACACTGCTTTGGCTTACTTAAGAGAGAACTAACAACTACCATTACAGTACCATATTAACTAGCATTTTCAAAAACACTAGTTAAGAAGTACTTTCAGATGATGAGTAGGCATGTTCAGGAGTCCTCCAATTATTTGTGGTTCTACAGTTACTTTTTCCTCTTTTCTTTGAAGCGTTTTACCATTCTCTGAGTCGCTGCATGAATAAGAGGGATAGCAAATTACACAGAAAACCTAGCAAAAACTGTAGGACAGAATGAGAGAAACTGCACCAAACCACACTGGAAAAAACTACTTCCTCACATTCTGGAGACTTGGTAAAGCAATACTTCAGGAGAAGAACGCTTTCCAAACACACTTCACTCTCTTCAGACATCTACACCGATAATATTAAACATTATGTATCAAAAACTTGATTATCAAAATTCAAAAGTGTCCTGTATCCTGAATACACAGGGATTGCACCAATAAATGGCTTCGGTTTTAACATGTGATTATTCTTTAGATACAGAACACAGATCTATTACTGAAAGCAATCTAACTGATCATGTCTTACGTATGCTACAAATGAAAAGCATATAATGAAGAATTATGACCCCAAAGTCAGATTTTGAGAAACAATTATCATTCAGAATACAGACAGAAAAAAGACTAAGTGACCACAATCAGGGGTTACTGACCGCTACCTGCAGCACAGACTCAAAATAGCCTTAAGTGTGAGAGGAAAGAAAGTTCTTAGAGACTCGAGATGTTCCAAGATCCTAACATCTGTGAGTATGTATATGAGAATTTATTAAGCTATCTGGAGCCTAATCTACATTGACAGAATAGCAATAAGCAGCAATGCCACTGATAAAATTGAACTGGCATTTCCAGCACATTTGTGTGTGTCTCAACCCTACTTATGAATCACTCTGATTTCACTGCTTACAAGTTCTGATACACAGCTACTGCACTTTTAGTAAAATTATATTTATGAAGTGGAAATGTCTAACTTGCAACTCAGATCAAGGAGCCACTTGATTTCTCAGAATAAGTCATTACTTAACAGCACTTCTGCAGCTTTCTCCACATATTAATTACCACACATTATGAAGCTTCCTGTATCAAATAGTAGTTTTAAGAGCTGATGCTGTGGTAAGAAGGGAAAAAAAGAAATTGGAAAAAAAAAAAAAGAAGCATTATCAAGACTGAAGGGGCATCATATTTTACATCAATAAGTCAAGAGAACAGGTGACATTAAAGAAAAAACAGATGAGCTCTCTCACTCCAAGCAAAGTGTGATAATTACATGTTAAATGTTTTCTAAGGGTCTATCGACATTAAAAAAAAAAAGAAAGAAAGAAAAGAAAACCCACTGGGGTCCTTTCAAGTTCAAGTCCTAGATCTTACTCCAAATCAAAACAGTGCAACCAGTAAGGGGAAGAACTCCTAGTACAGCATCACTTCTCAGTTTGTCACTCTAAAGGAAGATGGTGTATGCCAAATTTGAATGCAGTACTGTAGACAAAGCCAACTGATGCCTTAGGAATGGGTAGGCCTCCCAGGAAGCAGAATTCTGTAAAGTATATTATCAGGCTAAGGGGAAAAAAATACACTCCACACTAAAAAAACATTTCAGGTTTTGGACCTGTTTTATCTTTAGAAGTTTCTTTTCCCTGTTTAAGGGCAGGGAGGGATCATTAGATGGAAATCTTGTCTTTAAAAGGACCTATTTTCCTCACTGTAGACTCTCAAACCTCATCTGTTTTAGGAGGCATCCCAGCAAGGACTGGCCTAGGAAAAGTGACCTAACTGCAAACAACTGTGAAGAGAGCTGGACACTGGCCTATGCTGAAAGGTGGTAGGATCAAAACCAGAACAGCATAACCAATAGCCCATGCTTTTTAAGACTTATAAATATTTAAATACTGTCTATATCCATTAAATAACATTTATCTGTAGCGTAAAAAAAAAATTGGTATCTATCCAGTGATGATTAAAGATACCGATTTATTCACATATAAATTTGTAAGACATTGAACATCAAGTTACAGATTTTTTAGGATCTCCTGTATAAGAGAGGACAAGTAAAATTTACAACCTATTACACATACCACTTGCAGCTGCTACAGAAGAAATATCGACAGCCACACAGAACTGTCAAATACACGTCGAGCAGCGAAGAAAATTTGGTTCATGGATTCATTTTCCCCCAGCACTCCAGTTCCTCCCCAGCCCGCAATAGCTGTCCCTCAGTGCTACCTGAAGTTAGCGGCGATGTTTCCAGGCGGGCAGCTGTCACTCGCGCCTCGGCTCACCGCACACCGCGGGTGCTGCGGACACCGGGCCTCCCTTTGTACCGCGGCGGCGGCGCAGGCAGCGCGCTCCGCGGTGCGTGTGACAGCGCTGCCGCCTTGATCGCCGCTCCCGTCATCCCCTCACGCACCGCGGTCCCCCGCCCGCATTGTCTGCCTCGCTCCAGCCCCGATCAATATGGACACGTTCTCGCCCCTGCGCCAGGGATCCCCGCGAACGCGCTTCCTCGGCCCGGGATCCCCGGGATCCCCCCTGCCCGGCCGCACGCCGGGGCTTCCCCGCCGGGCCCTCACGGCCGCGGAGCCGCCGGGAGCGG
>VWZF01006093.1:2378661-2430349 GCA_013396755.1 Sclerurus mexicanus | reverse complement strand
CCCCCGGGCCGGCGCGCGCCGCTCCCTCCGGCGCGGGGCGGGAGCGGGAATGGGAATAGGAATGGGAATAGGAAGGAGGCGGGCACTGCCTGTGTGAAGCCCGCGTGCCGCTGCCCTGGGCGGCCACCGCGGTTTGCCCCTGTGCTCGCAGGTCCTTCAAACCCACCTGCTCCCCGCGGCCCGTGCTGGCACCGCTCCGCCCCGGCGGCGGGGCCAGTCGCTCCCTGCAGCAGCCACCGGGGTTATTCACCGCCCCTCAGGGAGGGTCGCGGAGCCACAGAGCAGCCGCGGCTGGAAGGGACCTCTGGCGATCACCCAGGGCAGGGTCACCTGGAGCAGGTGACACGGGGATGTGCTCAGAGCCGCTTGCAGTGTCCCCGCAGGGGGCGGCTGCTCCCCCTCCCCGGGCAGCCTGTTCAGTGCTCTGCCGCCCTCAGCATAAAGTTCTTCCTCGTGTTGGGGCGGGACTCGTGTTTTACTTTGTGTTTTAGGTCATGGCCATTGCTCCTCATCCTGTCGCTGGGCATCACTGAAAAGAGCCTGGCACCATCCTCTCGGCACCCGCCCGTGAGGTAATTACATGTGTTTGGTGGGGTCCCCTCGGGGTTAACCCCTGCCTTCGTGGTATATCGCAATGTAAAGGTGTCTGCCGCAGTGCCGCGCACCCTCCCTCGGGACAGGGCTCGACTGAGCCGTGCCAAGAGATCACACCTTGCCAATGGAGCTGTTTTTAACAAATTAGCATCTCAATGTGCTAAAAGTTGAGTGGCAAAGTCAATAAAACAGCCATTTGTTTCTATAGAAACTAAACACCTTAGCAGGGATTGTACCAAGCTTGGATTTTGATGCTTGCTTTTTTTTTTTCCTCCTTTCCCTCCCCTCCTCCTTCCCCCCCTCCCGGAATCTGCTGCTTTTGCAGGCTGCTCTTGCTTGTTCTCAGGAAATCAGAAATTCGGAAAACTGGCTTGGAAATTTTTAGCATGTGAGGAATGCTGGCAATCACATGATAACGGTACCAAAAACCCTCTAGAACCTAGTTTAGTGAGTTAGAATTAATTTCTCAGTCTGCATAATCATAAATCCTAAAACTCAGTTTCTTCCTCCACTTTCAGGTCGTAAGGACCTTTGCAACTCTCCGTCTTCCATTGCCCATTCTTCCTAGGCTCGTTCCCTCATACAGCCAAAAGGAGCTAATCCAAGAATCAGCTGATGCAGCTGCTTCCTGCCCAGAGATTTGGGGGCTTTCTGAAGGTTTTTGGTTTTTTTTCCAACACAGCTATCATTAACATGAGGAAACGTGGTAAAGAAAAGAAATATTCAATGGGTGCCTTCCAGATTTCTTACTCTCAGATAAAGTTTTCTGGTAGGTTCTGTTCTCAAGTGACAGTGATATTCAAGTGGCTTCAGGAATACAAAAAAAAAAAGTAATTTAGCTTATTCTAGAAGGAAAATCCTAATAGGTTTCTGGAAATATACAAGGTATGGAATAGGACTCATTCTGTTTGTTAGTGAGACAGTGCAGTAGCTGTGCTTTTAAAAAATAGTAGATCTGTGTTTACCTTTTCCCACACACCCCCCCTACCCCCGCCCCAGGATGGAAAGTTTCTGGATTATTTAGTTCTGCGTTTGATTGTACCAAAGTTTGTTAGCTTTGTTCCACTTTTCTTTCTCCTTTTTTGTTCTCAACATCAGTCTTTATGCTTTCCCTGAAAACATTTATGCTGTTTATTGCAGTGAGAGAGTCTTCTAAGTTGTCTTGACCTCAGTCATTTTATCAGAATCACCTGAATGTTTTGATAATCACCTGAAAAGCCTTGCTTCTCAGTTTGATTTTTTTTTCCAGACAAAAAAATTGAGTATTTCCCTTTGACAGTCATTCCCCTTTTCCACTGAATAGTAGGAAGATAGGTGACATGAATTCCTGCAGAGCCCTTGAGAATGCTGTCAAGAGTTTTTGGTAAGGTTTGAAAAGTTCCAGATATTTATGTTTGTTTTCGTGTTCAAGAATTAGTTCTCCAAAGCATTTCCATTCCCAAATGCTGTGACTTTTTAATTGGAATTCTCTTAGGAGGTGGGGATAAAAAAGAGATTTCCATTACTCTCTTCCTTCCACCATTAATGCACAAGCTTTAAAAGTTAATGGGTTATGGAAACCTGTTAGATACAGAAAGAGAGCTAGGAGAGCCCAAGGGGGCACACATCTGTTAGGCCTCAGCAGTCAGCCGTTGGCATTGCCAACTAATCCTTTTCTGTAGCTTTATTTATGTTACGTCTGAACCCCAGTTGTAGCCATTGCTTGTGGCTTTGCCAATGCAAACACTCAGCATGAGCAAAAATGCAAAAAAAATTAAAATGGATTCTACTGGAACTTGCATTTGGAGCCAGAATAAACTTGAGTAGTGCAAATGTCAGCTTTTGTTCACACTAAGACTTCATACTGCTGTCTAAAATGGCAACTAATCCTAAGCGTAGGTGAGAGGACACAAACCCAAGGGCTCAGTTGACAATGTTGTTAATCTGGCAGGACTTTGGAACATGGAAGAAGTTCCAGGCCACCGTTGGAAGCGCCCATGCTCCATCTTACTGGTTGACTTTGGAGTACCAGGAAGTGGCAGCTCATTGAAGCCTGCCTTGTCCACTGCTACAGTTCTTGGAAGATAATTTGGCAGGTAACAGTTTGATGGTCTTTTAATTATCTGAAACAGCTCCAAATAGAATTCCTTTCTGACAGCAGAACTGCTCATTGTTACAACTTGCATTTTTAAGGAACTTCAAAATAAAAGATGTCCCCGCCCCCCCCCTCCCCCCCGTAAATCCTCTGAACTGCCCCAGTCTGTTGGATGACAGCATATGATACTGATATGGTTTTTAAAAACTCATATTTGCCAAGTCATGAAAAAAACTCTCAAGAACCAAACTAGATTTTTTCTTTACCAAATGTATCTTTAAGACAGCATTGTCATGGCCTAAGAAATTTCACACCCTGTGTTGCACAGCTCCTTGGTGTATAGGTGGTGCTATTTTCAGGTCTACTCCTAAAGCAGCACCTTCCTTATGAAGGTGCAGCTATAAATACACCAACACCCAACCAGAAGAGCAAGTTCCTTGCTGGTATACTTGTCTGTGTGGGAGTTTTTGCCAGCTTGGAAATACCATACGAAATAACTCCTGTTGGATCATCGCCATCATTTCTGCAATTGAGTTTTGATAAGAGTCAGTATTTCCTGAAGTTTTCTGACTGTTAGAAGCGCATGGGTTGGCAGAGACCTCTGGGGGTCATCTCATCCAGCCTTCTGCTCCGCAAATGTCCATTTCCAGTAGATAAGAACCTTCCCATCAGAAACACCTTCTGAACAATATGCACCAGGACAGATTTATTCCTGACCACTCATTAAACTCGCTCATCAACTGTACGCCTGCTGGATTGCACAGAAGTTTGTTAGTCCTGAAGGGAGGGGAGCTGCTAGAGATGGAAGGATTGGGGTTAGAGGACTGCCAGGAACTTTGCTCTGTAAACAGTGAAAGCAGATGTCAGCGGTTGTACCACAGGGAGCCCTGCCTGTGGCTGGTGCAGCATGCAGAAGACGGGGAGGAGGCCCTGAGCAGAAGTAAAGGCTTCAGGCAGTGAAGGAGAGCTTCAGCATGTGCTTTCCAGGCTGTTAACTCCAGATGTCAACAGAAATGACATCAGGCTGGCAGCATAAGACTGTATTTTGCTGTGGAAGAAATGAGGCCAGCATTTCTGGAAATGTCAGCAAGAATGGTGTGTAGAAAACTACAGCTTCTAGATTGTTCCCAAGGCTGAGAAGAAGTTGCTATAATGAGCAGCAAAGTACATTGCAAGGTTTCCAGCACCTTGTGTCACAAACTGAAGCAATGCAGGTCTCTCTCTGTCTCGTGCCCTCCGTCTGTCTAGGTATGGTGTAAGAGTACTTTCTTTAGGCCTGGGAACCTCAGGCTTTTAAACCACATCCGTGTGCTTTGCAACACAAGTACCTGCATGGTTCTCAAGTTAACACTAGAAATCACACAATTCCAGCTGAGGAGGACTGTGCTTCCAGTCGTTTGCTTTCTGTTGTTCTGGGCAATGTTTTTTCATGGTTATGTCCTAAGCTGTCATAGCCTGATTTAGATTGCTTATTTATGACATTTGATGTTGGGTATTAAGTGTTTATAATCTCTTGTTTTCTTGCTTGTACCTGGCTGTCAAAGTGAAGAGGTTGCTGTAATAGAAAAATCATTTCTCTTGTGCACAGAATGATGCTGTTGTTTTGTGCGTGAAGTATTCTTTAAGGCCACAAAAGAGCAGATAGCTTAGTAAAGTTCAGAGTTGATGAAAACTCATTTTCCATGGAACTTTTCTTGCAGTGGATTCTTTGGTGTCTAATAGTGTGCATACCATTTCTCTCTGCCCTGTGGATTCTCCTGTGACTAAAAAAGCTTGAGTTCTGCTGTGGTCTTTCCCTTTGTTAGCTGCAGTACCAGGCAGTTCTCCCACCCCCTCTCCAAGGCTTGGGTCAGTTGAGCTAACAGAGACCTCTGAGACCAGAAACTTGTGTCAAAATTTGACTGAGCCTCAGATATTCAGAAGTGAATATGGTGAGCTTTGACACACAGGCTGCAGATACACTTGCTACTGCACACAGGCTGAAATACAGCTGTTTAAAATCAGGCAATACTACAGGTGCCTGATCTCCCTTCCTCTCTCTCGTCTGAGCTACTCTGCATTTCGTTTCATCAGCTCTGCAGCAAAGGACTCCTGGGCTAGAAATGAGGATTCTACAAGAGATTGGCCTACAAGAAAGATGGAGAGGGTCTTCTTACAAAGGCATATAGTGATAGGATTGGGGGTAATGGCATTACACCAAAAGAGGTTAGATTTGGATGAGATACAAGGAAGAAATTATTCACTGTGATAGTAGTAAGGCACTGGAGCACGTTGCCCAGAGAACTTGTGGATGTTCTATCCCTGGAAGTGTTCAAGACTGATTTGGGTGGAGCTTTGAGCAATCTGGTGTAGTGGAAGGAATCCCCCATGGCAGGCGGATTAGAGCTAGATGATCCTTAAGGTCCCTTCCAACCCAAGCCATTCAAGGAATCTGTGATGTGTTTTTCTTTTCTTTACTATACAGTAGGTTTACTTTCTCTGTTTAGGGGAGTTGGCACTGCATATCTGGGATTCAGGTGAGGTGTGTGCCAAGTACTCAGTGCAGTCTGTAGATCCATTGGTATCTGGCAAACTGAGATTTTGTTTTGTCAGATCCCTCACTTGACTTCACTCCTCACCCTTGTTGTAACCCTTTACTTATGTCCTTCTCTTGCAGCTCCCACAGTGACACTTATGAACACCTCTTCCTTCTGACTGGTCACCCAGGACATCTCTTCTTGTGCAGTCCCCACCACAAAGTTTACATGATCACTTATATATATGTATACTAGACCTCTCCACTGACAAATGCAGATGAGCATGGCAAGAGGAGCTCACCAGGATCCCTGGAAATGTGCAGGAGTTGAATGTCAGGGAACAGAGGCTGTGGGCAGCCACTTTGTGTGACTGTCCCTGTGAGGTGGTGTGGGCAGAGCTGGTGTGCACAGTGTATGTGATGGGTGTATCTATGAGACAAGCACAGGTGTTCTTGTGCAGGTAGCTGTAAAACAGAGTTGTGCTCTTTTGTGTCAGAGAATTTTTTTGAACTTTAGCAACATAAAAGGTGGGCATGTGTCTCTACCAGGTTGTCTGGGTTCCCTGTGGAATTGTCTTCTTCTTCTTGTCTGCCTGCAGGCTGCTGAGGGAGTCCAGATGATGAAAAAAAAAATTATTTTTCTATTGGTTGCGTTTGATTGAGTTAATTATTCTCATCCGTATTTACCTTCAAAAGTGGCAGTTATGAAAAAAAAAATCACTTCTATAAATTGTAAGGGTGAAATGCATTCACAGCAATAGTTCTGTGCGGCCTGGATTCATGTACTGCCTTCTGGAGTTATTGCTGAGTAAATAAGTTTCTGACAGGGAAAGGGGTGGAGACCTTTCAGGTCAAAAGCAGGTGAATTATTCTGTGGTCTCCAGTGGGGCCATGATTTGCCTGTCAGTGTAGGTACTTTCAGCCTACTTTTTAGCTGCTGTTCCTCTGTCATCAAATAGCCATGTGTCATGGATGGCTATTTATAATACAGAATGAAGTAGCAAATAATTCTTGCATTTGGGTTTAATTCCCTTTGAAAAAAATAGTAAAATTTAAAAACTTCCTGAGGAGTCCAGTGTAGTGCTGACTGCCCAGCCATCCGCCTTTTGAGGGAGTTTGTGCTGGCCAGCTCTAGATGTGCCTCATGGACTGAACATCCACAGCTTCTCCACAGATCATGCTACACTTTGGGAGCACAGGTTTCCATTTGGTTTCACCCCAAAAGAGGCCAGGGTGTGTGCTTTCAGACTGCTCTGCGAGATGAACTGGATGGAGGGTGATGAGTTTCAAGCCCAAATTGCTGATTTGAACGATAGCACAGGCACACAGAAAGAAAACTGAGCTGCTCGTGAAACAGCTCCAAAGCAACCTCCATTTACAGCTGGCATTTTAAGCAAACCAGAGGCTCTGTCATTTGAGAAGCAGTAAACAGTGGCTGTTCAGGAGAAATTTGGCCTGTGCAAAATGAGTGTACACAGAGGCTGCAAATTCACCATCCCTTCTGAAGTAGCACTTCCATATTTCAGCAGTTGGGGCTCCCATCACGAGTGTGCAGACAGGTTTCAAACACAGCCCATTCCCTTTAAATGGTGGACTTTGCTGTCAGGGAAGATTGCACCATTCTGCTAAAAATCTTTTGAGCTTTTTTGTTTTCTCTCCCTTAAATCACTTTAAGTCACTAAGGACATTCACATAGAACAGGATGGCTATTTTTTCAACTGTTTTCCCATGTCCCTGTAGCATATTCCCAAGCTGGGAACACAATTGCAGTGGGTCATCACAACCAGTCCTGGAAGTGATTAAATATAAGAAAAGTGGATGTTATGTTCATGTGAGGAGAGGCAGCTCTAACAGTTGGAAGTCCCGTGAAGAAAGGATTTTTATGGTGATGGAGCTTCAGTGCTGAAAGGGAGAAAAAGAAATTGCAATGGGCATAGCGGTCAATAGGAGATGGAGCACACAGAGACTGTGCTGGGAACTGCTTTGGTAGTTAACATTTAGCTTCATTGAAACTAATGGAGGAAAGAAAATATGAATAAATAGTCTGGGAGGTTTTTTTCCATTGCAGTGTAAGAGGAAAGGAACACAGTTATCTGATGGATGAACATTTTATTGTGAATAACAGCAATTGCAACACTCAGTTGCATATGCCTGTATATGTGTTATGAGCGTATTTCTATAGATAGGCAGGTAGTTGCACAAAACTGCAGGCAAATTTGCAAATTCAGAATTACACGCTACTAACTGAACACACAGGTAGTTTCACTTGCAGTGAAGGTTGCCTCCTGCTGTGAACTGAGTCTTTAATTATTTGGGCTTAAATGTTAAATACTGTGTATTTGTTTTGTCTGATTTTTAACAGAAATGTCAAGTAAAAGGTTTAGCTGTTGCAAAATGTGAAGGTAGGAAAAAGATGACCCTAAGTCATCTTTGAAACATTTTCTTGAAAACTGTAATGCCACTAGAGTCTGAGGGGGGGCAGTCAGTATATTGTCACTTGCAGGAAACCTCACAAGTTCACCTGAATTTGGGTTATGAGCACTGTGCGAAAGAAAAACTGAACTAAACAAGCTAGGTGGAAACTTATTAGCATTTGACAGATCTGTTCACTCAGGATTACATACTTACACTTGTCCTATTGCCCCTACAGCTTTTACAAGCTACCCAGCTTGTAGACCCAGCTACATTTGACTAAAGCTTTCCCTGTCACGGTGCCTTCCCGCTGGCAGGGGAGGAGGTGGCAAGCTGTCCTGCCCCTTGGCTGCTCCTCTGGGCAGGATGCCTGCTGGGCACGCTGCTGGAGGGGAGCTGGCATCGAGTGGGAAATGTCTTCTGGTGTCACCTGGCTTTTGGGACTACAAAGTCAAGAGCACAAGTGCATTGGTTTGGGACGTCCCATTTAGAAATGCTGTACGTTTTCATGCACAACTTACAGGTCTTTGCCTGAGGATTGTACAAAAGTTTATAGTATCTAAGGCACTGGGAGGGGATTCAGATAGGCTTCAGTCATACCAACAGCAGACTTACCCACTTGGCTTCCTATTTCTTAGGATTTATTCTGCTGCTCTGATAAGCTGTGATTTAAAACATGCTAAAGTGCCAGTATAGGCTAATAGCCCCTTCTCCTACACTGAAACACATCACTGAGAGTAGAAGACACTGTGCTTTGTATGTGTCTCCCGAGGTGAGGGAGAGCACAACCGAGCGACACAGGGCTGAGCCCACAAAGAGCACCTCATGGGCTGAACTTGGAGTGGGAATCAGATACAGAAAACAGATCGCTGAATTTAAGTATCTGATCTCCCACACTAGTCAGTGGAGACTTAGTTACAGCAGTCAATGGAGCTGAGAGCATGATTCAGCTGGCGAAATGTAGGTATCCATCCTCTGGTGAGCTGAATCCCTCCTGGCAGTGGGAGGTGGGACACTGAGCTCATACCAGTGTGTCGACACCTCTGGGTACACATTTACAGCCTGGAAGCCCATCAGTGGTAAGGATGTGCTGATTACAGGGACCCAGTCTCCAGCTGCTGCATTGTTTCTCCAGTTGAATAAGAGGGGTGGGCTAGGCTCCCCTGGCAAAGGCTGGAGCTGCTGAGCCCCCTGGAGGGTCTGAGCGTGTGTAGGCTAGCTTCAGTCCCTCTGTGAGGGGTGAGTGAGCACATTAGACCTTATTTAGGAGTTAAAATGGCACCGGCAAAGAACACTTAAGGCTCTGCAATAACGAAACAACATCGCTCTGTTAAAATTATTTTTACAACCTTAGTTGATGAGTTCAGACAAATAGAGATAACCGAGCCTTCTTAGGATAATAAACATTTGTATCTACCACTTATGTTTGAAGCTATGTTTTAGATTTTCTTTTCCAGACAAAAGAGTAATTTAAAATTATGCAAATGAGCTGCCAAAGCAAGGCATTATGCAGATTTGTGGAGGCAGGCAGCAGAGTGTTAACCCTTGGTGCTGCAGCTCGCTGTGCTGCTGCAGTGCTCTGTGTGGATTCCTCCCAGCCCTTGTGCTCTTTAATTACAGTGCTCCTGAGTCAGGGCCTGAGGTGTGAGGCTTACCCTCCTGCAGCCCCCCATTGCCAAGTGGGTTTAGGTTGGTGGAGGAGGTGTATTTGCTGCGGTGTTCCCCTCACAGTCTTGCGCTGCACAAGCTCTACCCAAATCCAGACTGGGCATTTCAGAAAAGACAAGCATTGTGACTGTTGTCTGCTGTTCTATACGGGTTGTTTTCAGAGTATTTGAAGTGACTGTCATGGGAGAAATATTACTTTTCAAATGTTGGCAGTGCAGTAACACTTTAAAAACAATTTACACTGTCAGCTTGAAGTCCTCTAGCTTGCTGGGCTGGCTGGTGTACACAAGATGCAGTAGCAACCTTGACTTTCTAGAAAGGAAGGCTATTAAAAGAACTCCATGTTGTGCTAATTTGTGGGTTCAATAGCTCATTATCCCACCCAGCTGTAAAGATGGGGGAATAACCCTTCAGGCAGGAACAGATGGGTTTTGATAGAAATGCAAGGTCTGATCTGCTCTGGAAGTTTGCCCTGATCTCTGCAACCAATGCCAACAGCTGACATAGCCATATTGGTGCAAGCACTAGTGCTGAGCAAGATATCCAAGGTTTTATAGCAGTGAAGTTTGGCAAATGGCAGAAGCAGGCAAATCCCCAACATGCATGAAGGTGTAAACGCAGCTAATCTCTAATGGAAGTGTCTGATGCTGGGTTAAAGTAGCGGCAGCGAAGCCTGGAGAGAGAGGGAGAAAGTTCACATCGGGTGGTTTTGGAAGGGCTGGATTTGTGCTTCAGTCGTGCCTATGTGGGATGCCAAGCCCTCTAAATATGGGGTTTGTTCAACATCAGGCAGGGATGGATTCTGCTGAAGGCAGGAAGGACTCTGGCTGCAGCGTAGAGGGACTTGAATCCACATTTCCTCCTGCATTTCAGTTCATAGAATTGTAGAATAGAATCATAGGTGCTCATGTCTCTCTGAGAGAGCTCACAGAGTGGTATGGATTCCAAGGAAAACACCAAAGCACTTGGCATTTGCTTTCGAGTTGCAAAATGGGGGTATGTGTGCATGTGAGTGTGTGTGTGTGTGTTATTTTTCTTCCCTCTCTGCTATCTTGAAGAAATACATGTAGTGAATTACTTTGGTAATATACAATGTCTGAGTGCTGCTCTAGAAGATAGACGTAATCTGGGTTTCTCTCTTGCACCTTCTTACACCTAAACCCTTTACAGTTTTCTCTGCTCACCAGATTGCTCCCTCACTTTCTAGTTAAGGGTGTCATTTCAAGCTTCCTGTCAGAAGCTGCCTGTCTGAGCCAGTGCACAATACTGAATAAACGCTTCAGTGTGTTCAAACATGGACACTATCAGTGAATTTACAGACTTAAAACCTATGGCCATTTTTAAATTGGATACACATGCGTATGCACAAAGGCTAGTTTGTTTGGCTGCTTTGGTTTTGCTTGTTCTTAAAAGCATTTTTGGCTCAAAAATATGATGTCTCTCTTGGAAAGACTTGACCAAAGCACATGATCAGCATCTGTTGGTTTCAATATGCCAGAGGAGCTGTGTAATAGATGCAGAGATCAGAGAAAACATTGTTGGTGTTTATATTTGTTTTAAAATATGGATTTGGAGTTTTTCTATTGCTCAGCAATTTGAGCAATGGACTGGTGGTCTGGTTAGTAAAAAAAAGGAAGAAACCCACCTACATTGGTTCAGGTTTTTGTTAGTTTTGGAGGAAATAGCTGAAAAGGATATAAATCAGACACCTCTGCTGTACTGCGCATGCCTGGCCACCTTAAAAGAACTAAGCTAGTTTAAATAGGCAGAAATACTGTTTTGTGGTGGCCCACATGTCAAAACAAATTTGAGCACAAAGACCATGGAAGGAAGTTGCTAGGAAACCTCTACAGTGTGCTGGAGAAGTTTTGCAGCGCAGGCACCTGTAAGAGAGTCGTCACCACCTGCCAGCCTGGTTATTTCCTAAAAGCTGGGGTGTAAAATTGTAGTCCACATTCATTTCTATAAATGCAACATCAGGAAATGCCTCACAGCTCATTTTGAATCAGTGCAGCTTCCAAGGACTGTAAGCCATTTCCAGAACCGTCCCTGAAGACTCGGCACGGAGGTCCTGTCTGCAGTAACACTGAAGCCCTGACTTCTGTGTTTAGGCAAGGTCTGCCCTAGCTGCTTTGCTAGCACTGCCTGCACTCATCCCAATTAGGTTCTTAGCAAAGATCTTTGCTTCCGTGGGCTCTAACTTTGCCCATGCTGAGATTTCGATAAGGTTACTGTAAGCCAGACTAACTCCCTGGAGGCGAGGCTTCTCTTTTGCACCGAGTCTCAGGCTGGTTTTGCCAGCAGAGATTTCCTGCAGGCATGCTGCCACCTCACATGGGTTCTCTGCATGGGAATGCTCCAGAAAGTTGAAGTGCATCAATCAAAAATGTTACAGCTGCAGGTCCACAATGTCAACATGCACATATTAAAGCCCCAATTTCTGTACCAAGTAGTTATAATTATGATGATACCTTAATCCTCTTAACACTTGATTTCTTTCCTATAGTTCCTTCATAGCTGAACCATTTAAGCCCATTTCTATGAGGAAACTGGTAGCTGAAAGATTGGAGAATGCCCAAGGACGTGTTTTTCTTTCATCACGAAGTCATCTGTCAATGCAGCTGGGATAAGACAGGTAATGTCTATCAGGTGTTGCTAGGATTGCTTGTCTTCACACTCTCTTAGTAGCTTTTTCCAAAAATGGGCGGTGTGAGGCACAAGGATGGATGGATGGCTGCCGTGAGCACAATGAACAGAGCAAGCTGCTCATGGTTTAACAGTCTCCATGAAATTCCCTTTGTGTGGGAACCCCCTGAAGGTGTGTCACCGGCAAATTCCTGCCTGCCACCACCCATCCTTGTTACACAGCACATTCCCTACTCCTCCCTGCCCACCCGGCAAGACGACCCATCATTGCTAAAAGCCATTAGCACTCAGAAGGTGGACAATGGGATCTCCCTTCCTTCACACATAAGCAATAAATGAAGAGAAAACGGGAGCACATGTTAAGTCTGAGGATGCTCCTTTAAATGATTCCTTTTAAAACAAAGAGGTTCATTCCACAACAAAGAAGGCATTCCAGAGACGGTGTGATGCTGATATGCAATGCTGATAACACGAAGTGTGGCTCTAACAAGATTTTCCATTCTGGTTTATCTAGTCCCTTGACACATAAAAAAGAAAAGATCCAAACCTTCAGTTTAACTTAAAAAAACCCAAACCTCTTAGGAAATCCTTTTTTACACAACATATAATTAGTGTATGGATTCAGCACTGGATATTCTTGACAGGTTTAGACTAGTTCTGTACTTGATGGTCTAGCAGTGTTTATGAGCTCTGTCCCTGTGAGATGCTGTGGGAGGAAGGACTCCAAAACAGTATGTAATAGCAGAAACTCATCTGTTAATTCAAAGAAAAGCCTTATCTTCCAGTATAGTTTTTGGAGCAAGAAAACTCTGCAAGAGCTATAGCAACATCTGGAGCTTTCCTGGTTTGGAATAGGTTTTCTGCATTTCAGAAAGGATTACATGCATGCACAGAAGGGATTTTCAGTGGTGTTACTTGAGTAAGGCCACATCCAAAGACTCTCAGACCTCATGCTTTGTGACTTGGAAAGCAGCACCCACCTCACATGCTCTTACAGCAGTGACACCTGCACCTGGGCAAGTTCCCTGCACCTTCCTTATGGCAAATGGGGAGAAACAGGGACCCAATGGACTCAGTTGTAAAGCTGCTGATGGGAATAACTATGCTGTAGGAGCACCTCTCTCCTTTGTTGGCTACAGAGAAAATTTATAGGGGAGTGGATGTGTTTGCTGTAAAGGTTTGAAGAGAGTGAAGCCATCAAGGTGCCTGCTGACTGGAGCTGGGGAGTGTCTGCTCTGAAGACAGCGCCACCCCAGATGGGGTGCTGGGAGGCTTGTAGGTCCCACTTGGTGCTAGATGGCTGAAGCTGCTGCCTCTTGTAGCTCTCCGTCCTGCCCCTTTGTAAGTTGCCCTGAAGCAAGGATATGCTCCTCCCACGAATCACCTCCTCAGCCACAGATGCTGATGTGTCACTACAGGTCTGTTGGTCCTGGCACTCACCACAGCCATGGGCGTGACACTGATGCAGAGCAGAGCAGGACCCGGGCAGGTTCCGCTCTGATGCAGAGCAGCTGAGTAGTGAGAAGAAACAGGGAAGGCAAGTTCAAAGGCAAGTGTGACACAAAGGAAAAGGTGATGGTGGTAACACCAAGCCAGCAGCAACAGCAGCTGCTGCCCGTGTCAGGCACAGACTTATGCAGGCCACTGTTGTTTGCTGGACCCCTCACATGAGGATATGCTATGGCAGCACTGTATCTCCAGCTGGAAATGACAAAGGGTCTTCCCCAAAGCATCCAGCACAGGCAGAACTGTAAGAGGCAGGATGTCAGAGCGAACTTAAGCCTTGCTCATCGCCACAACGTCCGTGTGCCTCTTCCAAAGCAGCAGCCCTCACAGACCTGAGTCTGGGAGGTGCAGAGCACCTGCCTGATGCATGTGGGCCACCTCAGTGATCAGTGCTTCTGAAATAGGGTGTGATCATTACAGTTCATCAAAGCACAGGCTTAATTTTGAATAAGAAGTTACTATCTGACCCTGTCTCACACCCTAACAGTGTTGCCAAAGAAGGAGGGAAAGAATTGAAATTTTACGCGGTGGCATATGAAGCAATTCAGAATTCATCTAAAATGAAGATTATGAGAACAACATTTTTGCCAGGTTCTTTGATCCCTTTCAAAAATACAACCCTCTGGACATGGCTAGAGAGGGCTCATGCTGTGAGCTGGGGTTTTTGTCATCTTTGCTGACTGGAAGGGCCTGTCAGTCTGATTTGTGCATTTTTCCAGTCTGTTATATAATACAATCAAATTACTCTTCCCATATCATAAGAGATATTTCACAAGTTTCTTGGGAGAGGACACCAAGCTCCAAGGCTAAGTTTTTTGTCCTCTAGAAAAGTAACTTTTTCATTTTTCCCTTCTTAAACCATTTAGTTCAATAATTACCCAAAGAAGATGAAAATAAATTCAAACAAATCTTGGGTAATCTCTGGGTGTTCCCCAAAACTGGAAGCCAGCAACTGAAAAGAGATAAAAATAGTATGAAAGAAAAATCCATAAGTTGACGAACTTCATGTTTCACAGTACTTCTGTGGTGAAAACTCGTCTCATAGAGTAGCACGTCAGAATGTACCTGATGCCTAGAGGTATTTCCAAGTAGAGGTTCAAATTCCTGTGACTGGTCCTAAATCACCGCAGGAACAAGATAACACATGCCCTTCCATTTTAGCCACCAGGTTATTTATATCTGCTCTGAGGATCCTGTAGGTAAAACCTCTGAGGTCCTAGGATAAGGCTCCTTAGTGACATGAGGTGGGACCTGTAAGCTGCACAGCTCATCCTTCTGGGCCACTGCTGTGGCTAAACCTTGCCAGGGAGACCCTCATTGCAAACAAGAACTGCTCATACTTCTTTAAACATGGAACACTGAAAAGGAAGGCAAAATTAGGGTTGGGGTTTTTTATCATCAGCAGAGCCTATGCCATGTTCATCTGTGTGGAGAGAAGCTGTCACAGAAATGATGGGAGGTTGGCAGAGAGACCTAATTGCCAAAGGAAGACATTGTTAGTATCCTGAAGTGTACAGCCAGTGTCGATGAATGGTATAAATTTAATTGGTAACTCATTTCTTATTAAAACTGACAGATTGGTTTTCTTCCTAGCAGAACAGACAACCTGGAAAGGTTTCACATAATCACTGATTTCACTCAAACTTGACAGCATTATCAAGCATTTTAAATCTTTTCCAATTTTATACAAATCTCATCAAATATCATAACACCAGCTTGTAAACAAGGGACTTCAATAAGCTTTGTTTTGGTATTTCTATTATGTTTCAATTTGGAATGAAAGGAGATGTTATAAGATAAGCAACTTTCCCAAGAAAATGTGACATCTGAGACTCACACAACTAACCATTCTTGCATAAGCCTCAAGGAGCCCAATGACCCCTGCTGATGGACAAGTCTCCTCCTCCACTCAGTGATGCTGCAACAAGTCCAGCACACCTGCCACAAAGGGAATTTTCCTTCACATCCTATTGGATGCTCAAGGGGAGGTACTTTCTGAAGCGCACTGATGGAAATGTAGAGGTCTTCACCAGTGCTGGAGTAGTAGTGGGTGCTCTGACAAGTGGGTAGGCCTTACCTTCACCCTGCAGAAGAGACAGCAAAAGGCACATGCAAACTATTTTCTGTTGAAGAGAACATGGATGTTGGAGAAACAAGAAAGTTTGCATTAAAAGAGCTCTCTCTCACATTGCACTAGCAGATTGATTTCTACTCTTGAGGGAAAGCTGGGTTTCATTTGTAGGGGACTGTCCTGGGCAGAAGCAGATCTCAGACTAAAATCTAACAACATAGAATGCACATTTTTGTAGCAAATAAGATTTTCTTTATTTACACTTCAGTGGACAAGATACCTACAATGGAAGAACAAGGTGCAGCAAATACACTGCATACTGAACTGCACAGGAACCAGTGGCTCTTGGCACTTGTTGTCAGATGGGGGGTTGTACCCCAGGGCGTTGTGCATGGCTGGGTAATACCCACCTCTCATTCATCCAACTGAGAGCTGGAAAGCACAGACAGTGACAGTCTTCACCTGCTCAACAATCTACATCTCTTCTGGGTGCTCAGTTTGCTGGACTATTTGAACTAAATGGGAGCAGTAGGAATACAGTAATGTTGACTGAAAATAAAAGCTGAAGCAAGGGGATTTTCAGAGCACCTTTAGTGCCTGAAAACTGCTGCAGTCCTCCCGTTTGTGCTACAGAAAGGTGGTGTGGAGTCTTGTAAATGACTCAGGTTGTGACAGAGAGGAAAAATTTCAATTTATCAGAAGGCTGTTCTCTTTAAGTGTTGCAGCAGCTTTCAGATGCTACCTCTGGGAAGAGTGGACCGGCTTGATGGAGGGAGTGAGAAGCTTTCCCATAGCATCACCCTCTCCAAATGTGCATGATGGCAAGCATCTGCTGCGAGTGCATCTTCCAGGTTGTCTGCATGGCCCTGCCAGCACAGAAGCAATGGCAGGGGTGGCACAGCCAGGCCAGGGCCCTCACACTATAAACGCAATGAGCAGGCAAAAAGCCAGAGCTAGTGGGGAGAATTTGGAATGTTTTGGGTTTAAAAGAGGCTCAGGGAGGGGCAAGCTTGGTCAGTGAGCACAACTGATGTGCTGTGGCAGGCACACCACGGGCTTTTGCTCTCTGAGGCATGGTGCTGCAGGATGTTTTGGTCAAGATCCTGTATGCACACGGGATAAAGCATTTTTAATGACAATACTGGGTACCATGGTGCCCTGAAGTATGCTGGGGAAAGACCTGTCATTACTGTAATTGCATTAAAACATGCTAGAGTGAATAATACCATGAGCAGATCAGGAATTGATTAACTGGCTTGCTATGAAAGAGGAGGGTAACACTCATTTTCTTCCATCTGGCCTGTTTAGACAAGAACTTGTTATGAAGGACATTTGTTCATTTAGGTGTAAGAAAGCACGGTCCTACCTCTCAGATCCTTTCCACTATGTGCCACTGGGAGAGCAGGAGTGGAAGAGAGCCCAGCATGATGCAGAAAACACAGAAAAGGCAACTCTTTTAAAGTTGACTAAGCATCAGTATGTCTAAACAGTCACATGAGGAGTCAGTGCAAAATATTCAGTGAATCATTTAAATTTGAATTGAAGGAATTAAATTGCTCCATTATGAGTTTCAAGTGGAGAAAGACATAAAAAGCAGTTATTGATAAAACATGAATATTTTTTCCCATGAAGGTTAAAGAGTGTTAAATATGTCGCCAAAACGAAGAGAATATCAAAGAATGTCTCATCTAAATAAATAGTGTGTTGGCAATCCAGAAATACCATCCCCAGGAATTAATTCCTCAGGTTTGTATGGGAAGTTAATGCCACTCCAAGGAGCAGGAGGCTGAGCTGGGGCCTGACGCCCTGGGTCTGCTCCAAGACTTTCAGCAATACTTGGCTGGTCACATAGGTGCACAGTTACATGGCTAATTAGTTCCGTTCTGTATGGAAATTAGGAGAGGGGAGAATGATCATTATTATCCATTTGAGCACATGGTTACCTGATTGCAATGTGTGGCTGCAGTGTTTTGTGTGAAATTCACTCTCAGTTGAATAGCGTCTGGCTTTCTGTATGAGGCATGGTCCAAACTGAGCTTAAAGTGATATCCTTACACCCCACTTAAGAAGGCAGTTGAGGTATTAAGAGATTCTGGCTGATACTGTAAATCAATACATCAGACACTGTCAAAACCTGCCAGGTCTGAAAATATATTGACCAAACTCTGAATTGATCAGTACTTGCTGAACTTGATCTGTTCTTGCTCAAAAGAGATCAAGAGAAGCTTTGAAAGAATGGTTAATTCAGGCAATTAACCTGGTTTGAAAGCACAGTGAAGACAGCAGAGTTTCCAGCCCTGAGAGGTAGATTTTGGGGGTTTGAGGGGGGGTGAGTTTGCATTTTTTGTTTGGTGAGGCTTTGAGGGGGTGTTTTTTGTTTTGGGGTTTTGGTTTGTTTGTTTGTTTGTTTGTTCAAGTTTCATGTCACTTGGAGTATCTTAAAATCCATCTCTATGGACTCCCCTCACAAGGTGGACTCTGAGTGGAGAGGTCCCTGGCTCCATGCTGTGGACAAGGAGAGGCAGTCACACCTGACAGTAAGGAGTGAAGGACATCTTTCAGTTTCCAATTCCATTCTGCTTTTACATTTTAGGAGGTTCTCAGCTTCATGGGTATCAGGAAGACCTTGACAGCCAAGGGTGCTAAAGGGATCAGAAAAAGTGAGTCAAAGAACATATACTGTGTTTGACTTGTCTGTGTTGGGATGTTGCCTTTAAGGTCACTGTGGGAGTGGTTTCAAGACAACCTGTGAGACTGACAAGGGTTGAATCAGGGATGGATGCTGTAGTATATGCACTCTCCTCATGCCAGGTCAAAGCTGACTGTGCAGGATCCCTAGGAGTGCAGCAGACTTGAAGCAGGGGGATTTCCTATTCCACTAATAAGTAAAGAACATTTCAAAACAGCACTTGCAAGTTAGGCTTATTCGTGGACTCACTTCCTTGACAACCCCAAACTTATTTCATTGTCTGATCTTAGCAGAAGTCAAAATTCACCGTAATTTCACAGGGCAGGAACCTGATAATGCTGAAGCCTTCATCATGCCACAGTGGTTTTACCCTGCTGATTCTCCGTGTCCCAGGAACATGGAGCATCCATATATCAGGATGTCACCAGCAACTCCACATTGTATTATAGCACCAGATGACTTGCAGTGAAGGAGAACCACTAAGAGATCCTCTGTGCCAAAGGCAGTACTGGAACTATCCCACTGGCAGCTGGAATAACACACTGTATGACAGAAGTCCTTCATTCCCCTAGGGAAATGGAGCTGAGTTGGTTCTTGAAATGACAGCAGTACACCTTCTAGGTGGAGTTGATCTGTACTCTAAACAGTTCCCATTCATCCACATACCTTCTCAGAAGTGTTTGGGGTCCTTTCAAGTGGGGCCACTTAGGCAGACCCACAGAAACATGAGTGCCAGTTCCCCATGCCTGAGAAGTCACCAGCTCCACAGTGGTGACGTTGGCCAAGTCACCTGCACGAGGTTGGTTACTCCTCCAGTGTGTGTCTGTAATTACCTGTCCATGCCCAGAAGGGCAGACAAGCTCTCCCAGAGCTCACAGGAAATAATTACAGAGCAGCTCACCTTCCTGCAACATGAAGCTCTTCCTGATGCATCCCAGAGGCACCAGCAGCATTACTCATAGTGGGTGATGTTTCCCAGTGTGTTTCTCACTTCCTGGGTCAGCCATCCAGCCCACTCCCATGTGGGACTAGTCAAGCCCAGGAGAGCACACTGATGCAGGGGAGGTGGGGAAGAAGGGAAGGGGAGGACATGGCTCTGGCTGTGGGAAGCAGCCTGTCAAGAAATGCTAGTTTAACGCACAGTAGATTAGCCTGCCTCAGGAGTGAGTTGTTTCTGTAAATCAAATAGCTTCTCATGAGTCAGGAGCCCAACCCTTTATTACAGAATTGCATATTTTCAGAAATAGATGAAAAGGTAGCAGGCTTTTTGGAGAAGCTGTTTCACGCTGTTGTGGCTCTTCTTCCAATTTACTTGGCTGGTTGCTGTGCCACATCCACAGCTCACTAGCTTCGTGTATGAAGCAGCTGGAGGTGATCCAGCATGGTGCTGCCCTGGAAAAGGTGCTCTCCCATCCTGATCCTACCCTGATAAAGGAGTTAAAAGCAAAGGCGGGTGACCTCTTGTGCCAGCTTGGATTAAGAGATGTCTTCTTAGCAGCTCCACCTGCAATGCTCCTCATTCCCCTGATCTGGAGGTGCCTTGAGTCTTGCTTGTTTTCTGCAGGAGTGGATGTAGGTCTCTGATGGAGACTCAGTAGCCTCAGAAAGTCTTTCTACCTGCTTATGGTGATGCCTTAAGACACAATATCTGCCTTCAGGGAATGGATCTCACAGCTATGGCAGAGAGAGTTTGTGTCTTGTTGTGTGTTATCCTTATCTGGTGATACGTGGTGCTAGCACAGGGCTGAAGGACTACCCTCACCACAGACCATGGGTACACTGGAAGAAACTGGGAAGTGGGACCTTCATTCTTCACCTGCCTGTAGCCCTGCTCTGTGGAGAGAGGTGACTCCCCTCCATGCCTGATGGAGTCTGTGGCCATCAGGGCCACCGGCTCTTTTTGTTTCGGTAGTTTAGCAGGACAAAAGTTATGGAGAGTGGAGTAGCCCATAGCCTGGAGGCCCTGTGTGAGCTGATGCCCTGTCAATGATAAGCCCAGAGTGTGGGCTTAGCAGGCTCTTAGGGCTGCAAAAGTCTGAATGAGCCCTGAATTGTTTAAAATATCTTTACCTGCCTCACCAATCACCTGCTCACAGTGATGTTGCCAGCTATACCAGTGTTTTCAGAGAGAAGCAAGACCATGACAGAAGGCTGGGAGAAAAGGCAGAGAGAAAGTAGAGGATGGCAAGACATACATTCTGGATTGTTTGGAGTGTGTAGCAAAATCTGAAATCAGTTTATAGGTTATCTATATACCTCCCACTGACTGAGCCATGTCACGCCTGGGCTCGAAAGGACTCCACTAGCACACAGGAGCCCAGACCGTTGGCTTGGCATCTCTAAAGAAAAAACTCACTCCATCCAACCTGTCACTGCTGTGGTATCAATATCAGGTCACACATTTTCCCCCCAAAGGGTGATTGGTCATAAACCTTATCTTTATAGTTTACCCACCTGAGCAGATTGTTCACTTCCCCACCTGTCCCTCATTTCTCTCACTGCACAAGGAACAGATAACATCAGTAATTCAGGGATTTTTATTGTTAATATTTGTTGGTTTTCATGTACCAGGCTGAGGTGGGATCTGGCTCTTCAGAACCATTAAGACCGTGGGTTTCTGTGTAATGCCAGCACCCAAAGGGAGTGAAAGCCTAGAAAGGGATACCAGGCAAACCACCCCCTACCATCGTTTGCCAAGAGGACCAAATCAGTCTTTCTCCTCTGAATGCTTTTGAGGTCCCTTTGCTAAGAATGACATCCACAGATGTCCTCTGTGGGAACACTACTGGAAATGATCGTGTGTGGCTGAGAATGCTGAAACTAAATTTGTAATACTCAGCTGCTCTAATCTGCAAACAGTGCTAAGTGCTAGAAAGAGGCAGCAGCCACCTTCCAAAGCTGTTTTCAAGTACATGTGATCAAGAGAGTCACTTGTCAGCCACAGCAGATGCCCACTTCTGCTCAGCCCCAAGGAAGTGAGGATGATCACCATGCAGAACTTTACAGAAATACCTTAAAACATAAGATGAAAAATAACTATTGAGTTGTCTAGTCTAGCTGCCCATCTACCCCTTATAAATGCCAAGTGAATGATTTGCACCAGAACACCAAAGCTTTAAAGTGGGGAGGATTTAACTAATAACAGCAATAGAGGCACGAAAAAAGTACTCTGCTATCATACAATTCTGGCTTAGCTGATGCAGTAACAGGAGACAAGGCTACGAACTACTTTCAGGGCTCTGTATTTCCATTTGATTTAAAAACTACAGCCCAGTTTTCAAAGCATTACAAAAACACCCTGCTTCCAAATAGGTTTTTATTATTTTTAAAGACTGATTGCAAGTATAAGTGCAGATATGCAGTTGGTGTGAAAGAGCCTTTGGGGATGAGCAGCTCTGCTCAGAAATGCTTTGGGAAGTCTCTGTAAACCAATGTTCCTACTCCTGGGCTAATTGATTCCACAGAGGACAGTCGCTGACATGGTGTTTCATCCTACTGCAGGATTTCCTGGGAGGTTTTGGGACACACTAAGACAAAGCAAAGCACACACTGTTCTCAACGCAGGGTGATGCACATCAGGAGCACTGCTAGATGCTGCACTTCTGCCTGTGATGATGGGATGAGAAACAGGGCGGAGGAAGAGAGCAGCAGCTTAGCAAATACCTACTTGGTTGATTTGTGTCCACAGACACCTATTTATTTTATGTAGGATGTCTGGTGATGCCCTTCAAGGTTATTTTGCATGCAGGTCCTTCCGCTCAGTGCTCTGCTTGGAGGTCATCCTGATGATCTGCAGGTCTGGGAACAATCTCCCTGGGTGAGAATGTTTGTGGGGAAAAGATCTCATCCCCTAGCATAAAGATGCATCCAAAGAAGTCAGCACCATATGGGCACACCTGCCTGCAGACCTTCCTCAGTCTCCTGAGGTCCACATGTTGAATCCTCAACCCCCATGATTTCATGTCCTGGGACAGTTTAACTTGTAATTATTTTCAAGCTGTTTTCCCGGCTGAAATTTTGTTTTGCTACACATCCTTGTGTTCAGCATCTTTGCTTTGTAGTGGCTCCTGTGGTCCATACTGTGGCAGGAAGATTGAGCTCAATGCTCAGTTTGAGTGGTCTGCTCCAGACCTCATCTCTTCAGATGGGGCTTGGCAAATAAAATTGCCTCTGGGAAATAAAGAGTTCAGACTCACCAAGCAAGAGAGACCTCCTGAAGGACTCTTTCATGCAGAGCCAAACAGACTAGAGAGTGTCAGAGCTTCAAAGACAAAATACTACCATCAGAAAGGTGTACAGGCTCCATACAGGAGGGACCTGTCATACATTGGTAGCCTTTGAATTCAGCTTTTAAATAAAAGATTTTTCTTCAGAACAAAAAAGTGATGCCTTTTATGAGTAATAAAGAATAACGGTTTTTTAAAGGGTTGAAACTACCATTCAATATAAAATAAGCTGACTCTCTTGATTTGTTGATAAGCCAAACTCATATTTTGCCTTCAGAAAATAACACATCATCCAGCTCACCACTGGGCAGATGCCTGAGAGATGAGGGTGTTGGTGCAGCTGAGGCTGGGATTAGCTTTTGTATCATGGGCCAGTCTGAGGGAATATGGTTCATGTCTTGGGCTCCAGCACCTTGTCAGAGATGAAGGGATGGAAGCTGATGGTGAATATCATTCCTGGGAATTATAGGCAGCCACATTGAAGCAATGCTGTGCATTAAACCATACCCGAGTCATGCTCCCCATGGCCTGTGGCTCTGCTGCCCAACCACTGTGAGTGTACCCTCATCATGCCCCAACCCCCTGGCACATCCCAGGGCTCCCCTAGTCCATGGTGGGAGCTGCAGCAGTGGGTGTGCACAGACTGGGCTGCGGTTCCCATGGCCACTGCAGAACTGTGACATGCCAGCAGACCCATGACATCATAAGGTGCCTGCTGGAAGGCTGCAGCAGCACCTGCAGCTCTGCTCACACACTCACCACCAGATGAAACTCTCAAGGCACCCAAGTTAATTCATGCCCTGACGGACTTTACAGTGGCACAATGTCAACGTGCGGTCACCTTTCGGAAGACACCAGCCGGCACTTGAGGCGGATACAGAGACAGATGAGGCTGCTGGACCTGCGCCTGCAGCTGCTCCGTGAGAGGATGCTTGCAGCCCGCCTGCAGAGGATGATGGACTTTCCCCCCTGCTGCCTGCACCTGCCCGAACCCCGGCCCCCGGCAAGAAGGGCCCTCCCTGCAAGAATGGATCTGGAACGACGAACAAACAGGTAACAGATAGTTGCCTGCTTTCCTACAAGCATCAACACCCTTTAGGATAGGATAAGGGAAGCTGGGCATTACTATCAGGAGCAAAGGTTGAAACAGATAAGCAGGATGGGAAAGAGATAGCCATTTTGGAGAAATAAGATGGAGAGGGAATGGAAAGGTAAAGGCTATCCTCTTGTTTTAATTCCAGAATACAAAGACTTGGCAGGACGTTGAACTCATCCCATAATCGGAGTCATGTGGCTTTGGTCGACATGAAGGGTTTTGACCCCAAGGACGTCACGGTGATGGTGAAAGACGGGAAGGTGACGGTGTCAGCAGAGCGCAGGGAGGAGTGCAACACCTCACTGTCGAAGACACGTAACTACAGGAAATTCACAAAGCAGTTCAGCCTGCCTCCGGGGGTGAGCGAGGACGAGGTGACCTATTCTCTGGAATCCAACAGCATCGTGAAGATTGAAGCAGCACCCAAGGGCTGCCTTCAGCTCCCAAACTAATGATCCACAGCAGGGAGCTGAACACAAGCAGTCATTCCTCTGCCACACCCCTTCTCCGCAGGCTTTAGATCTGTCCTGCAAACGGTGTGCCAGCAGCTTCTCTCACTGCTTCCGAAAAACAAGACAGCACTCTGAGCAGATATGTGTGAGATTCATTTTGAAGGGGTTTGGTGGGCAAAAAGAGGGGTGCCAATAGGAAAATGTGAAGACAGTTTTGGGCATATGTGGCTGTGGTCACTTGCTGGCCACTGAAGGCAGGGCTGAAGGTGGTGGGTTTGGGGCATACAATCTCATGGATTTTGAAGGCTGACTGACTTATAATCAGTCACACTCCTGTAAGGACACTTCTCACAATCCAACTACTTCCACTTGAGCTGCAGGGTATTTCTAGAAAGAAAACCTTGATGATAAAAACATTGAGGAGAAGAGTGCAAAAAACCTGAAATTGTGCTCTTTGTCCCCTTGGCTTAGTTCTTGCAGAGACTGCCTGGCTGGGAAAAACTGTGGATGAAGAATAGAGAGCTTTCCCGAAGAAGAGCTGGGATTAGGGCAGAACACTCCAGCTAAGGAGGGCATGACAGTATATCCTGCTGTAGGAATCAATGATTCCAAAATAATAAGAAAATGTTTCTCATGCTGGAGGAGAGGGAAAACTGTCATAATTGCTTGAAGGTATTTTTTACTTTGCTCTCGGGGCCTCAGCATTTGGGCCTGCATTCCTGTGGAAAGCAGCATTAACTCCACTGCAGAGAGGTGTGTAACAGAACAATACGCCTGATGCCTGCATTTACCAGCTACCTGGACAAGCATCTTTCCACTGAAGCACCACTTGGTTCAGGCTTCAGGAGCCCCTGGGGCTGGCGGGAGGAAGGTTGTCACCACTTCTTGTGGCACACTCCCCTGCAGCAGATTTTCCTAGGAGGGAACCCAATGCTTTAGGTTGTGCTGGCACAGAGCTGGTGCTGTACAGGTGTGCTGCCCACTCAAAACCCCTCAGAGAGGGGTGCTGTCCCCTGCCATTAGCCTGGCTGAGAAATGCTGTCACACAGGGGGACCCTGACCTCTACGAGACCCTCATGCCACTGGGGCAATGCGACTCTGGCAGCCAAGGGTTCCCCAGTGCCAAGGGCTCACCCACTCACTGCTGCATCAAGGAATATTACCCTGGAAACACTCACACCTAAAGAAAACAGGGCCAGTCTTTTGTTTACAGCCTACAAACAGATGGCCTCACTTCCATGGTTCACATGCATCCTATGAAGGTGGTGAATCAGAGGGGACAGTTTGTAGAGCAGTGAGTCCATGGCTGGGACCACCATGGTTTGGGGAGGGCCTTGGCTCTGCCACGCTCTGCTCCTCTGCTCTGGGTGGGAGATTTGCTCTAGCAAGGAACAAAGTTGTCTCTGTCCCTCTGTCCATGCATTCAAAAAGCTCAGAGCAGCCCTCTGTGTCGATTTGATGAGATTTTGACCAGGCTGGTGAGCAGCAGCACCTCAGCCTCCTGTTGAGCGAACACAGCCCATCAGGGCAGCTCACCGCAAACATCTCCCAAAAATCATGATCATGGTGAAACGGCTCCTTCAGTCAAACGTGTCAGCAAGCAGTTGAGGATCAGTTTGTCTTGGCTATAACCAGCTCATTAATTTAACTTCAGTGCAAGAAATTAGGTGATTCTGGGATGTTTTCACCATCCAGCAACCACTTAAAATAGCAGTTCATAATAAATTTAAGGCTTTACAGGCTTACTGTGTAGCTGGGTCAGTACAGAACCATGCAACCACGGAATGATTTTGGTTGGAAGGGGTTTTTTGAAGGTCACATGGTCTATGAGCAGGAATATCTTCCACTAGAGCAGGCTGCTCAAAGCCCCATCCAACCTGGCCTCTGGCTAAACCGTTACAGGTCTCATCACCCTCATCATAAAAAAAAAAATCCTTCCTTATGTCCAATTTAAATCTACCTTTTTTTCTATTTAACCCCCCTTGTCCTGCCACTACAGGTCTTGGTATAAAGTCTCCATCTTTCTTATATGCCTCCTTTATATATTGAAAGGTTGCCCATGCACAGGCAGCCTGATTCTGCTGGTGTTGGCCGAGGATGTTTAGACCTAACCACACCTCACCAAGGAGGCTGCAAGGGATGGGGCCTGGGGGTGCTGGAGAAGACTGTCTTCCTACAAAGCCACCCACTGAGTAGTAAAACTGAAGCCCCTTTGGAATACAGTCTTTGCACTTTGTAATGATTTCTACAGAAGCTGTCTAAGCATGCAGAAGGGAAACCTATTGAGACACCCCCCCTCTACCCGTGATTAGCAGAATATATCAAGTCCCACAGCAATCACAGGGCTGGCTCTGACTGCTCTTATCTTTATTTCTTATCTTTTAACACATGCTCTTCACACTCTGTCCCTAAATTAGTCTGCTTAGGCTCCCAACACCAAATTACATTCCTGAGCACTTTATCGACAGATACAACTTTCTAAGAAAATTCTGGATCCATTTTATATCCTGTGAAATGCTAGTCTGGGCTGATAGGACAATCTTTAGGACCTTCTTCATAACAGAAGCAAATCACTGAAATAGTCACTTGGTTTTGTGAATACCTACATATAACTTGGGTCATACCCCAAAATCTGTACCCTCCAAATACTGCTTACCTGAGTGTTTTGCAAAGAGAAAATACCTTTGGAAAACCACCATTAACACAGCAAGCCATGCTCACATCAGCATCTCCCATAAAACAAATTTATTTGCCACTAGGTGGCAGATATTATTTTTTTTTAATTTATTACCATGCAACTTTTTATTGAAAGCAAACCCACTGAAGGTGGTGTCACAAAGTAGTAAGTCTGGGACACACTGCAGCTGGTATTTTTCTTTGCTGTGCTAATAGCAAATGAAGAGAAGGGCAAGAGACAGAGCTGTGATCCTGGGTGTGCAGGAGCCCTCAGGACAGACCACCATTACATTTAGGTTCCTACACTGGATTATGGTGACCTTAGACTCTGCAGGTCTCCCCCATGGAGTGCAGCTTCTGGATAAGGCAACTTTCATTTGCTTCAGTAGCCAGGCTCTACTGCAGTTATCAGCCCAACAAGGGCTTACAGGAGTTCATATATTCTTTAGCATATTGTTGCAACAAATTATTTTGGGGGCTAATCTTGACCATTCTCCTGTAGCAGATACCCTTTCTGAATTCTCTGGCATGAGGAAGATGCCAGAGATGCTGCATTGGCTGTGTGGTTCTAAATGTTAGTGCATTCTTGAACTCTAGTCTTATGGGGGCATTTATAAATAGCTAAGGAATTTGTAACCAGAGGTCATCTGAGGATGCTAAATCCAGATTTCTCCTCAGTCATCGATTTCTAGGGGATTTCCTACAGCCAGACAGTGCTCTGCAGGCTCAGGCTGTGTAGAACTGTTGTTTGTTTCCTAGCTATTGAAAACCCTGGGAGAGCAGCCCCTTCATGAGAAGGTGCAAAGTGATCCCAGTTTTCCTCTCCCAACACTCCGGTGTGCTGCTGCTCCTGAGGGCACAGCACTGCTTGGGCAGGTGGCCACTGCTCTTCTGGTGGGCAGTGCCGGCCTGGCAGGGCTATTCCTGCAGAGGGATAAGTTGATGCCTGTCAGAGGGGCCCGCTCTACTCTTCACATCTCCCTTCCTCATCCTTGGAGCAGTAGCATGGTCAGGCTGTTGGGATCATGCCAGCCATGTGGGCCAGACGTGGCTGCCCCCACCTCACCTCCACAAGAGGTGAGAAGCTTCATCCATCCATTGTGTTTGTGCTTAAAGTTAAATTTAACCATTGTCCTTGCTAAGCCGTTTGGCAACTCAGTCTCTTAGATAAACTTTCCAAGCCTGTTTTCCTTCATCTCCTCTGGAGAAAGCCCAAAGAGTTTAGAAGACAGAGCAGGACCCATGGCTTGAAGTCTGCCTCTGTGCTAAAAACTCAGTGGGTTTGTTGTCATTCTGGACTCTGCACTTGTCACCTCAATAATCCTGCACTGAATTTAGGTTGTGAGTAAGCTGATCCTTCCAGCACGCTCAGTGTGACTGTCGGGAAGCTGCCACCTCCACAAGCATGGGGCACTGGCCCATGTGTCTCCTTTTTGCCCTGCAAGTCCCTTCACTGCTCTCTGGAATAAAGTTATTTTTCCATTTCCATCTGTCTTTTAATTCTCCCTGCCATCCCATTTGTCCCCCTCCACTTCCATTGCTGTAGGTTGGGCCTTTCTTTTAACAAGTGATGTAAGGGGTTTTCTTATTCTCTTGAAACTTTAGTCTAGGTGAAAATAGCTTTGCTGTCCCAGAGCAATTGTCCTGTTACATGTAGGTGGTGTGAAATCATCCCCATGCAATTGTCCTTCTCAATTTCAAAATCAATTACAAATAATAGCAGGTCTCTCAGCTCTTTGGTCCCTTGTGTTGGTCCCTACCTTGGGTGTTGCATGTAGTCTTTAAAGGCCTGCAAGTGACAATAATGCTATAATTAAAAAAATGAAAACCAAATATCATCATCCCCTGTGCCTCACTAAAACATTTTAACTTGCAAGAAAAATAAAATGCAACCTCTTTTTTTCTTGTGTGTGGCTTTTGTGTTTGGTGGGGGTTTTTTGCCATAGCTTTGTGCATCTACACCTGGATATACAGAAAAGCCTGCAGAGGGGAGAGCTGCCAGAGTTCTGCCTCACCATCACACGAGTGCATGTGACACTTTAAAATATATCAAAACAGAAGATAAAATCCCCTTCCTGCTGAAGTCTGGGCTCCAAAGCCCAGGAAGGTGCTGGGTCCAAACTGAGACAAGCTGGATGCAGAGTGACCAGAGCGCAGGATGGGATTGTGACGGTGCTTACCCTGTCCCCTCGCAGCCCCCCCGCCCTGGAGTTGTCACCCAGGGGTCACCGGCCACCACGTGCCGTGTTCGTGGGCCGTGGTGTTGCGTGCCTGCAAGCACAGGGCCGGGAACACCACCCAGAGCATCTGGCTATGGACCAATAAGCATTTCAAGGAGACTTGGAGCCAAGAGTCACGTCAGTGGGAAGACAGAGAGACCGGGAGAGCTTGTCAGCATGCTCACAGCCCAGCCATGAGCAGCCCCACACCAGGCAAAGCGCTGGATCCAGAGGGACCAGGGCCTTGGGCTGCCACCGGGACAGGCTCCACCAGAGTCCAGCATTTGCGAGCAGGGAGGGAAGGCTCTGTGCTCCTGCGGCGGGGGCAGAAGAGGGGTGGGGAATGGGGGTCTGGGGCCAAGCATGGTGCAGTGAAGCTATTGAGCACATTCCAGCAGAGCAACTCCAGGGTGCTGCAGAACCCACTGCAGAGCCTCCTGCTCGGGCCAGCAACAACACCAACGCTGAGCAGTGCCTCACATTGCTCTTTGTGTCTTGGTTTTTCCCTCTCTCCCGGTAACCTGCTAGAAATGTTTAAATATGAATCTGTGGGATGCAGAAGAGGTGACTGGGATAACAGATGTGAAGTTTGAGAACAAGGTGGAAGTTAGGAGCACGTGCAGATAAATAATTAAAATCAAAGAGCATCCTTTGGTGGAGAGGAAGCAGAAGAGGAGGGAACTGAGCACACTGTGCAGCAGGCAGTAACACCAGACTGTAGCAGCCGTAAGCCTTGCTGAGGTTTTACTGACTGCAAAATGCAGTGAGGCTGCAGGACATTGAAAAGAGAGGAATAAATTAAAATTCCAGCACTTGAGGCCCAGTCATGGCAGATCCTGAGCACTTTCTATTCCCACTAAATGCCCTGAACAACAACTTTACACAGCATCGTTACTGTGAACACCTACACAGCTAATCCCCTGGGAGAAACACAGAGACATTTACATGCCCGGGAGTGAGTGTCACTGTGCAGAGCCAAGAGGAAGACTCCATGAACTCGGGAAAAGTGTCAAAAACCCAACTTCTCTGACCAGGTTTCCATGCTCCTTGGCTGCTTGGTGTGTCTGGAGAGCCAGGCACTTAGCTTGAAATCCAGGGCTGGCACCCCAAGAGATTTATGATGCATCAGTGTAATGTAATACTCACCCCAATATTTAAAAATAGCCCAAGGGACTGGCCTACATAAACTCCAAGCCATCTCAGTCTGGACTGGGTGCTCGGTTAGCACGATGACATTTTAAACAAGGTGCAGCTGACTTCATGACAGTATCGTATGTTTCGTCCAGGAGAGGTATGCAAAGTGTGCACAGAGAATGACGCTTCACGTTGGACTAAAGTACCAAAACAACCTGTAGGAAGCACTCACTGTTTACTCTCCAGAGCAGCTACTAAAGGAGCAGGAGCAATGCCTATACTGTAACATTATTCAGCCTTTTATGTGTGCTTGCTTTTCCTGGAAAACAGAGGAAAGGCAAGCCCTGGCATGGCAGAGGATTACTGCACACACGAAGGGAGAAGCGGTAAATAGGTCAGTAAACACTGGCCAGACTGGGGCCCCTGGGGCTGGTCATCCTGCTAGCTCCCAACAGAGCTTTGCACATGATCCCGGGAGGCAGAGATCAGTCCTGCTGCCTGCAGCTTGAGCCCTGTCTTCATGGGAGCTCCTGGAAACTGGACTCCCAGGCAGGGACAGAGCAGAGGTGCAGGTTTTGCACCCTTAGTGTTGCCAAACTCCTGCAGCGTTGGCCCATACTGAGACATGAGTGATGAGAAAATCACGTTTCCTGCCCCTGGATACCCGCTTTGTGTGGCTGTAGGATTGGGCACCACACCAAACTCCACTTAGCCTCTTCTCCCACGGTGCCCACAGCCTGCTATGGAAGTGGGATAAACTACCTCAAACCCACCGCACACACCCAGAGCCCTTGCACAGAGGAGCTAGCAAGGGCAAATTGCTCCCATATGTTTGGGGGGAATTTTCCAAAGCACAAGCAAACACTTAAAGAGGTGCTCCATCACCCTGACAGCAGATGGAGAGGACTGAGCCAGAAGCCAATGCAGTTCTTGATGCCAGCGCACGCTTCTGAGAACCATGGCACACGGGGCACCCTGCATGGGATGCAGCCAGGTGTTTTGCCACACTTGCTTCATTTTGCACAAGCCCTTGGGCTGTGTGGGAGAAAACACATATGCACAGCTCACCAGGGCTGCACACCTACTGCTCAGCCCTGGCCCTGTGCCCTTGGGTGCCCTGTGCTGCCAGGGAGCAGGAAAGCCAGCTCAGCAAAGCTTGGCTTCAGCCACAGGCTCGCACTGGTAAGATTTACATGCAAGGTAAAACCTGGTTTAAAAGAGATGTAAACCTGAACTCGTGGAGGAGGAGCCTTGTCCGTAGGTGTGTCAGTCAGCAGCCAGCAGCTCTGTAGGCAGCACAGCAAAAATTTGCCCTCTAACAGCCTATGTGACAGGAATCTATAGGCCATAGCCTGACCCCTAGGTGCTGCTGACTCCAAAGCAAAAGCTGTCCCTTGTTTGCAGCCAGATTGTCATCGCCCTTGCTCCATACCAGGCTGCACCCTGGGCCTGTGCCATTCCACATCCCTGGCTGCTGGAGGCAGGAGTCACCCGGGACGAGGAGTGGCGACACTCGAGCTGTGCACAAACACAGGACAACGCTGGGACTTTCCTTGTTTTCTGACCTTCTCTTTTGGGAATGTTTTATGACAGAACAAAGGTAAGGTTGCCCAGTGGTGTAAGAGAAAAAAAATCAGATCAGAATACCCATAGAAAAGCCAAGCATGGGCTTGAGGATGTTGGAGTCCATGTGTTGGGAGATGCTGCACCATCAGAGTACCCCAGGACTACGTTCAGTACCTAACTGTTTTGGCAGAAGGCTTACATGTTTGAGACCCAGCATGGTGTGGTATTCTGAGTGCTCCAGTCTCTATTTCCTCTGAGTTAAAAAACCCACATGGACAAAATATTAAAGGAGCAAAGAGCAGAGGTTCCAAACAGCGTTAGAAGAAATCAGAGATAGGGACAAATTTAAAGCAAGAACTTAAAATTAAAACTGCATGTTTAGGAGGAGAGCTGACTTTGGAGTGATGCAAACAGGAAAAGAGTGAGAAGGGCTGCACAAATAGCCTGACCCCAGAACAGGGCGAGGCACAGGCTCTGAGATACATCTGATGTACCAACAGGTTTGGTGGGATTTCCCCCTGCTCATGGTGTGTCATGGCAGTAGTGGATTCCCTTCAACAAATGCTGGAGTATAGTACAAAATTTAGCTCGGCTCAAGAATAGCCAGCTGAGATGCAATGGTCTGAAATACAGAGTATGAAATAGATGGGCTGATGGTGCCTGCTAGTCTGAAAGGCTCATTAGCTTCTCCAGAGCATCCATGCAGCCTGGGGAAGTCTCACTGCAGGGTGTAGGAAGGGGTTCCCATCCCTCCCCTGCCAATGACAGCAGTAGCTTGAAACCCAGCATGATTCATGTTCTGTAAGGGAAATTTTATCTTTCAGATCAGAAATAAATGAAATTACCAGTTAAACACTCACATTCTTGCACAACAGGTATCTCCACACATGAAAGCTTAATTGGTTCTTAATTTGCAAATCACCTCAATACATCTTGTAATACCCTGAGTAAACCTCTGGTTTCTCCAGGACTTGAATTTCAGTCCTTGAGCTCTTTTCTTCTAGCGATATTGAGTCAGTCCTGGGACATCCATGTTTTAGAGAGATGTAAATCTGAGGCTGGGGATCTGTGCAGGAATGTCTCATGATGACACCCCAGAGACACGATTTCATCCATTCCCTCGTAGGGGCTAGCTTGGAAGAGAAACACTCTGCAGCACCTTCCCATCTCACCCACTTTATTTCACCTCAGAAAGACACGGACTTTCCACTTACATTTAGGTGGCTTTCTAGATCTCAGCTTATTCTTTCTGGCCTATTAACAGCTTTCTGCCCATCGACCTCTTTGACTTCCAATTTAGAAATGAAGAGCAGTTTGCTTCCAATGCTTCATGTGGGAAGACCCATGAGATCTGGCAGAAACAGCAGCTCATCACTTAATTTCATTATACCAGAGCAGAGTATCACAAATAACAAGTAGGGAGATGAGCTTACCTCTAATAATCTAACAATTTTAGAATATTCTTTTCATTATTACAGAAAGAAAGGTAATTAATGTGTTTGAAGAGCCAGAGGCTCTCTCCCTTGCTTAGCACTAGCATCAATCTCTTTGACACTATCTGTGCTAGTTTTCTCCTGGGTATGGAGGTTTAACTGGATTTCAAACTTTATCAAGAAGACTTAAAAGGTAAAGGCCAGATATTTTTATGTTTACTGGCTGAAATGGTTTTTATTCCATCTCCTTGACTGTGATTATAGAGACACTTCTTGCTCCTTGAGAACTGTTAAATTCACAACTGCTCACAAAGCCATATAAAAACAATTTATTGTGCATCACCGAGCACCCTCAAGGGTCCTGAGACAACATTAGCATTTTTATTTGAAAGTGCTGGTATACCCCTTTTTGTTCCTACATGATGTCTATGAAAGGCATATGAATGCTTGCACAGATGTGCCCAGCTCCACGTAGAAGTTAGAAGAGTCTCCGTCGGGATGCAGCAGGTCACACCAGCCTTCACAGTAGCTGCAGTGAGGCATTTTAACTCCACGGGACTGAAGGCACAGGATTGCAAATCCACCCATTCTAGTGGATGGTGGGCTGGTTACTCCTGACCAGACATGCCTTGACTTGTGTGACCTTCAGCTGGGACGGGGACACCAGGCTGTGGCAGGTGGCACGCAGAGGACCCAAGAGGAGAAGTGACTCAGGATGCCAAACAGACTCTCCGGTAGGTTTGAAGACACTCACATTTTGGGTGAAATAAAGGTGACCATCACCAGTGTCACTGACTGTGCAAAGAAATAAAATACCCAAATAAAGAAAAATAAAGAACAAAAGCAAGCTTCACAGGCTCATGCTTTCTGCCAGCCGCACCAGCAAAAGCCACAGTAATTCAAATTTAAAACACCAAGATAGTTGGGCTTTAAAATCAACAAAGCAGTAGCAAAGGAGTTTCATAGGAGCTAATACAGACAGTGCAGATTGAGAGTCACTTGGCACCAGACAGAAGTAAGGTAATTGCTCAATTTTTGTTCACAGTTCTAAGGGACTGTAAAAGTTACATGAGCAAATGGATTTGTTGCTTTATTAGCTGACATTCCTTCTGATCAGCTTTCTTCTTTTGCTCTTGCCCTCTTTTTTACTTGCTTTCTCAGGGCATTCTCTCCTGGCACAGGAGGACATCAGGTGCTGTTTGTGGACTACTCTTGGCTCAGAGAAGCTGCAGTTTGGATCTTGGGTGCCAGGTGTATTTACAGAGAAGAGGCATTCAAAAACATCTGCAGCACAAGATGATCTTCTGTTTAGTCTGTGGGCCTAAAAAGAAAAGGAAAAAAATAATAATTGTCCTTTGCCTGGGCCACTGCTGCACCTGGCTGCAATTCCTGGTGTGCAGAGTGCCAGGCTTTGCAGCAGGCGGCCGCCCACGAGGCAGGGACGTGCTCACTCAGCACACCAAGGGCATCCACGTGTCAGGGAGCACTGAGTTCACCAGGAGCTTCTTCATGAATTCCAGCATTTGCTTACAAGCACCGTGGTTTGTGATGCTCTGCTGCCAGCTCAGTTGTCCCAGAATCTGAAGGCATCTGGGACAGGGCTGAAGTTTCCAGAGAGGCTGTTTCAGCCGTACTCTGCTGAGCACTGGCCACAGCCTGCTGAAGTAAGTTTCTCTCCAGAGCTCTGCTGCAGGTGCTGGCAGGGCTCTTTCTGCAGCAATATCACACAGAGAGGATGTTGCAGGTTTGGTCCTAGGCCACCTCCTGCCCCAAAAGCATGGGCCTTGGAGCCCACATTTCTCAGGGACTCTCACCAGGCAATAGCTGACCCCAGGCAAGCTTAGAGCAATTCTTCTCCATGGCAGGAGGGGCAGCGCTGGGCAAGAAAAGCCCACTGCAAGGAATGGGCAATGTGCTCCTGACTGCAGCCTTGGGCAAGGATCCCTCCTATGTTTGCCATTTAGGAACATCTACACCAGATGCAGAGTTGTCATCATTAGGGTGTCCTGGCTGACAAGTCGGGCTCACTCCCACCGTCCAGAGCTGGCCTTTCCAGGTATGCAGTGACCGAAGATAACAGGGGAGGGCAAGCGTGGATTCCTCACTGCCACTCCAGCAGCTCTGACCTTTACCTGGGCAACGCAGTCCAAGGGCTGGGCTCCAGGCATGTGTGGAGGAATGTCCCAGGCTCTCTCCCTGGGCAGGATGTGTCTGTTCCCTGTGCTGCTCACTGCTGACCTAGCCCAGCCAGCTCAGGTCCCAATTGCCTGACTCTGGGGCCAAGACCATCCCACAGCAGTTCCCGCTGAAGAATCATAGAATAGTTTGGGTTTTAAGGGACCTTAAAGATCATTGAGTTCCAATCTACTCACCATGGGCAGGGATGCCACGCACCAGATGAGGCTGACCAGGGCCGATCAGGGCCCCATCTAACATGTACTTGAACACTCAAAGGAATGGGGCATCCACAACTTCTCTGGGCAATCTGTTCCAGTGCCTCACCATCCCCAAACACAGCATCAGGAGCTGCAAACAGCAAGTGGGGTGACTCGGGTTTTACACTGGGAGAGGGGCAGCCCTCACTGTGCAGTCTGGATTGCCCTGGAGGTATCCCCACAGGCAGCACTGCTCCCTGAACACCCTTCCTGCTGCTTATGTGCTGCCTTAGGTTTGTTCCAGCCATGCAATGGCAGGGAAACCAGTGTCATTGGGGTCTCTGAAGGTCTGCCTTTTCATCTGTTACTAGCACAGACTTTACTAGAGAACTAACTCCCTAAAATCAGGTGTCCATACAGTTATCAGTGCTCTTCATGCCTCTGGGGGTCAGCCATAACTTAAAAACGTCCTTTGTAGCAAACTTCCTAGAGGCTCTTTTTATATTTATGATCCCCTAAATGCCCTTGGAAACCCCAGGAAAATGGCAGGAATCAGGCCAGAGGTTTTTTGTCAGCTTTGACTAATGAAAAACACACTATATGAAACAGAGTGACCTTCTTTCCAAAATACCATGTCCGTGTCCCAGACACCAAGGTCTAGGGATGAGTTCATAGTTTATGGTTTTGCTTTCAAATTAGTATATTCATACTCAAAAAAGGGGTTGGGTTTTTTATTTTTAGTTGAGTGGTTTGTTTGTTTTTTAAAAAGAATGAATACTTAGAGCAGCTACAGTGACTGAAAAATCAACCTCCCAGATTTCTCAGTAAAGCAGTACTTTCTTGGTTTGCTCCCACGTTACCTCAAGTGCTGCCATCAGCACAGGAACCACTCAGAATTTAATCAGATCAATCCAATCTGCTGAGAAGTGCAATTTGTCTTTCTAATGCCAAAATAAAAATTAATAGAAGCAGGTTTTCTCTGTTGTTCTCCTGAATTGCAAAACGGGCCATCACATGGCAAGCAGAAGGGGGAAGGGGTGGCTGCCTTGTATCCTGGCCCCACGCTCAGAGAGGGAGGAGATCTGAGCACTCCCTCAAGGCCCTTTCTCCACAAAACGTGACAAATGCTGTTCTGTCTCACCACAGCAGCTCATGGGGACTAACACGCAGGCAGAGGCAGTTCCAGCAAGGATGAGGAGGGAAGCCTTGGCAGCACAGCCTGTCACCTGCTTTGCATGGATGCTGTGTGTTACAAAAGTCCCTCTCAGCCCCTTTTTGCTTAGTTTTAGGACTACCTGGGGGAGGGGGAATAAATTGACATTACCTGAGGTGGGGGGAAAGAAAAAAAGAGGGATATAGAATACATTGCCAAGATGAATCTCCCAGTTTCTGCAGGTCCTGCCTCAAAGCTGGGAGCAGGAGGTTATAGGTGATGTTGCAGGAGCCACAGGCAGCAGTGAACAGGAGCTCAGGAGCACAGGAGCTCAGCAACAGCAGAAAAGCTTGTCCTGCCTTTGCTGTTCTCTGCTTCCTTCTCGACAGGCACATTCAGCCCTTCTTCCCTATCATTTCCTATGCCAAGGACATGCAGATGTTCCAGTCAAAGGGTCTTAGATCCCCACTGGAAGAGTTCATGCCCTTGATTTCATAAATCTGAGAGGGGAAAAAGGAAGAACAGCTACAAGAAAAATTATCTCTGAAGAAGATTCTTCTCTACGCTCAATTCCAGAGTGTGTGCGTGTGTGCTGGGCAGGAGCAGGGATGGGATAGCACTGAACCACAGCCCTGCCCTGTGGTGCCAGCCTTTGCCTCTGCTGAACATGGACACGGCAGCTGGACCTTGGAGCTGCCAAACTGGAGATGGTGCAGCCCTCGCCCTGGCCCAGCCCTTGCGTGCTCTCTCTCCCAGGGGTCTGAGTCAACAAGAGGAATGTACAGGGAATGCCAACATGCTGCAGTAGAGGAGGGGAAGAAAACAGCAAAAGGAAAACATTTCTAAGGCTTTTTTTTTTTTAAACTTTTTTTTTAAGGAAGCTAATTAAAAATGCTCAAATTAAAGAGGGAAGCAGAGTTAGAGCTAAATTTGTGATTTCTATGGTTTTTATGCTTTGCACAGTCCTAGGGAACCCTATTTTTGAACCTCATGAGGCACCACTACAAGCTACCAGCATGCCCAGAGACACCCCGTTCTACCCACACCCTGCACTCCTCGGGGACCCATTGCAATGCCTGCCCCACCTCCACCACCCCCTGCCTCACGGTCTTGCCTTCCTCCAGGACCCCTCTTTGGGGCAGCAAACCTCCTGCACAACAGTGAGACCCCTGGCATTCCCGGAAACTCCCTGTGGAGCCCTTCCACCAGAGCAGCTGCTGAGCTGGGGCTGGTGCTGCTGTTCCCGACCATCACCACCCAGTGCCCACTGCCCATGGCACAGGTGCTGCCCAGTGGAACACAGTGCCAAAGTGGGCCTTCTGCAGCAGCGTTTCCCTGACTCCTGCCTCCTTCCAGAAGGCCTCCCCTGCTGCTCAACCCTCAGCAGTCCCTGTGGCCCTAAGTGACCCGAAGCATGGGGGCTATGCTGGGGACAAAGCCCATATGGAAGCAAGGGGACCTAAGACCTGCCACCCCACATTCCTGGCGCCGGCAAGGAGCCACGGCGTCTTTTAACCCTGCATTAAAAATTGTAAATTCCCTGAAGCTGCGCCTACAAAGGCAGGTTTGTGAGGCCTTAGAAGACACACGATGTGTACACTGTCATGTAGGACAAGCTGTCCCTTACAGGAACCTCTCAGCCAGCAGCTATGTAGGTGCTTGTTCAGAATAAAACACGGGGAATAAACCATTTTGGACATTCTTAAAAAAAAAAAAAAAGAGTGGGGACACACACACTGCTATATGCTTCTCTCTGAAACACTGAAATACAAGGTGGCTCAGTCAGTCCTGGCTCTGGTGTGCCAGGGGTACGAGACATTAAGGGAACTACACCATGGATTTAATTTTCTTCCTGTGGCCTTAGGATCAGGAGGGTTTTCCAAGATGTCCTTGGAAATTTGATGCAATGAAAATGGCCTGGTGTGCTTGAATTTCCAGCCCTGGCCAGCCGGGAGGCAAAGCAAGGCTGCAGCTGGATGAGCCCTGCTGGCTCTGTTGGGGCACATCCTAGGCTGCCTTGAAAATCCCTTCTCAGCTGAGTGTTCAGTTTAATACATTGACATCTCAGGCAGTAAGTGCTGGGATCTGGAACACACTGGCATGAGCTTTGGGGGCAGCAGTGTCTGCTGGCTGGTGGGACCCAGGAGGGTGCCAGAGCACAGGAGACTTTATGGAGGAGGTTTTTGCACCATCTACTGTCCTAGCAAAAGCCACAAACTCTTCTTTCTGCCGAGTTTCAGGTAATATCCAGTAAATTTGGGTGGTTAGTCTTGCTGGAAGCAACATAGCCCCAGGGTTCCCCCCACTCTGCATTAGCCCCAGGATCCCATTTCATATCTCAACTGCAATTAAACAGAAAGCAGTCAACACTGCAGAGCTGCACTGGCTTCTGCAAGAGCGAGGTTTGTGCTGGGTATTGTATGGGGGATGTTGCCATGGGAAATGGCAAAACTTTAAAATCCAACCCAGCATATCAAAGCATCCCACTTCCTCTTGTTCACCCACAAAACCAAGGACAAATTTCAGTGGTGGCAAAGTGACTGCAGAAAGGATGTGGAATTAAATTTGCTCAGTGCACATTAGACAGCAGCAAGGAAAACAGAAAGGAGAGCATCAGCATGTAAACAAAATGTACCAGGAAAAAACAGGCCAAAAGGCAAAAGAGTTAATTAGCAGCAACATATTATTTTACTTCAGTGACACTTAGAGAGAGTTCTGTGATGGCAGGTCCAGCCCTGAAATTACATTGCAATCAGCCACTCAGGGTTTCAAAGCGCTCCTGTTACGTGGGCATTAATGACACTCATTAGTGTCAAGGCCTTGCCTTGGCTGTGGTTCCCGGGGTAGGTGGGTGTGAGATGCAGCCACTGCAGGCTGTCCTGCCTGGCACTGCCCTGAAGCAGCACATACTGCACCTTCTGAAACCTGCTGTGAGGCCGCCAGAACCTGCAAGCCCTGCTGAGCCTCTGTGGAGTGAGGCAGTGCCTTCCTGAGAGCTCTGAGCCACCACACACTCTGTACTGCAATGACACACAGAAAGGAAATGGTTTATTTACAGCCTAGTTCAGCCAACCAACAGCATTAGCAACACACAGAAATAAAGCAGATTGGTTCCTTACTGCGGGGATAATTTTTATTTGAGGGCTTCAGGAAAACAGCACCTTTCAGGACAATTAGAAGTTTGTTTAGTGTTGTTTAACATAGGCTGAAGTGCCTTCAGGAGGCAGCAGCTGTATTTCTTGTGTACAGTGTGATGAACCCAAGACAGAACTATGTCATGCTGCTGAGGAATTCTCCTGTTCCCCAGAAGCAGCATTGCAAAACTAAATCCATTAAATATTTGTTGTGAAGTTTCCATCGATGGTGGTGGTAAGAGTTACTGACATACCCTTGCAGGAACATTTTTTGTTTTCTTGTTACCTACTAACACCAAAAATAAACACATCCAAATTACTCCTTTTTGTCCCCTTGTAGGCAGTGAGTACCAAAGGCAGCCAACTTTCTTAACTTCACCAAGCAAAACTGCCTTTCCTTCAGTGAGGCATCACTTCGATTTCCCCCTAGAAACATTCTGATTTGGGTGAATTCTTTAAAGATGCACTAGGTGAGGAGCTGTCACCCAGTTCACACCTGAAGTGCTGTGCAAATAGTACTGATCATTTTTTCACTTTGGATACACTCAGTCAAGAGAAATTGTCACTTAAACACCAAAGATCTGTCCTCCTTCTTCCCCAGATCTAGTGCTTTATGAATCTAGAGCCTAAATAAACTCCTAAAGATGTTAATCTCATTAGGTGTGCAGGTGTCCCACAAACTGGGATGTGCTCTGAACACCAGCACCAAGCTGTGTCTTGGATCAGAACTGTGAGCACTGGATCAAGCCACCAGCACATAATCCATGTCTAAAGCGATAAAGAAAGCTCATCACCCTCTAGTCCCTCTGTCCTGTTTAAGCACCTGTTTGACCGTGTCATGACACAGTTTTGTGACAGGCTTTCGGATTTTGACCCAGTGCCAGAAGTAGGGATGATGTGAGCATACGGCAGGGATGTGAGGGCAAAGCTGTGTTGGCCACCCCAGTGACCTGTGCTGAGGATCCCTCTGCACCCAAAGCATCAGGTACTGGTGCAGTCTAAACCCCTTCTGACAGATATCAATCGTGTTTTGCAGGGGCGACTTTTAAGCCCTCTGGTGCTCTTTGCCTTCTTGGTAATGGGTCCTTCCCTCCTCTCCTGCCCAACAGCATCCCAGAGCAATTATCTGTAATTTAACCATCAAAACTCAAGGAGATGCATGAATATCTGCTGTGTGAGGAGGACACGTCACACTGCTTGCTCATGCCCTTGGCAACAGCTCGGGCAGTGCTTGGCGGAGGTGAAGCTTTCATTGCTTACCACTGCCCAAATCCCATGTGAGGCAGTGATATCTCCAGTCTGTGGGACCACCTAGGCCAGTTTGCACGCTCTGTAATGCCCTTGCAGCTGTGCCAACACTGCGCAATTATTGCCAAGGAGCTCTTTAGTTTGTTTTTTTCATCCTGTGGCACCTCAGCATCCCACCCTGTGGTGCGGTGGCATGAGCTGGACGAGCTGGGAACTGTAGGGGCTGAACCACAGAGAGGTTTCCTGTTCAGGGCCCAGTGTCTCTGGGCAGAGGAGCTGGCAGAGGGTGAAGCTGAGGAATCCCCTCCCTCCACCTCCACCACTGCTCCAGCAGAGCCCCACGCCTGTGCCACTGCTGCTGGCAGTGCCTCACAGGGCAGTACCTGACCTCACTCCACGAGCTGCCTCGGCACACACAGCCAACACTTGTGCCGTGGTGGTGGAGAGCCCGGGCTGTTCGACCTCCCCTCCCAGCATGAGGAGCTGGTGCAAAGGCCATAGATGAGGGGGAGCCTGGCTGCACGGCCGTGCCCCTCGGAGGAGACTGCAAAGCTCTCCCACACAGGGCGAGGGCGGGCAGGCTCTGCAGTGCCCACTGCTCCATGCAATGCCAATGAATCCTCCCTGAACACCGGGTATGCCTCACCAGCACTTCCCCCTCCTCCTGGGAGGTTTGCTGTCTGGCGCCTGGGAATATGCTATCCCACAAGAGAAGCTGGAGTCATTTTCCAAATCTAACTGCATCTAGAATGCATTTCCTTTCTTTCTTTTGCATTTTATAAATAGTCCAGCCTTCCTGCAGCTTTTTTCCTGGCCTGGTGACTCATTATCGACTCATCATACTTGTTGCTTCACTTAAATAGGGCATTGAAAAGTCTTTTGCATAAATGGTAAAAAAAATTAATAAAAAGATCCCCCCCCAGCTGCAGATTAGCAACTGACCACTTGAGATGGTAAAACCTGTAATAATTCCTGCTGTCCCATGGCTGGGAGGGTCATGTTAAGGTGGATCAGTGCAAGACAGCAGCAACACTATCTAGGCCAGCCAGTCTGTAAGTGCTTGTCCAGCCAGTAACAATTTATTTCTCCTTCTTAGTTCAGTGATGGGTATTTTTGACTCATGTACTGGATTGATAATTTCACAGGGATGCCACAGTTTCCCCTTTATTTCAAAAAATGGCAAGACTCTTTTGCCAGCATGGTTTCCTGGCAAAGGGGGATGGAAATGATCACACCACCCTCCCGAGCAGCTGCCAACTTTGCTGGCAGTGTGGGAAGCCCGTGGGTCACCCTGGCTGGAGCCAGGTGAGGAGGTGAGGTCCCAAAGACACTAACATCTCCCAGGCTCCATGAGAAGAAGACCCCCTCAATTCTGGACTGCTGCCAAGCAGAGCTGGGGGTTCAATGAGTGCCAGTGCTGGAAGGGAAGGTTGAGCCCATGAGTCAGGGCCAGGAAGGAATGCAGCCAGCAGCGTCATGGCTCCAGTGTGGGGTTTGAGCTGCTCCAGGGCCCTCAGTGAAGGCAGGACTGTATCTGGTTTCCCATTTCCCAAGCTGTGCTCTGAGCTGCACTGGGAAACCAGTGCAGAACCAGGAGCAGTGTGGTGCCAGGAGATGGGGTGGCTGGTCGTCTGCAGGTGGAAAGGCCAGTTGGAAGCACGTGGCCTAATTCCCTGTGGTGGGAGCTCCCGCTAAGGCACCGCACAGCCGAGGGTGTGGGAGAGCCCATCTCCTGAGGAACGCATTTGGCTGCTTGCAGGTAGGAACGGGTGCTCTTATCTTCAGGAGGGCAGGGAGCCTGACATCTCTTTGGACCTCAAAAGCCCCAGAGCACCTACATGACACTGTGAAGGAAGCTTCTTGGTGGGGAGAAGAAAAGGAAATAAATGAAATAAACCCACTTATGCTCAACCAAGGGCATTAAAGGCAATTGCTCCCTAAACCTGCGTAGCAACCAGGCGGCAGCAGCAGCACAACACACACACACAGCTGCAGGTTGTACAACCCCAGGGCAGGAGGAGCTCTCCGGCCATCCCTGCCACCCTCCTGGGCCAGTGCTGCAGCTGCAATGGGGGAAATCCCTTTGGTTTTTCCTGGCCTTTGCTCCTGCCTTTGCAGTCCCTATCCCCTTAGTCAGGATTACCTGGGGAATACTGATTACAGCTGATCAAGATTTGTGTCTTGATTAAACTGATTGCATAGCTTGTCTGAAAATGGCTGTTCTGTCCTCTTGTGCTGTGGCTCCTAAATGCCTTTTTACATCGTGGCTCAGGGGTGGTAAGAGGACTTGCTTCACTGTTTGCTGGATGGGGGTTTCATTAACATTTTGACCACTCTGCATTTTAGGCCATTAAGCTACCTTCTGTATCCTCTATTTTCTTGAATTCTACTCAAGTTGCATGCAGTACTCTATCTTTTCATTTAGGGGAGGTAAGGGTTGCTCTATCCAGCTGCCTGCCAGGCAATTAAACATTAAAAGCTCCATTTCCCAAGCAGAAGTGTTTAAACTACCTGAGGTTGCTGTTCATAATAAGTACCCTGTGCCAGTCTCCTGGCTATCCCTCAGAAGATCCCAGCCTTCACTATTAAACAATGACTGTATGGAATTCAGCCCAAATGGCACTAATGAGAAGTTTGTGAAGGTTTTAAAAAACAGCTAGACTTGACAAATGTCAGATGCTCTTTCATGTGTTGGGAGCAGTCTGGAGATGAGCTGGGCAGAGAGGAGACTCTATATGGCTCAGCTATTCAAAGCCATCTAAGTTTTGTTGAGGCCCTGGGGAATATTTAGGCGAGGCAGGGTGTGCTTGTGCCTCTCCACAGCTGTTAGCACATGGGCAGCCCCTGCCAAGGCTGCATCCGTTTTTTGGGAAGTTGTTGCCATGCAAGTGCCTGGACACCTCCTGAAACCTTCCAAGTACCTGAAGTCATGGTAACAGCAGAATTTTTTTCCCCAGACAACTACTTTGACTTTCAGAGTAGAATACAAAATCAAGTGTAAAGTTTCATCAAAACTGTGTTATCCTAAAAAAGCTTCTGAATTATTTAATGCATTTTATATGATGATTACCTGATTTATATCATAGCACATCAAGTGAGTTAGCAAGTTTAGCTCCTGTCTTCTCACAAATATAACAAGATAGATAAAGATGCGTTTTGCTCTTGTATTCTTACTGCTAAAGTATCACATTTTCTTTTGGTGACAACAGAAAGCATCATATCCCCAGACAGGGAAGTTCTATGTGACACGTTAGATTACATTGTATGGCATATTCCAAACACATCTGTTAAGGCTGAATATTATCCTCCCCCTCCTGCTCCAGGAGAAGCAAAGTTTTCTGCAGAAAACTTGTGATACAGGACTGGAAGCTTGAGCCTGTAATGCACATATTCATTCATCATTTCTCCTGACCTGATTTGTGCTCTAACTTTTCTGACAGATTTTGTTTCCTTGGTGATCCAAGTTTGTTGCCAAAGCAGAGGAATGAATCATCTATTTACAGTAAAAGTCGGGAGCTGCCAGGGGAATACCTGATGCTGCTGCATGCGGTGGGCAAGTCTCAGGCCAGTAGACGATTAAGTCCTTCCTCTCGGCTCTTTGGCAGAGGCCACATCTGCACTGTGGCAGCCACGCTGGCACAGAGGCTGAACAGTCCCTCTGCCAGGATCACAGGACCGGTTGAGAGTATCTTGAAATAGAACTGCTGGATGGTAAAGCTCAGGGGGGAAAACCTCAGAAAGCCAAGCTCACCAAGTGGGATAGGTAGACAGGCTGCCTTGGTTCTTGTCTCAGCTGCGTCTGTGGTTCCAGACAAACTGACCCAGCTCAGGACCCCTCTTTTAAAATACATTAGTTCACCCATAGAGCATTTAAGCCTCCCACAAATACTCCTGCTGTAATGGAAATCAGTCTTTTCCAAACCGCAAGGAAAAATGTTTGCTTTTTCCAGCCTTCTCTCCATCCTCTCTGAAGATTAAAATCCCTGAGCACTGGCAGAGTGCTCAGGGCATATGCAGGGTGCCCTGGCACTGCAGTTCCCTATCACTGATCTGTCCAGGTTTAGGATAGGGGTGGGATAACCAGACCCTGGACCCCCTAACCCATCCTGCTTGGTCCTGCTGCTCCTCCTGTGGCCAGAATGAGCTGCCTGCACTACACCCAGGGCAGGCAGGCACCCTCAGCCTGTCTCTCCTCCTCTCCCCCAGTACCCATTGCCAAGGTAGGCATATCAAGCATGGGTTAGAATCACTTTGCTTTGAAGACAGAGGCTTGCTCCCTCCTCTCCCAGGACAATTTGTTGTGACACCCCAGCTGCTCTTCCCTGCTGCCTGCCTGCTGGGACAGGCAATGTCTTTCACTCCAGCTCATGTAACCGATGTCACCACTGCAGCATCAACTTCCATGTGTGCGCATCACTTCAGAGACCAGTGCTAAGCAGCAAGCTGGAGGGTTTACAGATACTTCAAAAATCTTCTTCCAAGGATATATGCTATCTCTTGGTTCCCTTCAGATCGACCCCCCCAGAGCCAGGCGTCTGCACAGCCAGTGACAGCACTGGCCATCCTGGCAAGCCCCACTGCGGCCAGTGCCAGCCAGCGTTGGCATCCAAGTATTAATTGTGGGCGTTGTTGAGAGTGTCTTGGTTTGCATTTCTGTTTGGTTTCATCATTGAACCCAAACAAGAGGACAAAGTAGGAGGTGTGTCTTTAGTTTATCTACAGGAATAAGGAAGTTCTAATTATTTACAGCAATCTGTAGAAAATTCATAAAAATTAAACTTCCTACTATGCAACCAAATTTGATTGCACAATAAAGTTCCCATTGAAAAGATGTCTAATAATGTCCTTTCAACTACATTTTTCAGGTTAACCTTGGATTAAACCCCAAAACAGCTGATTTAATTTCCACTTGGCTTCCATGGTTAAGCTTTAAAAATGGTGTATCAGGTAAATTCACAACTACAGCTCTGTCTTCGTCTGGAACCAGTCAGAAGTGCACTTATTGCAGTTAAATTCTGTATTTAGAGGGAGAAGCAGTATTTTATTTAGCTCACAGCAATGCCAGAAACAGGCAGCCTCCCAGCAGTGCAGCCAGTGGGTGCTCCCAGGGCACACCCCACGCACACCTGGAGAGTGGAACACTAGACAAAAAGCACCAGCAGCTGCTTTTTCTTCAGAAAACACAGGCAGCGGAGACGGGCACGGCATGGAAACCCACTTTCTTCCTCTTTTATTGCGCGGCAGCATGAGAGTGCCCACTTGGAAAGCTGGATTTATGTTCAGCTCTACGTCAAGCTAGAGGGGCTTTGAAGCCCACAGGGCCAGCTTGGCATGGGCGGGATACCAAGGGCAGGTGGCACTTTCTTTATGCTCTCCTTCTGCAGGGCTGCAGCACAACAGGGGATTCAAGGTTCAGCATGCCAGGCAGAGCTGATGAGGAGAGCTGGTTCCTAGTCCAAAGGCTACTTGCAGATGTGGAAGGGTTTCAGCTGTCACAGTATTTTATCTCATGCTCATGAAATGAGAAAGACCTTGAAGCAAGATGACGGAGCAGGACTCACATTCTGGGGGAAGAAGCCTCTCTTTTGCACAGGTCTGGTGTATTCCCACTGGAACACGAAAGGGCAATGACTCAGGTGTTCCCTACGCAGGGCCCTGCGTCAAACAGGGTAAGGTAAGGAGTGCCCCTGCACCAAACGTCTGGCAGGGAAGGGCAGTGAGTCAACAACCTCGATTGTGAAATCTGGGGATCCCTGTAGGCAGGGGAGTTGGAGCAGGAGGCAGAAGAGCCTACATGAGCAACACTAATGGCCACCTTCAGCACACAAGGGCAGGAGGGAGAGAAGCTGTGCTGTCTGCCCACTGCCCTGAGATGGGAGAACTCCGGTTCCCTGCCCTCCTCCCAGCAGGGGACTCCCGCAGGGACAGCTTTAATGGGGCTGGTAAACTCCTGGCCTGGAGCATCTCCAGCCCCTTCAGTGCCTGCCCACTGGCCCTGGGCAAGGCCACGGGGAACCTGGATCCCACACTGCGGGGGTGGCAGACAGCTGGGAACAAGGGCTGGGTTCCTTCCTGGGCAAGACAGTGCAATCAGCAACGAAAAGGAAATACTTTTCATCAGCATTGTAATGGCCCACATAAGCATGTTTAGTTTGGGGTGCTGAAGAAAAAGAGGGAGATGAGAAAAAACCCCAAACAACAAAACAGAGATGCAGAGTAGTAAGCACAGACTTGAAATTCCACTCTTGTGGGCTTTACAGTGCTTAAAAAATACGAAAAATTAAGAGATAATGTTCCATTGGTCAGGACAATTTTATTTTGAAATTATTTTCCTTGCAAAAGGTTAAGTTCTGCTATGAATTAAAAAGCGAGGTCTATATTAAAGAAAATTCATTTATTGTAAACAAAGTATAAAGTACAACATAAGAAATGTGCAAATCCTTGAAGTAGTCACAAAAAGCATATCTAATACACTATTTTCAAACCACTCACTTTCTGATATGTATCCTCAATATAATATGATAAAATAGAAATAGTGAAAATTGATGCATTGTCACAAAAGCTAGTTTAAATTCTAGGCCGGTGTCTTTGCTGACTTGTTTTGCTTTTCAGATCACAACTTTCTAATTTAATACAATAATACATAATATATCTGTTTTATTTTTAGCATAAACCGTCTTTCAAAGAATAATACAATCAAGAAGCCTAAGATTCTTGGTTTTCTTCCTTAACCAGAGTAGTTTAGTTACCATGTTTCTCTTCAAAGTGCCCTGTATCCGCTCATGACAAGTGCAGTGAGAAGGTGGAAAGGAAACTATAAGCAACACAAAAGCTGAAGCATTGTGCAATGCCCAGGTATAACCAGCTGTAACAATCACAAAGCTTGCCAAAGCAGCTGAGAAAATATTACAAAGCTAACGAGGATTCAGAAACAGGCCCTTTGGTTGCCCACATGGTGCCCCTGGCACACCCCTCCCAAGCCCCTCTGGACAGCGGTGTAAAGCTGGGTGTGTTAAGCACCCCATGCAGGAGATGCCTAAAATCTCCATGAGTCTGGCAACGAATCATCAATTATGATGGGGCTGGAGAACGTTTATGAGGAAAAGATTCCTACCAAGAACAGGTGGAAGAAGTAGGAAAACCAATTTAGATTATCTTACGCAGGTGGGTTCTGGGCTTTCAAGCCTGTGCCCATACATTGCCGCTGTCCTAGTGTGCACCTACTGAAGACTGAAAACTGAAAGCTAAAATCAGAGTTGGTCTCAGGCATCAGCAGCAAACCTTCACAAACACCTCCATGGGACTGATCTAGAGTATACATGAGTAATTTGCAAAATTCAAAACTGGCACAGTGTGGCTGCTCTGCTCTAGAACCTTCCCTTTCTCTCTCTCCCTACCAGTGCAAAAGACACCCACTATTTCAGTCAGCCACTGGTTCTCCCAGCAACATTTTTTGTGGCTGAGTGCAGGCTGCCTTTGCCTCTCTGCACTGGCGTTAGCAGCCGGCGCAAGAGAACCACAGACCGGGAGCAAAAGCCTTTCTTCTGCTGGCCTATTCCAGCAACAACAGTTAATTCCACCATCATCAGAGCAAGTCCCGTCACTGGGCAGTCGCAGACATTGGTGGCACAGCAACATCGTTCAGCTTGCTCACTTCCATTTGCCAGTTCGGTAACTTCTTTGCCGACAAGTGGCGACGCGCGTGCTTCGTCAAGTGGTCGCTCCGCATGAACCGCCGCTCGCACATCGGGCAGGCAAACTTCTTCTCCCCAGTGTGTGTTCTGCGGTGGCGAGACAGTTCGTCAGACCGCGCAAACCTCCTCTCACAGCCTTTCCAACTGCAACTAAATGGCTTCTCTCCTAAAAGAAAAACAATGACAGAGGGAAAAACCCAGTGAGTACTAACGGAGCAACAAATGCCACTGCCTTGACTGGCGGGACCCGACTTTTTCAAAGGAAAGTTTCTATTATGGCAGTTGATCCAAAAATTTACATAAATAGTACACACACAGAATGTGAAAAATTGTTTATATACCAAGATTTAAACATCCAGACTCACTATCCTCAAGGCTCAGTAGTAAAATGGATTACAGATTCCCTGGAACCAAATAGTTTGAAATGATCTTTACATCTCAAAACAGCTGATTTAACTTAGCTCCATATGAACTGCAGATGATGATGACTCAGCATGACCCAAACTCCTCTCTGAAGTGCAGCCTGCAATGATGTTTTATGTAACAGGCTCTGGTACTGCACTGTGAGCCTATGTGACAATACATGGGACTCTTTCTGCTACTGCAATTAAGGGCTGAGGCACGGAAAAGTTACTCTAAAATAATCAAGGTAGGAATCATTTGGAGTGGATCCTCACATTCATTCATAAAAGAATCTCCAAGTTTTACCCACTTCTGGCAAAGGCATTCCTGAGGAGAAGCTTAATAAGGCATGTTTAACTCTGGAAAAGCATGTTCTGCATTGGGCAAGGCCTTGCTTCCACAGAGGCATTACTGAACATGAAGTGAGTCCAGCACAAACAAACTGCTGAGTCAACTTCCCCTCTGGGAGATTTCCTGTCAGAGATTAGGCAGCATTATAATGCACACTGGCGAAAAGCAGTATTTCATTGTTGCCCCACAATTTGTTCCATGAACAGATCCAGTAAATGCTAGAACTATAGCAAGATATGCATACAGTCGCAATTTTTTAAATTAATTTTTAACATGCAGCAGCAATGACCAACCTGTGTGTGTTCTGACATGAGCCTTCAAATGAGAGCTCTTGAAGTATGTTTTCCCACATCCTGGGTAGCTGCAAATGTGACTTCTTATTCTTGAAGAGTCAGCCTGAGGAGAGGTTTTTGCTGCGGAAGGTACAAAGCCAGGAGCAGGGGCAATAGGAGAGAGTCTCGTGCCATTTGGACTGACAATGGGAGCCTTTGTGCCCTGCACAACCGGCTGGGGCACAACAAACATGACGGCACCTTTGGGAACCTGGGTGCCCATGAAGACCATGGGCTGACAGAGCGCTGGCTGCTGGCTTGGCGCGGTGTTGGGCACTACGGCTGTCACAACATTGTTGTTGGCGGGCAGTGGGACCATCTGGCAAATCACTGGCACAGAGGGGGCTCCACTGCCTTGGGCAGAGGATGGTGGTGCTGCTGCTGCTGGGTGCTGTGCTGGTTCAGGGACAGGCTCATCCCTGCTGACCGAGGGCTTTGTCAAGGGCACCGGACCAGCAGCTGGTTCCACAGTTCTTCCTTCTGCTGCCGACAGTTCACCACTCTCAGTACTGGCTCCACTAGGCACCACGGCGGAACACACGGAGCGCTCTGCTGGGGCATTTTGTTCCCTCTTTGCTTCCCTCAAACCACCGTCCTGGTATTTGAGCACACTGGCTGTTCTCACTGGGCAGGTTTTGTGATCACAGAGCTGGGCATCAGCCGTGTGGCGGATAACACTCGTCGCCTGAGCTTTCAGAGGCCTGGCTGCTGGAGACCTCTCCGCCTCTCTCCGAGGTGCGGTCAGAGGAGGCTTGGCAGCCTCGGACAGCGACTTGCTGAGTGGATGGATCACCTGTGACATCTCGAAGTCAGAAGGGCTGTAGGGGGGTGTCAGGCACTATGCAGGAGAGAGAGATACAGTAAGGGGGGGCATGTTAACAACTCATCACCACTAATTGCTAAAACCATGTGCACACACATACAAATTCAAAAACTTACGAATGCTGGTATTGCACTGAAGTCTGCTGCTCCAGGAAGCAAAGCTTCATCACTTTCCTCTGACATGTCAGATGCTGGAGTTATAGGTCTCATTTCTGCGTGTTTCTTGAAGTCTGATTTCCAGTTGCAACTCATAGAAATAAGGGCTTCTACAGCCTCATAATCACTTTTTTCAGGTGTATTGTTCCAGAAATACCTCGTATCTCTCTGTTTCTCAGTCATCATCTCCATTTCTTACTCCTGTTTTGGTTAGAGACAAAAAGGAAACTTTAAACCTTATGCTAAGTTTGAGTATTTTGCAGCTGCTTATAAGAAGGCATTCTGAAAAACAAACAGAGCAACCTGTGCAAGATAAATACACTTGGTGTGCCTGTATTTACCTGCCCTCTTTCTTATTCATATGATATTTTTATGAAGTTGCTAGTGGGGAAATCTGGCCATCACACGAAAATTAAGTATTTTCTTGAGTCAAAAGAACTCCTCTGGATTTTAAGTATGTTAAAGTTATACCACATTACAAGAGCTGTGTCTGAGAGCTTAAGAAGAAATCTTCAATCCCCCCCCCTCAAAAAAAAGGTAAATCAAAACTTTCTCCACCACTGCTCTCTCCTCCCATGTGGTGTTTGGGCACAGCCTTTGGTGCTGTGCTGACTCCAGCACCTGAGAAAGGACCGCGCTGATTCTGACCAGTCAAGGGGTCAAACAATGCACATTTCTCTCAAAGCTTGGTATTAGCTACCAAAAGCGTTCTGGAAAATACTCAAAAGGTTTCTCTCACACACGCATACGTGCAAGGAAATCGCCAGCTTGGAGAGATGAAATATATGTCTCTCTCTCTCAGAAGAATCAGTCAGGTTGGAGAAGACGTTTGGGATCATCGAGCCCCACCTGTGCCCTAGCGTACATGTATATATATATACATATATGTGTGTGTACATACGTTTGTACGCACACCCCGCGCGTTCCCCTCAGCGGGCGCGGTGGGCGTGGCCCACCCGCAGGCCCCGCCCCCGCCCCTTGGCGCGCGCCACCCTCACCTCAGCGCACCCCGCGCGCCGCCCCCGCGCGCGCCGTCCCCGCGCT
>VWZF01006093.1:2331749-2377467 GCA_013396755.1 Sclerurus mexicanus | reverse complement strand
CAGCACCCCCGGGGCTCCCCATGTCGGCACCGGGGCTCCCCATGTCGGCACCGGGGCTCCCGGAGCTCCCCAGGTCAGCACCGGAGCTCCCCAGGTCAGCACCGGAGCTCCCGGGGCTCCCCATGTCGGTATCGGAGCTCCCCAGGTCAGCACCGGAGCTCCCGGGGCTCCCCATGTCGGTATCGGAGCTCCCCAGGTCAGCACCGGGGCTCCCCAGGTCAGCAGCGGGAGCGGCGGCGGCTCCGCCGGGTCGGCGCTCAGGGCCGGAGGGCGAGAGCCGTGCCCTCCGCTCTGCTCCGGGCAGGGCTGAAGGCGGGTTCTCCCTCCCGTCGGCGTTTTAGTGAGAGCAGAAAGGGCGGCGGTGTGTGTCAGGGCCGGAGAAGCGGGATCCGAGCCAGGCTGCAGCTGCGAGCGGTGCTCTGCTCTAGAAATGCTGTGGATGCTTCGTTATGGTTCAGTTCCATTTCTCCTACTTATTCAGCTTCACTTAACAGATCTCCCTTCCTCCTCCTCCTGGGCAGTACAGCCTCGTTAGCTCAGAGCGTTTTTCTTCTTTTTTTTTTTTTTCCAAACACTTTCTGTGGCTCAGTGTTCAATAGTAGGACCAGTTATGCTCAGGACAGCTGTCCTCCTGAGCTGGTGGACAGGGATGGGGAGCAGAATGGACCCCCTGTAATCCAGGAGGAAATAGTAACCTGCTGTGCCACTTAGATGCCCACAAGTCTATGGGATCTGATGCGATCCGTCCTAAGGTGATGAAGGAGCTGGCAGAAGAGCTTGCCAAGTGGCTTTCCATGATTTATCGTCAGTCCTGGCTGACCAGAGAGGTCCCAGATGACTAGAGGTTGGACAATGTGATGCCCATCCATAAAATGGGCCAGAAGGAGTATCCAGGGAACTACAGGCCTGTCAGCCTGCCCAGCAAGGTTATGGAGCAGATCATCTTGAGTGCGATCAAACAGCACCACCAGGACAATCAGGAGATCAGACCCAGCCAGGATAGGTTTAGGAAAGGCAGGTCCTGCCTGACAAACTTGATCACCTTCTATGACCAGGCAACCTGCCTGGTGGATGAGGACATGTCTACCTCGACTTCAGAAAAGCCTTTGACACTGTCTCCCATAGCATACTCCTGGAAAAGCTGGCAGCCCACAGCTTGGACAGGTTCACTCTTGGCTGGATGAAGAACTGGCTGGATGGCCGGGCCCAGAGAGTGGCGGTGAATGGTGCTGCACCCAGCTGGCATCCTGTCACTAGTGGTGTCCCCCAGGGATCAGTGTTGGGCCCACCCTGTGGGCCAAATTTACTTGATCCCCTCACCCAGATTATCAGTAAAGACATTTCTTTACTGATAATCTGGGTGAGGGGATCAAGTAAATTTGCAGATGACACCAAGTTGGATGCAAGTGTTGATCTGCAGCAGGGTAGGAAGGCTCTGCAGAATGATCTGGACAGGCTGGACCTTTGGGCTGAAGCCAGTGGTATGAGGTTCAGTAACATGAAGTGCTGGGTCCTGCACTTTGTCCACAATTCCAGGCAGCACTACAGGTTTGGGGATGAATGGCTGAAAAGTGGCCTGGTGGAAAATAACCTGGGGCTGCTGGTTGACAGCTGCTGAACATGAGGCAGCAGTGTGCCCAAGTGTCCAAGAAGGCCAGTGGCATCCTGGCCTATATCAGGAAGAGTGTGTCCAGGAGGACAAGAGCAGTGATTGTCCCTCTGTATTGGGCACTGGTGAGGCTGCACTTCGAGTGCTGTGCCCAGTTCTGGGCCCCTCAATTCAAGAAACACATTGAGGTGCTGGAGGGAGTCCAAAGAAGAGCAGCAAAGGTGGTGAAGGGTCTGGACCACAAGTCCTGTGAGGGACAGCTGAGAGAGCTGAGGTTGTTTAGCCTGGAGAAAAGGAGGCTGGGGTGACCTTATCACTCTCTACAACTACCTGAAAGGAGTTTATAGCCAAGTGAGAGTTAGCCTCTTCCCCCAGGTAACAAGTGACAGGATGAGAGGACATAGTCTCAAGCTGCCCCAGGGGTGGTTTAGGTTAGATGTTAGGAGGAATTTCTTCACAGAAGGGGTGATCAGACACTGGAGTGGGCTGCCCAGGGAGGTGGTGGAGTCACCATCCTTAGAGGTGTTTAAGGAAAGACTGTCCTGGTTGTAGTGGCCAGGACAAGTTTGTCACTGTGTGGGTGTGGCCAGGGCTTTGTATTCTACACCCTCTATGTCATTTTCTCAAGGACTGCTAACAACTGATCATTTGCAGCAGCTGCCCAGAGCACACCTGGCCACTCAGGGTACAAGCTGGGTGTTTAGGAACTCTGTGGGATAAGGAAATTTTCCTGTCTTCACACCAATGACACAGGTGTGATAGCTTCCCTCTGAGGAGTCCTTAGCACCTTCACACCCAGCCTGAGGGGTCATTCTGCTAATGGGCCATCAAGGAGTATCCCATGACTCATAGTGTAGTAAATCACCCATTGTGAAACTCCTCGCCCTGGGGGAGGTACTAGGTGCTCCCATCTGAGCCCAAGCATATATAACCTTGGGGGTTTGGGACTTCTGGGACCACTTATGGGATCCAGAGGAGGACCAGGACCTCAATAGGACTGCAACTGCCACTCTTGACCAGACTGTGGACATCATCCTCAGCAACAGGTTTTCTCTTTCCTTTTAGTTTGTACTCAAGGGAGGGTCATGTGGTGCTCAGCACAGGGGCTGATGGGCTCTATTTTGTTCGTTCCCCAGGGTGCTGGGTTGTACATCTGTTTTTTGTGGGTCAAACAGATTTTTCCTCTGCATTGTTGTACTTGTTGTGATCTTTTTATTAAATTGTAATTCTGGCTTGCAGTCTCTTTTGGAGTTGGTTTCATTTCTCTTGCTGGTTTACCTTTAAACCAGTACATTGACGTGGTGCTGTTCAGTCATAGATTTGACTTGAAGATCTCAGAGGTCTTTTCCAACCTAATTGATTCTTCCTGTCCTTCCCCTTTTCAATGGTGTCATGGTCCAGTATTCTTTCATTCTGCTTAATTCTTCTATAATAAAGGTTGTGGAACTAATACACAGTAGTTTGTGGTGAACTTCTGTGTCTTCTGTTTGTGACAAGTTCTGTCATGATTTTTGTGATTGTAACTGGTTTTATTTAAAACATTTTGAAATCTCCTTTGAAGCATATTATTCTCCCTAAAACTAAATTCATAAAAGTTGTACTGGCATTACCATTTAAGCTTATGTGATAAATTCATTCACAAAACTAATATTTTTTTTGCCTGTATATTCAGCAGAAAGTTGTCACTTTTATAACCCTTACTTGTATGTATTGGATATATACATATATATATATATAAAGGTTTTACTATATAGTGAGAACTTTAGTGTTAAAAACCCAGTTGCCAATATGAACAAAAGGTTCATAACATGAAATACTGCTGCCATTTTTAGTTTGCTTGCTATGGCAAGGTGTTGGAGTTATGTACTGGACTGTTTGAGGAAGTTAAAGCGATTCTGCAGTACTTTTCTAGAAATAAAGTGCTCCTTGGAGGGAATACAATTATTTAATATAAAATGGAAATATGAAGAAATTAGCGTAGTGATGTTTGAGCTGGATCATGTGCCTTTTAGATTTGTCATGAGGGTGACTTTCAGGGGACACTGAGCAAGGCTGTTGTAAACACTTTGGAGTTTTGGCCGTATCTCTCTCAGTTTATGCAATGTGAAGTAGGATATGACCCAGTGCTGACAGGTACTTCTGAACTCCACTATGGTGTAACTGGGAAAACAACAAAGGGCTAGTTTGCAATAGCAGCTCATGCTTCAGGTGGTCTGTTCTGTTTTGTCCTTTTCCCACTCTTACTTCTCTCCCCCCCTGTCCTTTGCCTCCTTGCCCGTCCTCACTTTGGTTGCCTATTAAGTGCTCTCAGCTCTTTGTTGCTGTGGGTCCTGCAGGATGGCCCTTGTTGCCTGTGGCACCCTTTCCAACCAGGATTCTCTGCAGGTCCCCACAGCTCACCTTTCCCAGCTGCCAATCTCATGTGCCCTACCACACATTCTGCTTCTTAATACTTCTTAATGCACCTTCCTTCCCATGACATCTGTACTGCTTTTGCTCCATGAAAGCCTCTCCCTGTGGCCATTCCCAGCAACCTGCACCTGCTGGAGCCTGCTCTGCCCCACCTATGGCCATTCATATCCCGCCTCCTCCTCAGCCATTTCTGGATCCTCCCTAATATATTCCTTCTCCAGCCGTTCCATCCCGTTGTGTTCCCAGCCCTGCCTCCCCAACTGCCCTCCTTTGCTTCTTTAAATCAGCTTTAATTTCCAGACCAGCCCTCTACAGCTGCATCTCTCCTCATTCTGCTCATCTGGTTACTCGGGAAGCCTCCTGCTCATTCTCCCTGTGTGACAGTCTCCTGGGCTTTATTCCCACCATATCAGTTCTTGTCTCCTGCTGCTGCTGCCATCCCGGTGCACAGGACCTTCTGGCCCTGCAGGTTTTGCATTTTGTGCTGACCAGCTGCAGTCAAAGGGCACAGAAAGGCTGGGGTTTGGCTGGTAGTTCAAAATCCTGTTACACTTCCCCTCCTCAGGACCTCTGTGACAGATCTTCAGATAAGGTCTGGGTTTGGCAGGGAGTATGGGCTCTGTGAAAGACTGTCTGGTGGTGTGGGGGATTGGGATGCAGGAGCTGAAGGACTTTGTGTGAGAGGGTGGAGAGGGGCTTTGCTGTGCCTGTCCTCCACCAGCAGGCTTGACAGTCATCTCAGTAGCACGTCCTGTAGCTGCATTGCTAGCAGCTGGCCTTGGGTTTGGAAAGAGCAGCCCTTGGAAGTGAGGACACTTATCTGTTCCTTGGCTCCCATAGTCCAGGGGAGCTTTGTGTCCCCCCAGAGACCTTGGATCCCTTCTGGGTGCCCAGCCAGGAGCCCTGCATGTGTATTCAGCTGCTATACCTTCCCTCCTCTTCTGCCCCTGCCCTGTGCTCTGCCTGTGAACTGCAGGGCAGACCTGTCAAAACCACCTCTCCCAAAAATAATCTCTTGCTTCAGAGGCTGGAAAATGTGACGGCTCATTTTCATATGCAGAGTGATGCAGTGGGTGTCTGAAAGCAGCTGAGGCTGAGGGGGTGGCCAGGGAAAGGCAGCTCTGAAATGGCAGCTGGGAAACATGAGAGGAAGGACGGAAGGAAGGGAGCAAACGGAGAATGTAGAGGGGGCGGAAGGAGGCAGCAGGCGGTGAATCCAGGGCAAGAGAGGGTTGTACAGTGTGGGGCTGCTCTCTTTTCCTAGCATGCCTACTACTGTTCATTTATTGATAGTTAGAAAAATAGCTATGCTGCTACAGACAGCAGTTGCAGAGCTTTATATATCAGATAACTGGGGAGAGGGAGCATACAATCAGCAACAAGGCAGCTTGTCTACTTTTATCTTCTCTGAATTCTTTTCACTTCTTCATGCCCCATTTTCCTCACATGTCCCAACCTTAGGAAAAACCTGTTTTGTCTTGGTTCTGCAATTGCTTATTAGAGTACCAAGTGAAAAACAGAACTTTGTCATTATTATCTCAGTTCATGGGGTTTAGTTTGCTTTACCAGTCTCATTGCCAGATGGAGCCATTCCTGTTTCCTGGCAGGGCCATGTGCCTCCCCAGCCCTACAGGATACTCACCCCAGTTTCTGTGTACGTGCATTTTACGCAGTATTGCTCATGGCCTTCTGTCTCTGGGGCATTTGCGGCTGTTCCTGAGTCACTGCAGTTCCAGTCCTGCCGTGCCTGCTCAGTGGAAAGCTTCAGAGGCTGTCAGCAGCACTGATGTTTGCATTGCTACCATGCAAGACAGCCTGGTGGGGTGAGGGGAAACCTGAAACACCCCTTATGAAGCCAAGGGCAGGTAAGATAAAGTCCTTTTTGGCAAGCGAGCTGTTTTCAGTGAAGCTGATTTTTTTCTGGCAATCACTGGAAGCAGTGATCACTGTCAATTCACAAGTATTTTCCATTCAGCTTCCCAGAGAAGCTGGGGATGTGGTTTTATGCTGCCCAGGAGGAAATAGACGTCTGGGGGTTTTTTTTGGGAAAACATTTAGGATTTTGACTGTTAAGCACTTGTGGGTTATTTATGTGTGCCTATTACACTATATCATAAGTCTAAATGTCCCCCCAAACCACTTGTCCAGCCTGCAGGTTACAGAATGATTTGGGTCAGAAGAGACCTTAAAGATCATCTAGTTCCAATGCCCCTACCATGGGCAGGGGACACCTTCCACTAGACCAGGTTGCTCAAAGCCCCATCCAGCCTGGCCTTGAACGCTTTCAGGAATGGAGAATCTTATCCTTCTGATGTGCAAAGCTAAATTGTCATGGGATTGGAACAATAAATTAGAGAAGGAAATTGTAAACATGGCAGGTAAATTACTGGCCAGCTGTGTAACTGCAATCTAAGGACAGAGGCTAAGTCAGGGAGAACTCCAGCCTCCTGAATTTCACTCTGCTCTTAAGAAACAGAGCTCTCTTATCTGTGGCTTATCTTGGTTTGGCATGCGGAATTAAGAAGGTGTTTTAAGTTGCTCCTTTATCCTAAAATCTCTCACTTCTATATACTAATAAGCAAGAGACATTTTCCACCCCTCATGACAGGGCATCAAGGGGTATTTTTAACCTCTGATGTGTACCTGTTTCACAGAAGACTGTGGGACAGGTGGCTGTTTTAGTCAGGGCAGAAAGTACGTAGGTGAATAAATGATCACTTCCATACACACTAAATATTGTGAGAGGTTTTATATTCAACACCTTCAGTGCAGGATTAGGTTGTATGCCAACTAGAAATTTCCTCAGGTCTTGTGGCTGTGTTTCTTCTCGGGACAGGATGTACAGGATGGTGGTACCAGCTACAGCCCTGCTTCCCATCTGTCTTTCTGGAAGGTCAGCCAGAACAGGTGTCTGGTCAGCTCAAGCCAGCCAAGTCACATACTCATTGCATGTCTTGGTCCAAGAAATCCTGTGAATCCTCTGTAGTGGAAATCAGGAACTGATATTGGAATGATTTGTTGATTCTTTCAATTTAGATGATCCTTCCCATTTCACTTCACATTGTGTGACCATGTGTTTATTTCTGTTTAATATCTTGTGTGGTCTTTCTTCACTTGTGCAATGCTGGTGGTTCTGTTGATACCTCCAGTAAAGGGCAACATGTTGTATCATGCGGAGATTGTCATTTCACAACTACATGGATACCTTTGGAGAGCTGTGGAAGACTGTGGCAGAGTGACACTTTATTTGCAGACAGAACTTGTAAAATATCAGAAAACACAACTGAGAAGGAGTGTGAGGATAACATACAGGTCTGTGCATTCCACCCCTTGAAACGGTGTATTTATTATATGTAGAGTTTTTCCAGTGTCATGATTTATTGAAACTATTCAGTATAAAATCCTAACCGATCAATTCAAATTTCTGCTATCAAAATCAGATACTCAGAAGCTGAACTGTCATCCAGTAAGATGAGAAGCAGACAGCCTCTAAGCATTGTAGAATGAGGTTGTGTAGCTAACCAAGGCACCTGTTACTGCTACTATCAAAAATGTTTTTTCCCAATGGAAGTGTTAGAAACACATTTGTGTGCTTTTTCATGCCAGAACAGAATTTGCTTGTCACAGACAGATCTAATGGCTGCTGCATTTCAAAAATTCCTCTGATGGGCTAAATCCTGGAAATATGAAGGAGATGAGATGGTAATGTTACATGATATATTAATATAATGAAAAAAGCAGGGATAGCTTTGCCTCTTCTCCTAACATAGGTAACAGCATTTCCACACCTCCCATTATAGGCATTGTCCTGGTTTGGGCTGGGATAGAGTTAATTATCTTACCAGTAGTTGCTACAGTGCTCTGTTATGGATTCAGTGTGAGAATAATGTTGATAACATACTGATGTTTTAGTTGTTGCTATGTCGTGCTTACCCCAAGTCAAGGACTTTTCAGTTTCCCATGCTCTGCCAGTGAGGAGCTGCTCAGAAGCCTGGAGAGAGCACAGCCAGGACAGCTGACTGAACTGGCCAAAGGAATATTCCACACCATAGAATGTCGTGGTCAGTGTGGGACCTGAGCATGAAATAAGTGATGTGGAATAAGGGGGGGAGAAACTGCTGGGTTTGGCTGCAGTAGAGTTAATTTTCTTCACAGTAGCAGGTATGGGGCTGTGTTTTGGATTTGTGCTGAAAACAGTGTTGATAACAGGGATGTTTTTGTTATTGCTGAGCGGAACTAACACAGAGTCAAGGCCTTTTATGCTTCTCACCCCACCAGCGAGGGGGCTGGTGGTGCACAAGGAGCTGAGAGGGGACAGAACCAGGACAGCTAACTCCAACTAACCAGAGGGATATTCCAGACCACACAGCATCATGCCCAGCATATAAAGCTGGGGGATGAAGAAGGAAGGGGAGGATGTTTGGAGTGATGGCATTTTTCTTCTCAAGTCACCATTAAGTGTGATGGAACCCTGCTTTCCTGAAGATGGCTGAACACCTGCTTGCCTATGGGGAAGGGTGAATGAATTCCTTGTTTTGCTTTGGTTGTGTGCATGACTTTTGCTTTCCCTATTAGGCAGTCTTTATCACAATCCCTGGGTTTTCTCACTTTTCTGATTCTCTTCCCATCCCACTGCCAGTGAGCAAGCAAGCAACTGTGTGGTGCTTAGTTGCTGGCAGGGTTTAAACCATGACAGGTATTTTGACAGAAGTTCTGTGATCAAAGGGCCTTCTTTTCTTTAAATCTACCTTTAATTATTTTTGAACTATTGACTAGATTCAGCCCCATATGACAGATGAGATAGAGATTTTAATAGCTCCTGCAGTGTTAATTTGTTGATGCTAATACTTGATCCTAATGCATACCTGTTATATTCAAGCAAATGAATAATCTCTAGATAGGAAAATGAAGGTGAAAAAATGCAGGTAGTGTGTCCTGCACATGATACAGACTAAACTGCTTCCAGTTGGCTCCCTGCACCCCAATACACAACTCCTGTATGTGCTGGCAGGTCTTCAGCTCTCCCATGTCCCGCTGTTGTCTCTTGCCAAATGCCTGGCTCACTGACCACACCCTTGCATCGTGGTACAGAACATACCACTAGCATGCTGTTAAGCAATCTACTTGCTATTAGTAATTGATTTCTGTATTTTTCTTAAGATTTCACAGGAACTAAGGGCAGAGGATATACACACTTGTGGGACCTGTGGAGATCAAGGCCTTGTGTTTTATTTTAGGAGTTGTCATAAAAGCCACATCTTTGCTGCTCATATAGTGTCTTGGCAGCAATATAAGGATTAAGCAATTCTACTTTAAATCTTTAAAACAGGAGCCTTCCTGAAAGCCAGCTTTGGTGTTCCTCAGTGCAAGTATCTCCACTGTGATCTCAGATTGATGTGAAAGGCCACAAGGAGATCACTGTTTGCTCTCCAAATGCACAATGTGCAGAGGTGGTGTTGGCTTTGCCAGAGGCCACAGGGAGGGAACCCCTGTTAGGGGGATTGCCCTCATGACCAGAAAAACTTTTTCAAAGATTTTCATCAGATGTTCCAAACCCCATAGCGAGGGCCCTGTTTGAGGTGACATGCAGAGTGGCATTGTAACCTCATGGAACCTCTTCTAGAATAGGGAACTAGCTTGTCCATTGTAGACAGGATACAATCCAAATCCCAGTGCAATCCATGGTGCAGACTGAGCCTGTGTAACTGGTTATGGTAGCCATGACTACACAGGGTGGTGGTGATTCCCTGGTCTGCTGAGATGGGGATCTGGTGAGTGATGTGCTGGAGTTAAAGGACTGGCAGGTAGCCTTGTAAAGAGCTCAGTAATCTGAACCTGCTTGTGACTGCTGTCTCCCTGCTCCAAAGTCTCCTGTCCGTGACTGAAGAAGGGATGGTGGATGAGGTCAGTGTCTGGAAGGGTGTAAATGTGTAGGTACATGTCTGTTTCAAAATAGCTGTGAAGCATGGTGAGTGCACAGGCATGAGAGGCCAAGGAGGCCTGGGGAGGTGGGCTGTGCACTGACATGCTCCTATTTGCCTTTTCTGTGGGTGCAAATCATCAGCCTCGAAGGACCCTTGTTGTGAGCAGCAGGGAACTGAGCCAGTTTGCACTGTTTGACCCTGGGCCCAAGGTTGTTCTTGGGTTCCAACAGCAAAGTGTATATAAATGTACCCAAGGTCACTATGGGTGGAGTTCATCTAAGATTAACACAAATATCTGTTTTTATAGCTCTTTTTATAGTCAGTGAAGTGCTAATAAATATAAACCGCAGGGTTCAAGCATGTTACATTTTCCCCTGATGTGGAATGAATTGAAGTCTGAGCTCTGTTGACTCCATCTGCCATGCCAATAATGGGAGCCTGGGCAAATACCACAGTGAGTGACTACAAAGCAGAGAGGGTGAGCTGGATCCCACCATGAGTGCCCACAAGGCCAACGAGAATCATCAGCTGGGCAGAGGAGAGTTTTCGTGGAGGGACAGACGGAGCGAGCTCAGGCTTGCCTGTTTGCTGGCTGCTTGGCATGCAGGTGTTCATGTGAATGTCTGCAACTCAAACATAGCACAGACTGCCCTTTGCTGCCAAGAGACCTGGGTAAAAACTGCAGAGAGAGAGGAGATACTGTGATGGGGACTCAAATTTAGGAGAAGCTGAAAAATGCTGAGGGTTTTGCAAGGGCACAGAGGAAGCGGAGAGAAGGTATGCTGTAGCTATTGAGATGGAGGACAGAGAGGACAGTTTCAGATCCTGTAGGGAACCAGGCTCTCCCCGAGCAGCTGCCTTGGGGAACAGCTTGGTTGCCTTTATCCTACACCAGATGCCTCCAGTTTCCCCCATTCCCCCTTGATGTAGTGCACAGCTTGGCAGCTGACTGTCACCATCTCTTGGAGGTTTGCTCTGCTGAGGGGCAGTGACTCTGTTCCTCTGGGTTTTTCTGAAATGTACTTGTCCATCATGAATCTCTGCTTTGACACCTGGGTGTGTGTCTTTGAGTGAAGCCATAAGACTGGGGTCAAAGGCTTTGTGGTCCCTTTGGTTTATAGTTTGGTTTTCACAAGTGTGGCTTGTATTTAAACACAATTTAAAAAGTCCTGTGTATAACTAGCTCCATTCTCCCAGGAGAGAATTGACATTCATTTCTCACTACTTCCAGAAATGTTTGGTTCTGTGAAATGTTGGGTTTTTTCTTCACATTCAACATTATTCTAGTATCTTCTGTTGCTGAGTTAGCTTGTGGTGGGTTTGCAGGTAAGCTCTATGTCTACACAAAGAGGAATGGCTGAAGCTTAACTGATGTGTTCATTTCCATCGTGAACTTCCAGAAGCCTTTTCACAGGTGCTGGTGAAAAAAACCTGCCTGGTTTGCAGTAGTGGAAGAATATAAAATGATTCTTGCAAAATACTATTTCATCTCCCTTTGTTTAGAGACTGAAAATGCACATCTGGGCAGAAATAAAGAGGGTGTGATTCTGCACTTCTTGATCCCAGTGCAGTGAACTGTTTTGAGCAAGGACTTAAAGGCAGAATACAAAAGAGAGATGTCTGCCAGAAGAAAATTTGCATCTAGTTGTTAGTTTCAAGAAGTTAACAAGATGCTTTAGAAAGTTTTAAGAAGCTTTCAAGGTGGTCCTGAAGACCATCTCCATTTATTTGATGACACCAGTTGTAAAAAAAACCTCTGGTGTTGTAACATCTGTGTGTGCATGTGTTTGTTTTGCAGCTGGAACAGTTTCAACTATCAGAAAAAAGCCACATCCCGCTCTGCGCGGTCAGGGCTGTGTGCTTACCAGGAACCGTCTTCAGAGCCCTCCCAAAAAAGGATGTTTCCAGCATCGGTGTGAGTGTGGGTGGAAGAGAAAGCAGCGAGTGAGGGTTCTTGTGCCTACAAAAGGCTTTGTCAGGTGAAGTGGGTCACATTTTCCACACTTCTATTCTGCTTGTGTGTTCAGCCTTTGCTGCACAAACCTGGATGCATAGGTGGTGGATGCCACCCTTGTGGGTCCTGTTCACAATCTCTGAGTGCTGGCTGGAACCAGTGCTGGAACATGAGTACAGAAAAAAGGAGGAAGCCCTTTGGCTTCCTTTTTCTTCAGGAAGCTTTGATGTTCACCTCAAATCCAGGTCAGCTTCATAAGACTGTGTACAATGTAAGATGTAAAGTCCAGTTCTCTGGAACGCGCAACATCCATAACAATTCTCTGGCAAGCTTTGCCGGCCTCTTGATCAGGCAGTGGACTTCAGGTTCCCAGGACTTCTCACTTCTGGAAAAATCCTGGGAATTCCTAAAGCTGGTGTGACACCCACTTCTGCTCCACCCCTGTATTTTGTGCCCTGTGTGAGCTGCATTATCACGTATTGTCAGTCTGTCACAGTTTGGATCCGTTTCCTTATGAGCAGTGAACTAAAGGCTCAACAACTGGAGGTGCTGTGAATGCTTGCAGTCGAAACACAGCACATCAACCTGTGCTGAAGGAAGCTAAAGGGATCAGAATTAGGATGACACAGATGATACAGCAAAGCCATGTTTTTTAGGAGCAGAAAATGTTTGTGGCCCTGCTTGCCCAGACCCCTCTCCCCTCTTTGGTGTGACTATTATTAGCACAGGGTCTGGCCAGCCCAAACTCAAATGGTGTGGGTCTGTTTGATTACTGCAGGGCTATTTGGCAACTTTGGGTGAATGCCCTTAAATAATCCTGCTGGAACTGGGTCTTGGAGAGCTTGAGGCTTTAGAAACTTGTGGGTCAAATTTACTCTTGTTAAATAAACAATGAGTATTGATTAGATCATATGAGAGACCAACAGAACACTCTCAAATACCGCAACTCACCAGAGTTAATTTTTACGTATTTATGTACTCAGAATCCCTTGAAATGGTCACTTTGGTGAAAGATGTACTAAGTCTCTTACTCAAGCAACTCTGTGTAATTTATATGCATGGCCCTGTGCACACTGATAGGAGGATTGTTGAGGCTGCTTAAAGGATTTGGATGCTCACTTTGTTTGTTTTAGTTGGAGACTTGAATCCCTTAGGCAGATTTGAAAATCTCAGCCATAATTCTTTGTTTATTTTAGTACATCAGGGTAAGACCTTTTTCCTGTTAAAATAATTTCTAAGTGCTCCTTTCTTGCTGCCATAAAATAAAAAAATGTGTTTTAGTGGAATTTTAAGAAGCATTTGTTTTTCTAGACATATTAGTTTATTTTACTCATTTGCTGTTTTGTTTACTGAGAAAGCTCTTAAGTCAGTCTGTCTATATTTTGTACTGAGTAGAGTAGCAAGGAGCTTGTCAGGACTAAACCTAAACATTTATGAATATTATGATTATTCCTACAGCTTAAATGTCCTGGGAGGGTTTTCCTATCTTAAATCTCTCAGCAGTACAGTTAGGTATCTGGCCTCAAATGTATGTCAGGAGAACACCACGTGGCCCTGCCAAGTGCAACACCCGCACACACACAGGTATTGGTTTGCAGCGGTGGGGAAAAAAGCGAGGAGTGAAATCTGTAAACAGAGTTGAGTAGGTGAAAGGCTGCAGAGCCGGGGCTGCTCTGTTTACACGTGTCCCGAGCGGGAAGCTCTTATGTTGCACAGGCAGCTTTGTCCAGGCAGGAAGAGGAAAGCACAGCCTGTCTCATTGCTGCTTCCCAAGGCAGCTTGTTGTGCCACTCTCCTTGTCTGGCAAGGTGCTGCTGGAAGGTTGCAGGAGCTGCAGCTGTGGGTGTTCCATCCCAGTGCCCTCCCAGCTGCTCTGCTGCAAGTAAACCTTTAGCCCCCAGCCTGGGGGAGGCCGGTGTGAGCAGGGGAAGCAGCCCTGGTCAGGTGGACACCAGTCTCCTTGCACTGTTAGCAGGGCTACCCAGCACAGCTCTGGGCTCCACAGGGTCAGCGTGGCCTTTCTGAGCTGCCTGGGTGATGGAGAATGTGAGCTGATGCATTGCGGTGGGCTGGAGCAAGCCCAGGTGTGGGGAAAACAAGCCTGCCCTCAGACCTGACTTGGATCTTGTCACTCTTTTGGGTTTGACTTCTGGTTTAGGGTGACATTTTCCTGTTTTGCTCCCACCAAGGAGAGGATTTTCTTGGGAGTAATGTGCTGAAATAAACAGAACTTGTGAATTTCTTATTCTCGGAGTGAGAAAGGGACTGGCTGTGCTTTAGGCACATACCAAGGAAGATGCTGAAAAGTTTTAGACTGGTTTTTAAACATTACTTTGCATTACTTGTGCATGTTGAAATGCCATGGACCTCAGATTTTGTTTTGCTTGCAAGTGCTGGAAATGGTGCAGGTGTTTTGTTAAAGAAAATACTCACTTTTCCCCAGCAGTTTACCAAAAGTGCTTTCCCCTCCCATTTCCCCTCCGGTGTCAGCAATGAGAGACAAAAGGTCAGACTCCAAGCCCTGGAAGGACCGCGTGCCCCACAGCTGTCCCTGTGACCAAAATTGCTGAGTACTCACACAGAACACCAGCACATTCTCCTGCACTCCTTTTTGGTTTCTTAATTGAAGCCAGGCATGTGGCTCTGGTGATGCTCAGGAGAGGAGCCTGTGGCTGTCCTGGATGCCTGTGGTCCCTGCTGTGGGTGTAAGCAGGGCAGGGTTGCACTGCCAGGCTGAGGACGTGCCCCTTTGCACACTCACAGACATGCTCTGGTTTGACTCTGGTTGAACAGGAATGGCCATGGAGCAGACTTGGAGGCATCAGTCCCCTCCCCTTCTGTGCCTGCTGCAAGAGCAGCCCAGCATTCTGCCAGAGGCATGGACAGAGTCCAGCAGCACCACTTCAGGTGGGAGAACCCTGGGATTAGCTCAGTTGGCCAGAGAATGGGGCTAATAATACCAAGGTTGAGCGTTTGATCCCCATAGGGGCCGTTCACTTAGGAGTTGGACTTAGTGATCCTTGTGGGTCCCTTCCAACTCAGAATATTCTGCTGTGGGCTGAAAGCACCTACAGCACATGCAGGGAGGGACAGCTCATGGCTGTCATCTGTTACCCTTCAGGAGTGCTGGCAGGCATGGTTACTCATCTGTAACTCATGACAGCTCTGGAGAGACCTGAGGGATGTTGAGGAATACACCTAGTGGCAGTAGCTGGGTGTGCAAGCTGCACATTGTGCCCCGGGTGGGGATAAATTGCCTGCAGGACACGAGCCATGGATGGGCACCAACCCGTTGCCTGCACAGGGACCTGCAGTGCTGGCTGGGTTGGGATCAGATAGTCACCCAGAGACTCCAAAAGGCCTGAAGAACAACAGGACCCCAGACCAAATATCACCATTGCACCAAGAGGTGTGTGCAAGGCACGTCACGGTGACTGTGTGAGAGTGGTGTGTGTAGGGAGTCACAGGGGGCACCTGTCAGCTCCCTGGAGGCACTCACTGCAAAGGGCTTCAGTTTCAGCAGTTGAAAATTGGGGTGGTGTGAGTGAGACTCCCAGAGTAGCTCCTGAATGGTCAGACAGGAGAGTTTCCTTAACAGTGAGACAGGCAAACCACCATGTCACCTTCTTCCTTTGCTCTTTCGCTGTGGGCACAGGACAGGCTGTGAACCCCAGCAAAAGGGCCTGTTGGAAATTTGTTATGAAACCCCATAACCACTGATTTTAAAACATCCAACAGAAGCTGGAATCATTTAACAGGCCTGTCTCTGCTCATCCTATCCTGCCAGTTATAAACAGCATAAACAGTCTATGTGAATTACAGACTAGGTACAAGCCAAACACTGTGCTTCCATCTGGAGCATTAAAGTTCCTTGCTTTTATCAGTTTGCTCAACTGGGCAAGAGAGCCTAGAGCAGGAACTGAATTTCTTTGAAAAAAAATTAGCAATCAACTTAATGCTGAAACAATGCCTTCTGACTCTCTGTCAGGGCCTTCAGCTGGTTTGAGCGAGCTTATTCCAGACCAGGCTGCTTTATATGTCATGGTGCATATCCTCAGCTTCACCCTTCCATTGTGCACCTTACCTGACCCTGCTCCTGGGACTTGCAGTCCTCTGTTTGGAATTAAAAATGAAACAAATCACCTTAGATCTCATTAGTCAGCATGGTCGGGAATTGTACTGGTTAAAGAAATAACTGATTTATTGAATGTCATGAGGATATGCCACAGAAGTGTCCCAAAGCCCAGCACTGTGTTTGTGTAAAACAGGTACAGATAGAGAGCTTGCAATACCACATGTTTTAAGGTGAAGTTGCTACAGTATGAGATGAACCCCCAGAAGAGCCTGAAGGGACGGCATCAGTCTGAGTTTGGTGGACCGTAAGTAGTCACTCAAAAGGCAAAAGAAGTTCACAGATAAAAGAAAATGTGATCATATGGGAACAGGCAGGTGCAGCGAGCCCAGCTGCCCCCTCTCCATGCCCAGAGCGTTATGCCAACAGAGGGGCTCAGTCCATGGCATAGGGAGCCTGCACCAGCTCCTGGAAAACCCGGTGCTGCTGAAGGGGAAGGTGCCATAATGAACTGTGGGAGGCTGTGGCATGACAGAGTACACCAGTGGCACCACTTCCCCTCTCTCCTCTCCCTGCTGTCCATGTCACATCCAGAGCGGTCTCCTGCCCTGCCCTGGCAGGTGCGTGGCTCTGGCTGGTGGGTGTGGAAGACACTGGTGCCTGGGCGGCCGGGCTGCTTGGCCTGAGTTGAGGGCATGTTGGGGCACTTGGCATGTGAGACGGAGGTGCCTCCTGCAAAACTTCCCTACCTCTGACGTCCTCCTGGGTTTTGCCGAGGGGCAGGGCTTAGTTCCTGCTCGATTTGCATCCAACATAACTGGTCTGCTGGTTTGATGTCACAGAAACCCTCGGCTCTGAGCTGCAGTGGGTGGCGACCTCATGTTTGCCAGTGACTGCTTGTGCCAGGAGCAGCTCTGTGTGGCTGTGCAGGGCTGGTGCCCAGACCCACAGCCCTACGTGCCTGCAGCCAGGTGAGTGGCACCAGCAGGTCGAGTCCCGAGCACTGAGGTCTGGAGCCAGACCTCTGTGTGCGCAGTGGGCTGCGAGGCCGCTGCTGGGCTTTATGTGCCTGCCCTTTCGTTGCCAGCCTGCAGGTGACTCCTCTGGTCTTGACTTCCTAACAGCTGTGTTTGAGAGGGTTGAACCCCACAGGAATGCCCGAGCAGGTGGATCCTTCAAGGCATTATGCTCGGTGGAGAGCAGCAGCAGCAGCAGCAGCAGCAGCCCACGGAGGTGGGTGTGTGCCATGGGCACCGCGGGCTGGGGCCGTGGGCTGCCTGCCATCACTGGGAAGAGGCTGCAGCCCTTCGGCAGCACCGGCAGTGGGAGAGCCCCTGCTCCAGGGAGATTGCAAAACGGATTTGGCAGAAGCAGAAGCACAGCATGCTAAACGCTCTAAGCTAAACCAGCTTTGCTCTGTGGATTGTTTTTATTTTTCACAAGCCACCAAACAAAACACTGCTTTGGAGGCTGAGCTGAAGCTGGAAATCCTCTTCTGTTCTTGCCTTTCCCCTGCCTGTGGCAGCCCAGGCACCCCGGGCTCGTCCATCCACCTTGCGGGATCCCACACGCCCTCTGTGGCTGTTGCAGCAGCACCGTGAAGAAATGCACTGTGTCTCCACAGGATTGGGCTCGAAGGTCCCAAGGGATGGATGAAGGGCTGAGACTGCCAGGGGAGCAGCAGCCGAGCCAGTGCGCCCAGCCTGGCACCCTGGAGCCTGAGGGGCTCTCCCTGTGGGGCTGCCCATGCAGTGGGGACTGCCTGAAGCCATCCAGAGGGCGTTTTAAAGGCAAACATTCCAAAACGTCGTCTTCTAGCTAGTGGGGGAAAAAAAGAATACCCTGGAAATCTATTCTGGTCTTGCATGCGTCTCAAGTGGAAAATTTCAGCTGGCCTGGTTTCTGCTGGCGGGGTTAAGGGAGGTGAGGCTCAGCTGCCCTGGCCCTGCAGCGGGGAGGGAGGGCCGGGCTGGCAGCGGCTCCCGGGGGGAGGAAGGAAACCTGAACCCGGGGCAGTGCAGCGGCGGATGCAGCCTGCCAGCGCTGCGGCAGCTCTGCCCCCGCTACACCTCCCGGTCCCCAGCCATCCAGCTGCGGTGCGGCCCGTGGAGAGGGTGCAGCAGCAGGAATGTTGGGTGCGGCGGCTGCCGCGGCCAATTCCCGTCCTGCGGGAGCAGCATGCAGCGTGGCACCAGCCCTGCTGCCTTACAGCTCGCCTTTGGCCAGGCTCTGCGGGCAGGGGCAGCTGGAGGTGCCTCTGCTCCTCCGCCTTTCCCGTCACTGCCGGCGTCCAGGCCCACGTGCTTTGGGACTGAGAGCGGGCTGGGAGCTGGCTGCTGGGGCGTTTGGAAAATAGGAGTAATTTGTTGAAATGGAAACTTTTAATGGGAGCATTCGTGTGTGTATGACCCGCAGCCTGTCTCCCACCTCTGCCCTCCAGCTGGTATTAGCATGGATAGGCCAGTCCCCATCCTCATGTGGAACGGGAAGGTTTGGAATTCTTAGCAAAATGAGGAATGGCTTTTCCAGCCAGTCCGGCTCATGTCGCCTGCTAGCTCAGCTCCGGCCACGCGGGCCAGGAGCCCTCGGCCCGGCGGTGGCACAGCTCAGACTGGACGGGGGTCTGCGATCCGGTGTCACAGCACCACACGGGAATCCTGTGGGAAACGGGCCCCGGGACGCCTGCGGTCCAGCAATAAGGCCAGACCGGGCTGCGCAGGGTTTCACCCCGTGTGGGATGGCAAAGCCTGCAGGAAAGGATCCCGACAGGCTGCCTGGGCAGCCGCTGGCGCCGCCGAACGCGCCCAGACGGCTTTCCCCGCCTGCATTTCCAGGGGCATTTAAGGAGCGCGCTGGGCCGTGACGTTGCGGGTCGGGCCGTGTCCCTTGGGGCCGTGACACGGCCCCGGGAGCGGATGGATGGGGCGGGGAGTGGGGCAGGGCTGCCCCGGGCGGGCGGGCGCTGGAGCTCCCTGCTGGCCGCGGCCGCAGGGGCTGCTTCCCAGCGGCGGTGCCCGCAGCGGGCTCCAGCCCCATCCCCGTGCTTCCAAAGGGGAGTGAGCGGGAGGAGGGTGCCAGAGCACCTCACCGCGGCCCAGCACAGCCCTCTGCGCTCTCCGCGTTCCCCGAAGCGGCTGCAGCAAGCGAGGGACCTGTATTGCACAGCCCCCGCTGCTGCAGCGGGGATTGCCATTCGAAAGGTGTGATAAACTTGAGACACAAATAGCTGAGGAGTTTTCTTAATGGTATGAAGGGTCATGGTCAGAGGCTGTGTGAGCAAAATACACAACCAGGATTTGAAATTATGCAGGTAACTCACTAAATCAAATTCTTGGGCCTGAAATAGTTTTCCCTTCCATTTTTGACTGATAGCAAGTAGTTGCCCTATAGATTCACATGGTACTGTAGGACATGTGCTGGTACATGCCACACATGTGACTGTGTGGCCTGCACTGCTGCCCACGGCAGCATTTCAATCAGAAAACATTCAAAAAAAGTACTATATTCAACAGAATTTATGGGAAGCAATCAGTCAGATTGAAGGCAGGGGGAACCAGCTCCTGCTGCCACATCCCGACTCAGGCTGACAAGTGCAATTAGCTTTGTCCTGTGATCCAACAGGGTAATCCTATTAATGCCCCTAATTCAGCTCAAAGACTGGGCAGTTGCAAAAAACTGAAAATATGTAAAGTGAGAGAAAGCTTGTTACTCCAAGCATAACAGAGCTGTAATAGGACAGATCCCCACCATTCCCACCCCTGCAGAGCAGACAGGCTCTTGTGAAATAGCCCTGAAGTCCTGGATTAGAGAGCTTCACCTGACTTCCCCGGGCAGCTCCAGTGCCACAGACACCCCCACTCCTCTTGGCAGCAGATCCTGTCAGGCACAGGCTGCTGGCAGTAATGGATTATGCTCTTCCTTAAACCCCAGGGCAAGTACTTGACACACACAATTCATGTATTAAAGCAATAAATAGTAGTAAAACTGTTGTAGTGAAGTACATGCCACTACTTACTCAAAATTTTAATAAAGGGAGGAAATAAGAGCTCTGTCAGCACAGTGCTTCCAGCACAAAGAAAAATTAAAAGTACATGGTGTGTGATGTCTAATACCTTTTGGCAGCACGCATGGCAGTCACAGAAATTATTTTCTCCTTCAGTTGTGATCAGACCAGTTAAACCATCTTTGGTACATACCCTGTTTCTTCTCCTGGCTCCTTGCAGCATTCGGCTGGCACAGCCAGCACCTGTAGTGGGGAGGACACCACAGAGCCCCTGGCAGCCTTGCTGGCATCCAGGCTGCTCCTTGGGGTTTGCATTTGCTTTCCAGCTGTGGTCCAAAGCCTTGGCAAAACCCAGAGAGCATGCCCTCCTCTCCTCACAGGAAACTCAAGTCCCTGGTCAGCAAGGATTAGGCTGAACCAGAGCCAGGGCAGGTACCCAGCTATCAAGGATTAAAAGATTTCCCCCCCNCAAAAAAAAGGCAGAATGAAGAATACATAGGAAGTGCCAGCACCTTCAGTGATGGATCCAGGGCACCCAGTTTTATTCTGATCCACATGCAAGCCAGCTGTGCCCACTGCTCAGGCACACAACCAAAAGCTGGAACCACTTTCTCTTGCTCCTGAGGAGTAACTGGCACCCCCAGTACCACAGCTGTGTCTGGGGCCACAGCCCTGGCTCTTCCTTGGGAAAGAGGATGCAGGCTGAAGGGCAGGGTGAGGGAAGCTTTCAGGCCACAGCAGCTGGGGCTGTTTGCCATGTGTGACCAGCAACACTTGAGATGCCAGAGCACTGTCTGCAGTGATGGCATCAGACACCCCAGCTCCTGCCTTGGCAAACAGGGGGGCTGCAACTGTCTAGGGAGCATGACAGAGCTACATTAACTCTAAGTACTACACAAATCACCCAGCTTTCAGATTTTGTTAAAATTCTGAACTGCAGTTGCAATACAAACAGTAGCACTTAGCAAATCAAACTGAAACACATACTGTGTTCAGACTCCAGGTTGGCTTTAATGGCAGACTGTCTTCAAGTACAGCAAGTATTTCTGCTCTGACCACATCATTTATAGAATTTTTTTCAACTGATCTGTAAGTTAACATAAAATAACTCTCCTTAAGACTGCATGACAATCCTGTAGAAATACCTCCTCTTAGGCAACTGTAATTTGTGTTTAGTCAAAAACCATGCAGCTGTCTGTCTTGTCTAGAGAAAAAGCCTCAACAGGTAGACTGCAGTACATACCACTTCTTGACACACAGGGAGAGTTAGCAACCTCAGGTTAAAAACAGAAAACCAAAACCAAACCAAAACACAAGTTTCCCACTATGATTATTTACTTACTTTGCTACTGCCACATTTAATTACAGTAATAAATATTTCTTAGAGTGCATCTTCAAAACATAAGCCATTTTGTAACCTCTTAGCTGGCCTGTAAAACTGTTCCTCACAAGTCAAAATTTACTTGAAAGTAAAGAAAATTCTCAAAGGTCATCAAGTCTTATAAATATCTTTGCTTTACACAGAGAGAAGTTAAGTTTCCTACCAGCTGGCACTTAAGAAAAATACACTTGCAACCCAAGGGTAGAAATTTTTCCTCCAACTAAAGGGTTTTAAAAAGTCTAACTGCAGAATCCAGACCTCAGTGCATCATTTGTGACACTCCTTCCCCTCCTCCCCCACAGTTTTCAAGAAGGGACAGCTAAAATGAGAAAGTAAGAAAATGACCTTGAAGAAATTAAAAGGCTCCAGTAAAATAAGAAATTCTCTGACCATTTCCAGCAGTTCATTACTCAATGCCGTTGGCACGTGTACTTGCAGCAGTCTGTTTTACCTTTACATTGTGGATATATCTAAATGAAATCCAGTGCAAGAAAGCTTTGAGATTTCTGAAGACTTGTGCAACCCTTCCCCTAGGAGCCAGCACTATACAGAACTAGCTGAAGTTGAAAGTTAAGATTTTCCAAATAAACACCATTAAAAAAAGAGCCAAAGGTTCTGTGACAACGTGCAGAGTAGGACTAACCCATGCTGCTTCAGGGCACTGCATGCACACAAGCTAAGAGACTAAACCTCTTCTGTGCACACCCATGCCTAGTGCAGGTTTGTTGTTAGAAACTGAATCTAAAGTCATGCTCTAAAAACACACCACAAAATGCCTTTTAGCCTTCCAGGAACTTACACAACTTTCACTTCATACAGATTGATAAATCTTAATTTTTACTGTTTAACACAAAGCTGAACCTGGAGAAAAGAAGGCTTCTCAAAGCAACCATGTATACATCTATTTTATAGCTATCTGCCTAGTCCCTCCCAAAGTTAGCCTGAAAAACAGTAAAATCTACACAAAGTTTTATTGCAATCATACAAGGGATACATCAAGGGTCAAATACAACAAATACTATGATGCAATTTTACATTTATTAAACTACAGTTCAAAGCACAAATTTACACATTCTAAATACACTAAAACATCTAATGAAGTCACACTGGTCTCCCACTGACATTTGATATATCTGGGCAAAAGACGATAACTTTACAAGACTTTTCTAACAGGAATCCTTAGTATAAAAACTGTGTACTTGTATGTAAACTGTTGAAGAACCCAAGTGATGGGTTTCCATCTCCACTAAGTCATCCATTTTGTTGCATATTTAACGCTCAGGGGTTGAATGAACTTGATTTTAAATTTGGATGCCATTATCTAACCCTCCCCCCCCCCCCCCCCCCCCCCCCCCCCACTGAATTGTAGCTGTAGCTTGTTTTGCCTGGTCCCCATTAGCTATTACTATTTTTTCAAGTTTTGAAAAAGATGAATTGAATTCAAGATTGTTCCATTTCTTCCACACTGGAATGTCGACCAGACAAACTACAGACTTGTAACTGCAGGTCTAAATGAAGCGTTAATGCCTGTTTAAGCTGCAGTGGAAAAGCGGTCTTCGGAGCCCAGCTGAATGCAAGAAGGCACAAAGAAGAAGTTCTTCATCAATGTGTCTGAAGCAATTCCAGCATCTTGCATTTCATCCCTGCAGCAGAAAAGGTTGAGAGTTAGAACAACATGTTTATAACAAGTTCACACCAGAAACCAGCCTCAATACATCAACTGAAGCGAAGTGCCCCTGCACGGCTTGGCCCCAGCCTTGGCAGAAGAGAGACCAGCTGTGCCAGTGGCTTGGCAGACAGAAATGCCCCCACTCTCCACGGGGGGAGCCCTGCCTTCCTCAGCACAGGAACAGGTTACCAAACCCACTGTCACAACAGCACTACTGCCCTTCCTGCCTGCAGCAATGGTGCCAACATCGTACACGAGCTGCAGCTACTGGCATTAGGAAAGATCACAGGTTGGTCTCAGACAGTAAAAGGCTTTACAGCTACCATTAAACTCACAGGTGAGACTGAGTATTTTGTTTTCCTTTGTCATCCTTCAAGCAAAGTAGCCACTTTATCACAGCTCTCTGGTCTGAAGAAAGTCAGTAGAGACAAAAAAATCCACAAACTAGAAAGGCACATTCTTGCCTTTTCCTGTATTTGCCATTGAATATAACTTATATTTGGCTGTTAGTGTACACAACTGAGGGAAGCAAAAGCAATCAACACTACCAAGATAGTTTCCTTACCAGTCACTGAAAGACATCATGTAGTAAATCAGTGGCCTCTGATAGTCGTTAAAGGTAGACTGTTCACCTAAGGTACCAGAACCCATGTTATCAAAGATCAGCCAATCTCCAACGCTCAACTCGGGAAGAAGACAGTTTTCCACAATTTGATCAAGCTCATCACAGGATGGACCCCAAAGGCTGCTTGCAAACAGAGGCTCATCTTCCTTGTATTTCTGTATGGAAATCATCAAGGTAATTCAGGCTTCAGTTTATCAAATAAGAAAATTTTCAACTATGCAGAAGGATAATTTAATAAATAATATGTAATTGTATACGTACAAAGTGTTAAATATTATAAATAGACAAGAATAAGGACTATCTCTGAAGATTATGGAAAGACTCACCTTGTGAACCTCTGGGACAGTATTCAGTTTCTCAGACAATTTACTTGCAAAAGAACCATAAACACCATCATTTATGTAATATGTAAATACTGGTTCATCATCATTCCTGGTTTGCTCCACTGGAAGTAAAAAAAGAAGTTGTCTTGCATGCATGTTTTGTCATAAGTAGTCCTTTTGCAATCTAACTTAAGTCAGCTGCTTTCTCCTGACAAGGGGTTCCATATATACTAGAATGGGAAAATTACAAGCAGAGTAATCTGTGTGAGAACAGACTAAAAATTCAGTTATAACTTAAAGTGTGAGGCTTAATAAAATTAATACTTTCAGTAATAATCACTGCTAAGAATATAAATCCAGAGAAGCTGAGAAGCAGCTTGCTCTGTGACATTTTTTTTTTTAATGTTCTTCTAATACAAAACCTAACACCTTCTGTGAAGCATCCAGTAGAGGATTAGCCACTGAGATGCCAAATCTAGTAAGAATACAAGAAGTGAAGTCCCACATAAGAGTAACAATGAGATGTACAGATAACATATGGTCAAAACCTGGAAGGTGGATTACAATGCAAGAATAGAGGAATGCAGTAAATATATGCCAAGACAAACTAGTTTCCCCCAAGTAACAGTGGGGCAGTTACACGTACTGATTCATAGCAGAAAATATAAATCCAACGCTTACCTCCAGAAGGAAGAAGTTTATCATACTCAACAGTCTTCTTTTCGATGATATTCACTGCCAGTGTAAATGCTGATGAAACATAGTAACATCCAGGCTCTGCAATCACATTAACACCAGATTCCTTAGGAAAGTAGACATCCAGCAATGGTCTGATGACATGATTAACCTAGGAAATTGAAGTGAGAGGTAAGACCACTGAACTCAGCTTATGAATGTATCAGATACACAACACTTTCAGTCAGCAGCAGTTTTAGTTGCACACCAAATGCTTACTCTGGTCCTCTTCTCTGAGAGGTGCCTTTACCAGAGGTCCATGATTTACTAAAAATATTTAAGAAAAATGGTAACTCTGCTAAACACAAGACTGAATGCCATGAGTCTGAGTACTACACAATCCCTCCTCACCACCAAAGTTCAAGCAGTGATACAGTCAAGACTGCACCAGGAAATTCAAAGTCTGTCCCCCACAACAGATAATGTAAAATTATGTATGAACCCAGAACAACAAGGAAAGGGCCTTTTGTGATCAGTTCTGAATAGTGTTATATTAGAAACAGAATTCATTATTTAATAGTGATGCTCATATCTTGAGCCAGATATTTGAAGATTAGCACATAATGAGTAACAGAATGGTGAGAACTAAGAAAGAAAAACCCTGTTTGCTGTAACTTCCCACTGCATCACTTTCATTGTCCTGCATTCAAGGAGTTTGTCTCTAAGACAACATAACAGTGGAAACAGGTTATCCTGTTTTATGTGCCACTGCATACTAGAGATGGTATTTAGGCCAAATCAGAGGCCAGCTAAAGCAAAATAAAAACCAAGACCTTCAGCCTTCAGTTCTAAAGCAAAATACCAGAGTTCTTCATCCAATAGAAATAGAGTTTATGATCCAAAGCATGCAAAGCTACCCTGGCCTGAACCATGCAGCAGAGTCCCCAGCTGGACAACAACAGTCAGCTGTCAAAAACCTTGACTGCTACAGCTAAGAGTGCTTCAGACAGTCATTTAATCCATAATATGCTCAACCCTCAGCATTATCCCTGTATGAATAGGATTAAAAAGAAATAATAATCACATCCATGAACTGATTACACTATCCATGATATAGAATACAAACCCAACTATTTGGATCTTATGAATTACAGTCCAACATGGAACTTACACTAGCTTTCAGCTATCAATGTTAGTTGCAGTTTGAAGGTTAAACATTTCAAGATTAAGATTTTTAACTTCCAGAACACTACATACCTCTTCCAGTTGAAGTTCTGAGCCTGTGAAGCCCCCACCAATATCCAACATGTTCATCTTAAAGCCAAATTCTTCCTAAAATGTGCAGGCAGAATGTAAGTACATGAACAATTAAGTGCAAAAATATTTGTTGCTCTTTACTGTGGTTGTTTTGTATGTATTTATACTTTTATTTAGCAGAGTACATCTAGTGAGGGAGTAAGGGCATAGTATAGCTCCATTACACCTCAGCAACAGCACTGGGATGTCAATAGAGGCTCGTTACACAATTATTTTCAAGTACCACAGCAACATCAACTCCCATCTTGTGGCTTTCATTATATTCAGACAGTATTTGCTGAAGAGGGTGAATTCTGACAAAAGACAGTTTTACGAATTCACAAATTATGTGACAAGACTGCTACAGTGAATTTGCACAAAGATCAGAGCAGGATCCTCAATTCCATTGCCCCTGTGTATTACCAGTCAGCTCAGGCACTAATGCAGTAATAAGAGCAAAAAGACTTGCAGTTTACAAGCTTCTCATACCACAATAAATGCCAGCATACAATTGTTCTATATTTTTAATTAACCTAACAAAAATGTCAGCTATGTGTTTGCAGGACTGAGATTTGAAAGTCAAAAAGCCTTTGCCAGAACTGGGAACCCAATTTTTTATTTGAAAATAGAATACAAGGCTACTGTCTGTCAGTGGGAAGCATTCATTAACATTTGTCCACAGTTAGGACATCAAATTTGTTTCACCTCTACCATGCATCTCACAATGGAGTATTTAGTCCCTTCCATCTCCTGTTGTGGGTTTATTCTGGAAACAATGTAGTTGGCTTGTTAATATGGTTAGAATAAAAGGGATCTTCTACTGTAGCAATTGCATGTGTGTAGGTCTACTTACAGCCATGTCAAACACACACCGGGCATCAGATATAGCATGAATGTACGTTTGCAGATCCTTGCAAGAGCTTGAAATATGAAATCTGCAAGAAATAAAAACAATTAATACTCTGAACTATGTAGCTTCCTGACCAAATTATTTCACCATGTAGAACAGCAATGGAAGCAATTGATTCCCAAGTGGCTATAGACAAGCTTGCATGATAATACAGCAACTGTACAAAGAACATGCTCAAACTATTGCCTTCTCCACTAGATCTGTACTTGAGAGGTGTCTTGCTCTTAATGCTTAAGTATGTCCCACAATATTCTCATCTTTAAGATATAACATTTACTGAACTGTTCAGTCTTCTCTATCAAAGTGGCTAAAATTTGTTCTTCAGTGGGTGCCAAGGCTGCAAAGAAATACTGATGCCTCCCACAAGCTCCTGAATTCCCCCTGGTTTCTTGCCCAAAAGGTTTAAGCATTACTACATGTAGTCACTGTGATAATCACTGAGGTGCTAAAATTACTGCCAACGTGCCCCATGGGCTTCAAGACAAGCATGGTCCACTGGTTCTTGACAGACCACACACACAGCCCTCTGTGCCACAGCACTCTCTACTCCAAGTCTACTCCTCTAAGGAATAACTTTATGGCAAAGGTAATTTTTCAAACTTATTTGCATAAATCCACATGTGGACTTTTACATTTCATTTAAATAAAAAAAAACATAAGAGTAACAAAAATCATGTGGAAGTTGGTTAAGGCATTATATGAAGAAGCACATTTTCTCAGCAGCATCCTCTAATTTTTTAGTACATTTGCCATCTGTAATGATTATAGTAGCTTTATGCTTTAACTTGCCATCAATTTCAAACAGACATACATCAAACCAGTTGTGGTTTAAGTCATCAAAATCTGGCATAATTCTAATTTATTTTTTTTTTTTTACTATCTTGATGACTCCCCCTATTTTATTTGTTTGGTTGCTTTCCTAAAACATGCATGAGCATGGGACACATTAGTAGTTGAGGGCAGACTTCCAATTAAAATGTCACAGATCATTTGAAAGATCTTGGAACACTACAATTCATTCCTGCCACCAGTAAGTCAAAAACTTAGGTATTTTGTCTTGGTATGATCCAAGAGTGACAGAGGACCCTAACTCTTAGAAAATCCAACTCCCTGTTCATCTTGTTCAAACTCTGTCCAACCTATTCCATGCTATACTAGCTCTTATCTGATATGCTGTTTATTGCTGGAAAAATACAAAGCAAGTTACCACAGAAATTCAAGAGTACAGTTAGACAATAAGAGAGACTTCTAAACTTAAGTTTTCATGCTGACAGAGGATTTCTGACATGCCATTTCAAATTGCTTTGATGTCCGTAATAGTTATTTTGTTTAATACAGGCTTTTGCTTTTACATTAGCACTTTGCTTCCAAGCAAAAACTCATGACTCAAAGTTACTTCGTTGTTTGAGGGTTTTGTTGCTCTTTTTTTAACCCTGTAAAGCAGTATCAAAAGGGGGGAAAATTCTTTTCTATTCTACATCTTGAATACATCATAGAAACACCTGCTCAGCCAGCAGAGAACAATGAAGTTACTCACTTGACACCAACTATTTGGACTCCCAGCTCCTTAGCACATTCCATGAGGTGCCTACAGTTCTTCAGGGTGGTGCCAAACTTCATATTCATCTCCTCATCAGCAGTAATGTCTTCTGTGGCAATGTGCAGTAAGAGCCTAAGAGAAGGGGAAGATGATTGGGGCAGTTGGTTTACATCATCAGCACATGTGAAGCCTGAAGACTGTCAGAAGTGTGTTGATTATGTTGTCACTACTCCAGCTCCATCGATGGATGAATCAAGGGAACCTAGTAAAAACAATCCTGTACAGAGAAAAAACTAGCAATTAGGGGCTAAAACATGGAGCCAGCAAGGACAAGGGATTTCGAAATGCAGCAACTAAGACTCTTTTGTAGCAGCAAGAGTCTGTTGAGTGCTGTAATAAAAGAGAATGTTACCTTCTAATAAAGTATAGTTCCTCATAAAACCAGTAAGACTGTAATATGATTTTTCCCATCTCTGTCCTCTTTCCTAGCCAAGAGGAGAACATGGGGATTTACCCTTCAGTCAGCCATGTATCAGATTTAGCTTAACTCAGCATCTGGAGAACTCCAGGCTGATGCATTGAAAGCACACCCTGGCCTTATCCCTCCGCCTCTTCTGGCTGAGCACACAGACTGGGAATGGAGTAAGGATGCCAGTCCATTCCCTGCCCCTTCTTCCAGGACACTGAAGCACAGAGGCAGCAAGTACCATCTCTTACATTCTTATGCAGTGAGACATCTCCCTCCCTCCAGTCAAAGCCTTATCCTGGGTATGTCTGGCAAACTCCAGTGCCAGAGCTGACAGTTTTCTACGTTAAATTAACACTTCAGCAGCAAAGATGTGTCCACATCAAAACCTCTGAAGGTATACCCCCAAATCTCACCAATTCAAACTGTTGTCCACTAAGGAAGTCATCCCCCCACCACCCCCAAAAGATCAATTAGTTAGTTATGTGGTAAACTAAAACTGAAGTCGTCACAACATACATACAGAGTGCACAGAGCACATCCCAGTTACCCAGGGTGAGGAGTGTAAACAAGCAGCAGCAGCTCTGCAGACAAAGTGAAATAGCTCCTTTTAAGACATGGAACACACAGAACTCAGGCTAGCCACTGCAGAACACATGTTGGACCTACAGCCACCGTGACTTCTGCAAGTCCTTTCCAGGACTTGTCTCATGATCTGTTTACTGAAGTTCTTAGGACACCAAGAACCTTAGCAGTTAAACTTTGCCTGGAAAAATCTAACGGTATAAAGAAATGCAATACTAAGCACTCCTTTCTGACATCTTTCTTAAAAAAAAATAAAAATTGCAATCATTCCAGTTACTAAGACTTCCAAAGTTCCAAAGGCAGAAACATCAGTTATAAAAGGAGACCCACCCATCACTAAGTTTAGTGCAAAGTTACACAAATTTTAAGAAAGTGAGAAGGAGAATCACATCTTTCTAAATGCTCTTTCTTCAGCCAAAGCATATTGGCTTCTTCTATGCAAACACAATCCAGTTCTAAGAACCACACACATAAGAAGAACAAGGCTAATACAGCAGCTTTGACTTTTTGAAACTATGTCAGTGAAGAGAAAGAGGAAAACTTACTGTCACTTCAGCATCAACACTAAAATGATCTGAATAATAAAACGAGGAAAAAAACAGCCAACTTCTGTCCAGTAAGAGATCAGACCTCTAGAAAGTTTGACAGCAAATTGCACTTCTTTCATAGGAACTGAGTTGGTCTTTAGTAAAGGGTAACTTTTTCAAATATTACTTTTCAAGGATCCCATAATCTAGAGAGTTTGTTGTTTTTCCTGTAGCTCAAACTCTTTCACTCTGCCTCCCCACTTCACAATTTCTCTGGCTCAAGAAAAACAGGTAGTCTAGCTTCTCTTGCTGTGAGTGTTACCACAGACAAGGTCATCTAAAAACAACTGTTAGAATCATGCAAATACATCAACATAAAAACTAACAAAACACTAAACCCACCAGTGAATAACTGATAAAACTCTAACAAACATTAAGAGTCAGCTTTAGCATTGCCAAGGCTTTCAAATGCACTATGTATGCCAAGGCCAGCAGTTTACAGAAGAAAAAAATATTTATCATACATAACATTCTTTGCACAGGAAGTCCTCACCAGTATGCAAAGCACTGACAGGCTTCCATGAGGATAAAGTGTAATCACTAGCAACAGCAATATGAAAGCTTGAGGTAGTCTTGAAAAAACAAATCCCTCTGCNTCCAAAAAAAAAAAATCAACTAGGTGAGATGACCAGAGTCTCCAGATTCTGAACTTAGTACAATCTTCCCAATTCTACAGCTATGGTCACAGTCTTGGGAGAAGACACAACACTTCAATAATGACTGTTTAGAACCAAGGGCTTTGTAAAGGATGCCTGGAATTCAGTTTCTTCAATGACATTTATGGGAAGCTGTACCTCGTTAGTCACTGGAAAGCACTGTAACATTCACTTAGGCTCTGACTCCAAATTACTTAAAGGCATGGCCCACAGCCAAAGTATTCATATGTGAGGGATGTGAGAGTGCCTATCAGTCCTAGAAACAACAATACATTGGCAGCAACAAAATTCTCATATTTGACAACCAGAACATCAGCTCTGATCACTTCTCTACAGAAAACAGCTGAGCTAATACTGAAGTGACTGGAAGTAGAACTAGAGTCAAATTTCTCACTGTTTTAATCATATGGAGGTGTATTTGATAGACCTGCAGAGTCCTCAGATGGGACCCAAGGCACATGTTTAGTTGCTGATAGTCTCAGCCCTGACTTCAGCTGCAGCCACTAATATCCAAACAGAACTCCCTGAAAGATAAAAGTGAAGCCACAACAGAGCAGGAGGAAGATGTACTTGCAGATGATTGAAATGCCAGACCTCTGAACTTCAAATCACTGAAACCTTTACATCAAGACTGCCCTATGAAATCAGCTTCTCCCAAAACAAGGGCCTTACTATCATATGAGGAAGCTGAGACCCAGTAGGGAAAGCTGCAAAAAAGCTACCTTCAAAAGAGACAAAGAGAGGAGAAAAACAGATACAAGTGATTTGTATTCAAAGAAGCCATGTAAATTGTTGCAAATCAAACGACCCAGAATACAGGCAAAATTAAGTTTCCCCTATATAAAAAGCAAAACCAGAATTGACACTTACTTGGCATTTGGATGGTTACGTGAAATTTTCTTCAGCTCAACATCATTGTCACAAGTCATGATGTTTATCCCAGCTTTAGCTGCGTACTTGATCTGAGAAGCTTGCTTGCAAGGATTTGTATATATGATGTTTTCAGGAGAAATGCCCAGGTCTTGTACCAATGCCATTTCAGACTGAAAAAAAAAATTCAGAGAATATCAGTTTGACAAAGTCCAGCACAGTATCTTCCCTGAATTTTTATTAGATGTGCTCCACAGCCCACTAAATAGTCAAAAACACTGAAGAAAAAACTATCCACTGCTTCTGGAGCAGAAGTACAGATTTTCAATAGCCAGTTACAAAGGAGTTCACAATTTAAATTATATTACTTACAATCACAGCACAATACCAAAAAGATGATTTTAAAACAGACATATGGGAAGAAAAGGCACACAGGTAAGAAAAACTTACTTTACTGGAACATGCAAAACCAATGCCAAGGGTTCCCAGAATTTCGAGGACACCTGGAGTAGAATTGCATCTTACAGGATAAAATGGCTTTATTGGTGCCATCACATTCTGCCATTGTATGTTATTCCTTACAAGCTTTCCAAGATCACCAACATAAAATGCCTTCTTTCCAGTCTGAAAAAGGAAGAAGAGGAAAATAAAATATCTGAAATTGTGGGTTTGTTGTCAAGACAAACAACCCAAAGTCTTAAAGGATTATGTACCTTTTTTTCACCCTGCTCTTACTTTTTAGATTTGACCTTGAATGATGCTTTTGTTTTTATTTTCACCTAGCCAATCTGAAGTAGTTAAAAAAATAATAAAATCAAAGGGAATACCTACCACTTCAGAGATATTATGAATGCTATTTAGACAATGTTCTGAGACTCCTGAATGAAAGATTCTACTTAAATGCCAAATGTTGATTTTATCTAAAGATACAGATTAGGTTACAAATATAACTTTTTATTTTCAGAAGTCTGCAACTATTTAGAGGAAGAAAATCCACTGCAATGAAAGCTTCCACAGTCTCATCATAATTTATAGCTTATTATACAAGGAATAAAATCTAATGCACTAACATTATTTTAACACCTAGCTAAAGGCTCATTTTACCGAAAATTTGTTTGGTAGCATTTTGGTTCAGGAAGTCAAATTTGAGACTGTTCTCCATGTCTTGTGAAGCATAAAATTCAAATAATTTTAAGAAGTAAACTCAGTGTGCTAAAGGTTGCAGAATTAAGTATATAATCTTTAAGCAAATGCACAGACACTTTCCTGGAACTGTTAAGTCCCCCTTGTGCATCTGTTATACCATAGTCTTTCTCAATATCAAGTCATGATGTGGGTGTAGTGGATCAAAATCCAAACAGATCATTCTACATTTGTTTATAATGTGCACTCAGTAAAATTCCTGTAAACAAATGGCCTACTGTATATCAATTAAAGACCATCACAAAATACACGATCTACCTGAATTAAGACTGTACATCAAATGTTCATTCTAGCACTTGACTTTCACAGATATGAAACTATATATGTTGTGGCTTATTGTATACAAAGTCTTTTTCTCTTTAAAAAACACAAATAGAAATTCCATCGGGTGGAAGCATACTGACCCCCTGTACGGGTCACCAGCAGGAATGGGATCTGGAGCTTTAGATCCATGGCACAGGCCTCTACCCCTTGAGCTAAAGGAGTAAATGAAAGCAGCAGGAGGCAGCTATCCTCTGTGAGCCAGCCAGTGGTTGGAGACATGACATGTTGCCAGTAGTTTACCTATTTATTTGCTAGACAGAAAAAGAATATTAGGAATCAAGATTTGGGAATCCTGCACCTGAGCTCAGAAGGCCATGGAATTTAGCTATTTGCTGTACTATAGTTGAGCACTCGTACTTGAACATTAGTTCTGATAAACCAAGGGACAAATTAACAACTAGGTATGGCATACTAAGGATACAGGATTTGCTTAACAAAACTTCTTTTAAAGCTTGCTCTTTCTACAACCTTGTCTACAAAACAAAGGCTACATCTTCCTGACTCCTAAGAAATGAGTGGGGCCTTACTCAATAGAATTACTACTGTATTCACAGAATTATTCAAGTTTCTTTCCAGGTGGTTGCTAAACCTTAGTAGCTTTTAGATTAGTTTGTCTTGAAAAGTAGCACCTCACAATGTGCTCATACAAGTTTCCAGTGGGGAGAAGAGTAATGGGAAGATGTAAAACTATAAACCACAATGGCCCACAGAAATTTTAAACATGGCTTTAAACTGGCTCAGCTTACATATTTGTATAAACTTTGCCATATTTTCAGGGAAATAACACCGCCACCACCAAAAAGGGTTCTAACTCAATATATCCACTTGCCCAGTTTCAGGTTCCTGGTATAAATCTCATTGCTAATAAAACTTCTTGAAACAAAGAGATAGGAACCTTTATTTAATTTCATCAGTAAGACTACTCTCCTGCTAGCCACACTCAGGGAGGCAAGAGCTGTTGCCCAAATTTCCCCAACAGAATTCTGCCCAAAGCAAACAGCAAAGAAGCAGAATTAGAAGAGCAAATTACTTTATAAGGTGAGTGAGGCTTAGCTGACTGTTCCTCTGCTGCTGTCAGCCCATCAGTCCTAAATGCCTTGACCTAGTTTGAAGACTTAGGGAACTAAATCAAAGGTTTGAAAAGTAAACTTACATGAGTATGTTCATAAATACAGTTGTCAATAACATCTGCAAGAGTTGCTCCTTCATCCAACAGACCAATGGAGTAATTTGCATCCTCAAGAAATCCTTTCATCTCAGCCGTATTCCACAAAGCCGACAGTCATAAACCAAGAAACACAAGGGATGGGCTTCCAAGCCTTATATCCGGGTCCTTAAATTATGCAACAAACTATACAAAGAAAACAGAAGTCAACAGAAAAATAGGCATAAAGCATACTATGCCACTATTTAAAAACTAGAGCTTTATACATCTGATGTCCTACAAACAGGAACATGCACACCCTCTACAAAAAAACAAATACTTTTTCACTCTGTTCACCCTCCATTTACCAGGGATAAGAATAAGCCACATGTGCTTGGCTTTAAAATAGCAGAATTATTTTTCTAATTAGAAGTGTTGATAGAAACCAGAAACATTACAGCTGAAAGTCCAAAGTGCTTCATTAAGACTCTGAAAGTTAAGAAAATTTTGGCTCCAAATGGTCACAAGGCCAAGGTATGAATTCTGTCTCATGATTCATCTACATCCTCTAGACAGTAAAAAAAATATTCATGATTTGTAATGGAAGTTTGGTTAATGTTGTCAACAATACAAAGTTACTTTCACTCAAGCTAGTACTAAGATAACTAAGCAGTAGTTGCTTCCGCTTTTCATTACACCAAATAATGGGAAAGGAATCAGCAGGGTTTTGTATGCTTTCTGCACAACTCAAACATGCCCCCTATGTTTCCTAAGACAGGAATTTACTGCCAGGTGAATTGAACTTAGTGACAGTAAGAATTTTCAGTTCTACTTGAAGCTAAATGACAAAGACAAGTATGTTGGGTAAGAAACACTTGTCTCACAGGTATAGTGAATCATATGCTTATTTAAGTGAATCCTGAGGATCCAAAACAATCACAAAAGAGCAAGGTAATTATCACATTGATGGAAGGATTTAATTACAGTTACAGAAACAATGACAGGGTAATAGACACTACAATAACAAGTAAAAATTCTTTAGTCAGGCATATCTCAGTGTGAGAGTAAGAGCTAAAAGTCCTTAAAAATATACCACCAAACAGAAGACAAGTTTGTGAAGTAAGTTTCACTTAGAATCAGTGAAAGAAACATGAACACCACAGTCATCTTCATAAAATATCCCCAATTTTCAGAAGCAGAGGACCAAAAAGGTTTAAGTATTTTTTACCCCTGGAAAGAAATGATGGCATCAATATTTTAGTGAAAATTTGGTATAGCTCTGGAGTATTAAAACCAAGACGATCCAAAGAAGAAACTCAATAGCAGAGTTTAATTAACATTTTTTTATACTGACTTAAACAGCTTAATGCTTAACCACATTTTAAAGCACTTTATACATCCTTAGGAACTTGTTGGTTGTGTAACAAACACATTATTAAACTTCCCTTCTACCAGAACAATAATAACAACAAAAATTCTTTTGTTGTCTTCTTGCAAAAATGTAATAGTAAGGAGAGGAATAAAAACAACCATGGTGGACACATGCAAGACTGAAGTAATTTCTATTTTCACCAGATTATTCAAAAGTAGCAGATCTGTTAACCACTCAAGAACCCCAAGTTTTTAACCCTTTCATGACAGAGTGGTGTTAAATAAGAATTTCAAGTATATTTTGCACTGCATCTAAATAGGGTCTCTCCAGACATCTAATACATCCTACGACTTCAGAAGTTCAAGAAAACGCCGTGGCAACATTTTGACACAAGCTATACAGGAGGACCTTCTGTGACTCCTCTTGTTTCACCTCCTCACTCACACCTGACCAGTATATAATTTAAGTACCTTTAACTGTATGCATGTTAGAAGCCACAGGGCTGGCAGAAGCCTCACATCTAAGCTTTTTATTGTTTATGCAAGTTGGAAACTCCTATTTCTGAGCTCTCGTTACAAGTTCTCAATTCCCTGATACATTGTATAAACCTGTCAAAGTCTGAAGGTAAAACTAAAGTATTTTAAGGAATTACTTTTTATATACTACTCAGCTAGGTTTTAAAATTGTTTTCTTAATGCTATAAGCCACTTCCTACACTCTCAAGTGTGCAGATGGTCAAGAGTCCCTTCCACCCCTGATCTACCCTACTGGAATGTCTCAGCACACCCAGTGGAACCAGTCATAGCACTGAATAGATTTTTAGGCTCACCAGACACACACCCACCCAGGAGGCTAATTGCTTGTACCTTGTATTTCAAATGAAGCACCTCAATCTAAACAACCGCAGGCTTTTCCTCTCAGTGTTCATCAGAGTCACAGTGGAATAGATTTAAACTAATTGTGTAGTATTCTTAAAAGAAAGCCTTTTTTCATAGTTAATGACTGTGGTGTCTATAGCTTTCAGACAAGAGATTGTGTGGAAGAACACTTTCCTCCTAAAGCTGCCCTTTTACTTTTGGGGAGACTGTGTGGGGAGGAGAAGGAGAACTGGTTTAAGTAAAGCATGGGGAGAAGAGACCTCTAACACTGACTCAAGAACACTTATCTAGTTAGTTTTGATGAAGATTATTTCCTAAACCAGGCTTGTCTCCTGTTCATTCATACAAAAGCATCTTAGGGTCAAGAGGAACCAACAGGAGTATAAGCTAGTAGAGCTTTAATGAAATAGCTTGCAACAAAGTATAAACGACCTCGTATAACCTCTCCCAGGCTGCTAAGGAGCAATTGCTTTTTCTAAACACATCCAAGACATAGAAGCTTTAGCATTCAGCAAAATTAATCTAGTAAAAAAGCTAATATTAGCCTAACAACTACTGTCCAATTTCCCCTTTCTGAAAGAAATTACATCCTCTTGTTGAGAGCAGGATAGGAAGAGGATGGAAAGAATATTCTACAAAGACAAATTCCTAGGAGCACTGCTACAGCACCACTACAAAGAAGAGTGGACATTTGAGAAATGTTTCTTTAAGGGGTTAATACCTTACAGCAGGATTTGATACTGTGCTGTCACCGTATTCTATTCTGACTGGCACCCCTCCTGAAGAGGGGGAGGAGAATCATCGAAAAATTTTGCAGAAGGAAATCTAAAGGGTGGTTTAGGACTTTTTTTACATCTCTAAGATGAGTCAGAAATCATTACAGTACAGAGTTCAGTCCCTGCTGGAAGTGCTGACTTGCTGCAAGTCATTATTTGACAGACTTGGTGTGGTAACACCACCCATTTTCGCACCTGAAATGTTAGCCTGCACAATGCTCCAGGACATATATTTTAAGGCAAACAAAAGCTGTCAAGTGGTATGAGACTTCTACATATGCATGTAATTGCTCTCTTTGAAGTAAGCATTACATCCTCAGGCTCTTTATGGTTTAACACAATGACTTCCCAGATGAAGAAGTCTTAAGATAAAAATGTACATATTTAAACACTGCAATTAATGCAGACATCTGGAATAAAAGAAAATGAAAATTCTCTGAAAAGACACTAAACACATGCTTGTCATATGCAAGCATAACATAAAATTTTCTTTTTTTCTTTACATTATCAGAACTTCATACTGTTTGGCCTAAAAAAAAAACACCAAAAAACCCCAAGCACCCTTAGGTTTGTTTCTTTCATTCAAAATTTCCTCTGCAAACAACAGTCTGCATACCAAACAGGCTCCCAGTAATGCCTTTCAACTATGTCTTATAAAAAAATAAATATTTACGAGATTAACAATTATGCTGATGCAAAAATCATAGAGGTAAAAATACACTAATCTCACATTTGGTATAATAACAGTGTTTCAGGGGTAACAGACCAAAGAAGAAACACTTTGTCACTGACACTGGCAATTAAGCACAGAACAGGTATACTAAAAAAGTAGAAACATGAGTCCTCTGCTTTCAGTGCAGGAAGTGCCTATTTATAACAGGAATATCTTTTTAAAAACCTACTCCAAGATGCCATTTCACCAACTTGCATCGCTGTAAGTCAGTTAGCTGAAGGCAGCCACTGACCAACTGATGGAAATGCTGAAACAGGTGGGGATTTTTTTATGCATTACTCAAGTTACCTCTCAGTAGAAATTCACTGAGGGTCATAGAGTACCTGTACAGCTTAGTTTAGTAGCATCCTAGCATGCTCTCAGGAGCATTTCACACAGTTAAGTGAGCAATGTAACAAGAGCAATTCTGCTGAAGTCAGCAAGCAGAGAGGGTAGATACCAAAAAGTAATGCCCCATCCTATATCTTCTGGGGGAACCATGATTTAAGGAAACTCCTTCTGTGTTCTTGAAATTACAGTGTTATTCAGGGCCAATAAGCTTGCAAAGCTCACAAAAAATGAGTACTCTGGTAAGTGCACATACACTTCCGTGGTACCAGACCAGCACTTCTCTTTCATAACAATACACTCACTTCCCTATCCTAGCTTCTTACTTGCTTAGTCAGTATTGGTATCTGGCCTCCCCATTGGCCCCAAACGCTCCAAACTCCCAGCCCTCCTGCTCCCCAGTTGCCACCCAGCTCCATTTAAACAAAGCCAAGAGAGCTTTCAAAGTTAGCCAGTCCAGAGAGCCACTGCTTCCACTTGGCATAGACAGAGCTTGTTAATAGAGCAGCTTTCCATTGCTAATTTCCATCGCTTCTGATAAACCAGATGTGGCAATATATAAAACAGATTTTTAAAGGAGCAAGACTTCAGGCCACAGTTGCTAGACTGCTCAAGATAGAGCTAAACCTTAAGTTCAAAGAAAGCAAGATTAATGGGAATGTAAGTATGCCTTCAGACTGGAGATTTTTGAGTTCCATCAGAACATAACATTGCAGTTATACTTAAAAGCTCAATTGACCTTTTTCCCATTAAATCACTTTACAATTGGAGCAAGACTCAAAGTACCAATCAGCTGGCTAACTTGCACCTTAGCTGTTTTTGAGGCAATTACCTGTGCTTCAGCACACCAAAACAGGTACAGATTTCCTGGCAAACACTACTGCTACCTACATCACCACGACATTCAATACCTAACTACTTATATTTGTGCACAGTACATTATTAGCAAACACGTAATAGATCCAAGCTCAAAATTCACACACATCATCTGAACATTAAGCTGCAGATACAGCAAATCCAGTGGCATTACCATTCTAAGACAAGCTATACCTTGCACTACCTGCCACAGCACAAGTCTATCAGTTAGAGAGGGAATATCTCAATGAAGGTACCAGAACAGCTTCTCCTCAAAGAGTAAAAACTCCTGTCACAGCCAAAATTGCCTTCACAACATTTTAAACTTTATTCATTCCTTTCTAAGAATTCTTCTGCCTTTCTTATGTTTTTACTACTTTATTTCCATTGAAGTGCAAGATGTCATGCAAGAGTTCTATCCACATGCAAGAGTGAGCCAAAACTCAGAAGCTGAACAGGAGAAAAAAACTTTCATAATATTTTGCTCATAAAAAAAAATCACACCTAAAAAGTAACAGTGATATTTAGAAAATTTTCAGTGTTAACTGAATTCACTTGAATAGAGTATTTGACTACAAAGAACCAGACATATGCAGTTAATTCAGTAAGTTTCAAACAAAAGGAACATAACCTTTGGAGGTAAAGCCAAAAGTCAAGATAAACCAAGCTCATCCTGTGTGCCTCTGCTATTGCGGTTTTCTCAAAGAACAAGTTTATCTACACTAAGTACCTTATTAGGAGGCATACTAACACAACTGGCATTTGGAATCTTTGTGGTCTTTAAAAAAAGTACCTGGCCCAGTAAGATATACTTAACCATCCTCAAGTTCTACATTAAAAAGCATTATATAATTTAGACGTACTGAGCCAAACAAAAACGCCTTGAGCTAGACAGGAAAAAAGTAATACTGTATAAATCCTGTATAACAAAGTCAGCTTAACTCAGATATTACAAATGCATTTAAGACTATTGTTAAAAACTACATAAAGCTATTTTAACAGGACATAACCACACACATTCAAGAGTTTTCTGTGCTCCCTAAGATCAGTTAATTATACTCATTTGTTTTCAGTTATCATGGTCTTGTTTTTCTTTATTTGCCCCTTCAAAATTTCCAGGCATTTATAATTGGTAGATAATTTCCACCCAACACTAAATTACACATTCTAGTGTAGCTCAACTACAACTATTTGTGGAAGTGGATGCTAATTAGCAAATAATAGAGACAAGTATTTGGGAAGGCACACCCTTCATGATCAGCATTAGTTACTGTTTACAATAGCAAATTTTAACTATTTCAGTATAAACTACCCTAAGAAATCATACAGTGCTCAGCAAGTCAATTTCATATTAATGGTCATGCAGTCCAGTTCATGACTTCAGAATCACCACTGAGAGACTCAAGTTACAGCATTTTAATTCAGGATTTCTGCAGCCAACACCCCTAATTCAGAAAAGTATTTACCAAATATATTTACCAAATTTACTCACACATGGTTAAGTCTCACAGAACTTTATCAGATAACTGCGTTGAGAAAAGTGTTAGATGCATAATATTTATAGCCCCCCACCAAATTAAAGCCCCATATAATTTTGATAATCTACATCCAGACAGTTATCTTGTTTATCAAAAAGCCAATACAAGCTGAATTTTTGGAAGTGCTTATCCTCCCTGCATACAGATGAAGAGAAACTTACATGGACAAGTTAGGAGATGGAACCCTACTATCATCAGCTAGGTTCCCAAGGTGGCTCAGCGTTGAAGTCGAACTGTTCTCTATAAAGCACTTCTCCTAAGCCCTCTGGATAGTTGTAAACTTGATCAGAGATTTTGCCCTGTAGGAAAAAAAATGCACACAAAAATAAATTTCATAACCAGAACAGAATAAAAGCTTTATCTCAAAACATGTAACAAATGCCTTTTCATTCAGTAGTGCTTTTAAGGAGGCTTGAAACTTTATAATCACATCAAACATCCAGTTTTCAAGAGTGAATGTAAACTCTGAGCCAGAACATGTCAGTTATATGAAGAACTGCTAAAACACATTAAACTGCTTGTTTATACTAATCTTTCACAGTCTGAACTGGAAGATTTTCAAAACTAATGGCAAAGAGCTCTACATGATCCTGCCATAGGGTAGAACATCTTAATACTGGACTACCCTCCCAGAAGTGGTTTTAACCCTGTAACCACTGCATTCTTCCCTTCCCCCCTTCCTTTCTATTTCAGAATTCCCTTGCCACGTTCTTTCTGCCTCTGCTCTGAATGAACACAGCATGTGGGTGAAAAATAGTGCTTTATACAGTGAAACTGAACACCACACAGCCAAATCCAGAAGTGAACAAGACCATTAAAAGAAACTTATGCTTGCCTTCAGGAATGAAGAAACATTTCAGCTGGCCCTTCAAGACTATTGCACACACCACCAAAGCAGCATTTTTAAGTACAAGGCTAACTTACTCAAATTAAGGTAAAAGAATCACAAACATGAATGTAAAAAGAAACACTTATTAAGCCTGTTGAGAAGTTAGTTCTCCTAAAAGGAATGATAATTTTCTTGAAATTAAATACACAATCAAACTGGTCACATGCAAAACCAACATACAACAAAGCTTCTACAAATTCACTGTGACATATGGCATGAAACATGGAACACACCAACCTACCGTAAAATTAAACCTTTGCTCACCTCATTATTTAAATACTACATGGACTGACTACAAAAACCTGACTTCTGGGAATCACCTAACCCAAATGATCATCTTCTCAACCCCATTAGTTAAGCAAACTGCTGAAGTGTATTTTCCACTTATTCCTACTATTGGAAAACTAAACTAGTACCCTCTATAAAGTACTGAATAACAAACAGAATTAATGCAACTTGAGGGGAACTGTTTCATAGCAATTCCACAGAGCAATCCCTTCAGCTTTACCACATAAATTAACATTTGGTAGCATACAGCATTAAAAATAAACCTCAATGCTTCAAAAATAATTGAGAGATAAAGGAATTTTGCCAGCTAGAATTAAGGTACATGCCTTTTCTTTTACTAAGGCAAAAAGTCAGTAACATTTAGTGCTCAGAGTATGCACACGAGTTTTACAAAAGGAAAGTATTGTCGGCTTTTAAAATTAACTAGTGGTGTTCTGATTATACTCAAGAATTCATACAAATGTTCCAATGATTATGAATTAAGTTTACCTTCCAAGCCAAACAAGTCATTAAACATAGGTGCTTCTAGGGAGAGCACATGACCTTCAGAGCAAAACTCAAAAAGCCATGCTTCAGCCAAATATCACCTGCAGTATTATTCCAATAAATATTCTCACACATTCCAAGTAAAAAAGTGTGCAGTGAAGGCTCCTGTGGAGCTAGAATGAAAACCAACCAATTTCTGTACCAAAAGTCAACTATGAGCCGGACTGAGTTCTAAGTGTCCTTCAGAATGTCTTTTAAATGAGAAATACTTATCTAAAGGATTTACATAAACATATGCCAAATAGTCTGACTGTTCTCTTTTGTGCGGGTTTGCCAACTCTAAACATTGAGGAAAACAGTACAATTCGAGCCTTTCCAATCACAGTAATTTTAGTCTGCTTTAACCAGCACAGAGAGGGAATTTACTGTACTGTGGCAGAGCAGGGCTACCATTTTAAGTACCAGAAGCGTATCAGATGTCCATAACCCATAAGGATAAACCCAGCTTTACAAAAGTTGTGCATGTCATCAGCAATAAAGAAGCATCCATTTCTTAAGGGTCTTAAAGTAGGTACAAAAGCATTATTTGCTAAACAGTGAGCTTTTAACTGTAGAAATAATCAGCAAGGCAGCTCTGCGTTTTAATACTCAAGTAACACATATGCATGCATTTATCTGTCATCTGTTAGTATACTCTACTAGCAAGTGCCTCAAGTTTGACTACACCTCAAGTAACAACAATAGTAATAACTCACCTGAGGACCAAAATCACCCCCCAGTTGCCCACAGCGCTTATTTTTGCCAGAACAATTGCAACCCTGCAGCAAGCCCTGAGTATCCAGCAGACTAGCTGGGGCCAGGCTTTTTCCAGCTCCCCAGCCCCCTCAGCTCCCCATGTCTGATGCTGACAGGCCTACAAAACCAGGCATCAATTCCTTCAAAAAAAAAAAAGGATCCACTGCACCTGTTTCTGAAAAGAGACCCTTTAGTTGCCTGACCTAAAATATCCATGAACCAAACCCTAAAAATCCAGCATTATGATGACCTTGCACATTCACACCAAGTGATAGACTTGGAGGCACCAAACTTATTCTGGTCTACAAAAAAAACCCCTCAGGTATGTCTGAGTTACAGTAAGGCTTTTCCAGATCAGGGCCAGGATACTGTGACAAGGCAATCCCCAGAGGGGAGCAGGTCCTGAAGGAAGAACAGGTCCCTGAGGAATTCTCTCACCAACCACACTCTTGCTCCTGCACTACATCAACAGTATTTAGAACTGAAATTTACCATTATACCCAAACTATCACATTACACAATTAAGCTTCACTTTCAGGAAGGGACAGTCTTAATTCTCTTCCAGAGCACTCTGTCTCTCCTTTAACTGGAGAGATGGAATAATTTCCAGAACACAGAGCCCAGCGTTGCTGCAATGACACACCTGCAGAAGCCCTCCAGCACAGGGAGCAGAGGCACAGGCTGCAGTGCTCAAAGGCAGTTAGCCTGCCTCTTGCCTCCAGTAAAGCTGTCCCCAAAGGAGAAACATTCCCACTGCTCACCACCAAACAACACCCTTCCCCTCCCAAAGACCACCCCCTCCTTTTTCTGGGGTTTCGATCTTCCCTTGGAGCTGAAGGCCCAGCAGAAGGGATGGGGGGCAGCAGCCCAGCTGGCTGCAGGGGGGTCTCAGCCCACGGCGGGCAGAACAGGCAGGGAAGGGAGTTCACCACAGCCAGAGGCACAAGGGGAGGGGGCTGCCTTGTCACAAGCATCAGCCACAGCAGCAGTAGCATTGTTCACACGGTGACAGGAAGGAAAGAACTAGACTGGACCAGTCCAGACTGGAACAAACCCCTCCTACCATCACCATTATTCACAACCCCCCACCTCTCCCCCAGCTCCTCTGCCTCCCACGTTTATCCAGGGAAGAATAGCAGGCAAGTGCAGTATCTTCAGAGCCAAAAATACAGCAGCTGGGGAGGGCAGAAGAAGTAGGGCAGGACTCCCCTCCAACCCACTGCCATGCAAGAGACACAGCCACGCATCTGACTAGGTGGGTAGGCAGGTCTGCGTTGCTTTACTGGACATCACAGGGTGTTTGCATTCAGGGTGGCTATAACAGGCTTGGGACTACACAATCAAATCCTGCTCAGTCACCAGAGACTGCTGCAGAGGTCTGAAACGCAGTGCTTCTCCTGCCTACGGGCACATGTCAGCTGTGCAGGATTTTGCACTGCAGGAGATGCACTTCAGAAAGGCTTGAAAGATGATTCAAGCTCACTTTCTTCCCTCTTCACCACAACCAGGTTCCCCCCCAGCACAGACATGCACGTTCTTTGGCTCAGAATAAGCCCAGACTGACGACTGGTAAAGACTCGCAGTGCTGTTTTGTACAGAGCATTCTCCTCAGCCACACCAGCTGCCCCACAATCTTGCACTTGCACCATCCCCCTTCACCGATGCATGACCCCCTGCTCTCTCACCGTGTTTCCAACTCCCCTACAACCAGGAACAGACATCTGCTGATCTCTCACCACTATAACCAGTTACGGGCACCTTATCTGAGCTGTTAAACAGGGAACAGCACTGCAGCAAGCACGCACACACTCAGGATACCCCAACATCCAGGTGCGCGCACTTTACACACACACAGAGCCAGCAGCTGAGCAATGACTGGACTCTTCTCCGTACTGCCTAAAAGCCACTGGTACAGCACTGGACGACTGGACCACAAAGCGCCGGCAGAGGCAGCCAAGCCAAGGAGGTTGATGCTGAACCAAGAGACCTCCAGGACCGGCAGCACCAAACCTGCTCCTGCTCCGCCGGCAGACGGGCCCAGGGGAGGGGAGGGGAGCGCCCCTGAGATGCCCAGCGGGCGGAGGGGCTGCTCCACTTCCACACGCCGGGGGACCCCACGGCACCCCGTCCGGGAAAGCGCCGCTTGTGTAATGCCCTTACAACTTCTGCGGTGCCCTGACAGCTCCGTGGCTGCCGCCCCGGTCCCCGGCGTGCCCCGCTGTGCCGAGGGGGCAGGGGAGGCCCCTGCAGCGCAGCGCAGGTGAGGGGGAAGCGGAGCCGGCAGCGGGAGCCCGGATGGATGATCTCGCTCACAGAAGCACAACATGGCCCCTGAGCAGCAGGCGCGGCCATGCCACCAGCACTGCTCCAGCCTGTGCCCCCTCAGCCTCCCCACACACACACACACGCACACCGCTGCCCCCGGCCCCAGGAGCTGCAGCGACCAGGGCACCGCGGGCAGGGACAGGGGCAGGCACCGCGCCGCCGCCACCGGGCCCCCCCGGCCCGCGGGGTCCAGCGCGGAGCCCCCGGCCCCGGCGGGCAGGGGCGCCC
>VWZF01006093.1:2303446-2331568 GCA_013396755.1 Sclerurus mexicanus | reverse complement strand
CAGAGACAGAGCCGGGGCGGGCCGGGCGGCGGGGCGGGAGCGCGGGCAGCGGGCAGCGGCGAGCGGCGAGACGGGGCGAGGAGAAGGGGAGGGCGCCGACAGCGCTTTTATGGAGCGGGAGGGCGGGGCGGGGCCCGGCGACAGCGTCACTGTCGGGGGTGGGACCCGCCGCGGCCGCCGGGAGCCGGGGTGTCCCCGCCGGGAGCCCGGTGTCCCCGGAGAGGCTCTTGTATCCCGGCGGCGCTGGAGGGGGTCCCCGGCAAGGTTGGTGTGTGGTCCCCGGCGGGGCTCGGGGGTGTCCCCGGAGAGGCTTTTGTATCCCCGACGAGGCTGAGGGGTGTCCCCAACGCGGCTCTTGTATCCCCGGAGAGGCTCTTGTGTCCCCGACGAACCTGAAGTGTGTTCCCGGCCGGCCGACGCCGAGGGTGCCGCAGGAGCGGTCAGGTCTTTGCGTAGTTCCTGACAGAAGGCAAGGCAGGGACACCGTCGGCATCCCCTCAGGATCCAGGCAGGCGGCTACCCATGCGTGTCTTCATAGGGCACCAGGGATCTGTGCTTCTGTCGTGATTTCCACAAGCCCCAGACCCACGGGGTGTCACCAGAGCTTCGAGCAGTGGGGAAAGAACCCAGGGCTCAGTGGCCAGCCAGAAGCCTTTTAACCGAGTTAACAACAGCCTGACAGCTCGCCTTGATCCCCTGGGCGTCGGAAAGCTGGTCATAACACCAGAGCAGACTAATCAGTCTCCATAGCCGGCACCCTCAGTCTTCCAGAAATTTCAGGCCTTCAAGAGTCCTGTAAGTAAATACATGAATGGAAGGACTTAGCTGACCCATATAATTCACTGAAGCTCTGGGACATCCTCAGCACATCCCAAAGCCTTTAGTCCTTTCATAACACCCTTGTGAGGAAGCACTGCTCAGGTGCAAGTGGAAAAGAGTTGTTCAGAGGTGAGATGCCTCAATTAAAGGTCACAAAACTGTTCCATGGTGGAGCTGAGGATAAACCCTGATCTGCCAGCCTGGCTCTGTTGCGTGAATTTTACCAAATCACACAGGGCTGCTTTATAAAACGCTCATTCCAGTAGTCACAATTCTTTACAGACACTAAAATATGTAATTATGCAGTTTGCTGAGACCCACCAAAAGTTATAATTGTTCTGGAAAGTACTTATTCCTCTCAGGGCACATTTATTTTCATTTTAAAAGGTATGTTAGTACAGTTTGGATATATTTTTTTTCCCAAAGCAAATTTGGGTTTGTTTAGTTTTATAGCAGAAAGAATTTAGAATAGCAGTGAATTGATACACACCTGTCATCTCTTCAGAAAAAAATAGGACTGAGATACCACAGCAGAAGGGATGGAGTTTGTTTACTCTTTTCATCTGTTAGCACCTTCTCTTTAGCAAATAATTTTAAATGAGGAGGCAGTGAACTGACAAATATATGCAGTCTCATTACAGTGTCTCTTCTTTCCTGATTACAATGCTAGTAGGTTATGGATGAAGTCAGTGAAAGCAGACACATTGATTAGGAAGTCAGAAGACCTCTTATGTATGTTTTCAACAAACCTGTGTTGAGGACTAAAAATGGAGCAGTTTACACTGCTGTTTTTTCAGATATGTTTCGTATCACGCCCTTCATTGGTGGTTTGAGCTATTTCAGAATACAAGTGGAGGAGGAGAATTCAGATTATATTAAAAACCAAAACAACAAATGAACAAACCCACAACCCTAACAAACAATCAAACAAACAACCACCCCACCACCATTCCCCTAAAATCCCCCCAAACCAAAACAAACCCAAACCAGAAAAAGCTGTAGAGAGATAGGAAGAGAAATTTAAGCAGAGCTTGGTCATGGCACAATAAATGTGAATCATTAACAGGCAAAGAAAGGAGGAAGGGGTAGAGGAAAGGACAAAGGTTATAGTGATATACACAGAGGAGCAATCCAGAAAGCTCTATACTTTGGGAAGGCAGGTTTTAAAAGGTTTTTAAACACATCTTTGGAAGGCATATAAACTAGGAAAAGGACTTGACTAGTTCAGAGGTGTTACTATGTATTATATCTATGTTCTTAGGTATCCCCTGGTGGTAATATCTAAAGATATCTCAGTGATAAATGAGTGATCTAACTGGCACATCAGTTACTGCCACCTCATCTAGATTCATCTTCCCAGAAGAATTTTTGTTTTGGTAGATAGGGGATGTTTTTAATATTCATACTGGGAGTTAGAAAACAGATGGACTATTTAAGAGAAGAGGACAGTCACGTAGGACAGGAAAAAGAACTTCAATTTGATATGCAATTAATTGGGGGCACTGACAACTATTTTAAAAACTTATGGAGGGAGGGAGGATTTCCTGCTCATGGAGGAAGCAGCACTTGAAAACAGAAACATAAACTCCATCCTTTCAAATCTACTGGAAAAGAAAATAGTGGCACACTCTTTGGGAGAGTATAAGACTGAACTGTGTAGTTACTTTATACAAAATGGGAAAAGAGGTAGATGAACGCTTTATACAGTGTTTCCTCTACCACAGGTGATATTAATGCAGAACTAGAAAACTGATGCCACTGCTATATATATATATATATATATATATATTTAGTATAGTGCTACTCAAAACAGCAGTGCTGTTTTGTCTGGAGAGGCAAAATGTAAAAAAGCTAACATAAAATTTCCTTCTGCCTCATTTCTCTCAGTTTTAATACTTGAATTTCCAACCTTGTATGGCTCCATACCCACATTTTGTAGATTACTAGAGTAGCAATTCCCATGTTCTGCTCTAAAGATAGAAAGGCAGCAGATCACAAAATGCATCTCCAGCTCTGAGTTCCCTTTACTTTCAACTGCGAGTCACTTTTACCACTTTTTGGATTTGTTTTGCCTCCATGCCTTTTTTTCAGCATGGTTCACAGTTGGATGCAGACAAAATCAGGTGTTATCCCTATGACGCAGATAAACTGAAGCAGGAAAGACACCCTTCCCCACTTCGTCTTTTGGAGTGCAAAAAATACTCACTAGTGAGGCAACTCCACTGTCAGGAGCTCCAGATGTCCACCCCAATGACCTTTCCTGCTAATTCCAAGTATTTCCTTCTCTTTATGTCTTCCTAAGGGCTACCTCTTTTTTCTCCTCTGGTTCTCCCATTTCCTCTCCCTCTCAGATGCAACTTCTATCACCAGGCATCAGCAGTGGAGTCAGATTCCGCTCCTGCAGTGAGAGAATGAGATTATTTCCTCCTTCATCTCCTCTTCCCCTTCCCCTACTGCTGCCAAATCCTGCAGTGGTCAGTGTTTTTTCTTAAAGCCTCAGGTGCAGGAATTATGTGATTACACAAGAATTTCATCTTCCATTGAGAATAAAATGTTCCTAGCTACTGAAAACTCAACATGACAGAAGACAAATACAAATAATGACCCACCTTCTGATGTAGGGAAAAGGCTGCTTCAGTTTCTGAATGCTGAAACTTGACAATATGGTCCCTGTTCTGGCTCCGTTTACATTCAGTGGCACTCTGTGCGGTTAACACTGGGTATAGTTAATAATGTGTAGCCATCCAGCTGGAGCACTCAGATGTTGGGGTGGGAGGAAAGAATTAATCCAAACCACATTTTTGTCTGAGCGGCTCAGGGCAGGAACGTCTGTGCAAAGGGCAGAGGTACAAGAAAAGGAAATGAAGGCTGTGGCAGCTCTGGATCCCTCATGCCCACAATGTCATAGAATTGTTAGAACTCCAGCAGTTCCTCTTTTTAGTAAAATACCCTGTATAAATAGGATCTTGTAGAAGTAATACTAGTTGATACTCTGATCTTCAGACCCTTTTCATCACTGTGTGCTTGGGAGCTATCACTGTTGCAGTCCACTTGACAGAAATGCTGATAGCCAGCTGGAGGATGATTCATAATTATTAAAAGCTCAGAAGTAGTGAGAGGAAAGACATTGCTGCCTTAACTCACAGGGACCACTCACCTCTCACCTATATTTACTCACCTGTTTGCCAGTTCAAAACAACTGGGGTAGAAATAAGGTTCCAACTTTCTAGTGTGGATTAGTTTCATTTCAGAAAAGTGTCATTTCTATGGGGAATAGTTACAGAATAGATCTCATACTCATGCCAAGTTGTTTACACAAAGTTAATGGAAGCATCAGCACAAAGTACTACATAAAGACATCACAAGTAAGATTAAATTAGGGTTGCTTTACAAAGTCAAAGAAAAAGGACGAAAGAGCAAGAGAAAACTCAGTCTTGGTTTAGGAGTATCCAGCAATATACCATAAGCTCATTTCAGTCCAATGCGAGAATGATTTCACCTCCAAAAAATCTAGACGGGATTGGCAGAAACTAAAAGAAAAGAGCTGCAAAGAAATAAATGTCTGTTGTGGTTTAACCCCAGCCAGCCACCAAGCCCCATGCAGCCGCTTACTCACTCCCCCACCAGCGGGGCTGGGAAGAGAATCAGAAGAGTAAAAGCTAGAAAACTTGTGGGCTAAGATAAAGACAGTTTAAAAGGGAAAGCAAAAGCCACATATACAAGCAAATCTAAACAAGGAATTAATTCACTGCTTCCCATGGGCAGGCAGATGTTCAGCTGTCTCCAGGAGAGCAGGGCCCCATCACGTGTAATGGTTACTTGAGAAGATGAATGCCACCACTCCAGATGTCCCCCTCTTTCTTTCACCTTCTTTATATACTGACCATGATGTCATATGGCATGGAATATCCCTTTGGTCAGTTTGAGTCACCTGTCCTGGTTGTGTCTCTTGTCAACTTCCAATGCACCCCCAACTTCTTTACCAGCCTGGCAGTATGAAAAGCAGAAGAGACCTTGACTCTGTGTAAGCCCTGCTCAGCAGTAACAAATCACTATATTATCAACCCTGTGTTCAGCACAGTTTCAAACCCCAGCCCCATACCAGCAACTGTGAAGAAAATGAACTCTACCCCAGCCCAAACCAGCACAATATCCAAGCTACTAAATAAGGACTATTGAAGAGCGTACTCAGCTATGAGCATTACTTGAGAGTCTATCTACTTGCGTGCCTACTCCACATTAACCAGTAAAGAAAACTCAAACGTTTTAAGTATCTACAACAGGATATGGACTTTTTACTGTTAGGAAATGTGCCCAAGTCCAGCTCAGGTTAGAAATTACTTGGGCTCTTTACATGATACATATTGGCCTGTGTATTAATCACACTCATTCTAGTTCCTGTTACCCAGGTGCCATGGATCTTCACTAGTACCTGAAGGGTCAGCTGGAAACCAAAGGTTACGTCTCCATGGAATTTCTCATTTCTCATTACAAGTATCTCTGGATTAGACAAGAGGCATGGGGTTCCCCTCCATGAGTAAACAGGAGCCAGTGGTTCCCAGAAGAGTGAACTGGTCAGCAGCAATAAATCAACTTTAAAACACAACAGTCCAAACACTAAAGCAGGATAAAGTGGTTCGTGTACCATGCAAGGAGGTTAAAAATATGCATATCATGTGCTGTGGCTGGTGATTACTGAATGGGGAGATTGTTTTTTATTAACCCTTTTGGAATGAATACTCTTTCTGTCGTTGCTGGTTGCATTTCCAAGAAGTTTTGTTTCCAGATGTTTATTCTCAGCACTGTACTTCTTGTGTAAGTAGTCTTCCCCAAATGTGGCCCTAGGTTTATGCAATGGTTAAGAGTGTTTTCAGGCTGCTTGGCTTGCTAGTTGTTCTTGTCAGTCACCTTCCAGTTTTCTGAACATGCACATGGTCCTCTCACAATTTCTGGACACAGCATTTCCTGGCAGCCCTCAGTTTTGCTGAGCTTCCCATGGCTGGTAGGGCATTTTGTCAAGAGTGAAGACTCACACTCTTCAAGAGAAAGATTTTCAGCTAGCCCCTGGAGAAGCACTTTCCACTTGTCAATGTCTTTCATCGCCCTCCCAGCTCTGAGAGGTGGCAATGATCTCCTCCTTGTCATCTGAGAGCAGCGAGAAGGAAAGTGGTCTCTTGAGATTGCACTCCAGCACCATCAGAGGTGCCTCCAAAAGTGTGTCTGCATTTTCTCTCTCACTGACAATGTTCCCTCACACATTTTGTGGTTGAGAGAACCACAAGTCAATGCAGAGGCCTTTCCCAGCAGGGTGAAAGGGGCAGGACTCCTAGACAAACAAAACCCTAGCAAATTCTTTCACTGCTTTAAAAGCAAATAATAACGTATTTGAAAATAAAAATTCGCCCATTTAATATAAATCCTGTAAATCCTATTTACGTTGATTGCATGATTAGAGTTGCTAATGTTAACAGGAGGAAGACGAGCAGCATGTGACACTACTGACTTCCCTCTGCACTTGATTTTTCTGTAATGCTTGCATTTTTCACTTAGAAGTTGAGAGACTGTTTTAAAAAGTATCTTTTTCTTCCCCATAAAAAGCAGAAAACCCACAGATAGAGGCTGGCAGTAGTGACCAGCATAGAATAATTACCCCTGTCACACAGTTAGGAGCACACAGAAAGACCTGCAACATCCGTATCATCTACATACAGAAAGAAACAGGCTCTGGACCTGTGCATTTAGTTGTGAGACCACTGCAGTAGTGATGCTGCTGCTACTTGGGGCCTTCACACAAGTTGTTTGTCAACATGCTTTGGAGTCCCTAATTGTACTCAACCAAGTTTGATCCTCCACCTCAAGGAAACTGTGTTCATGTACCTGCCACTCTTTCTGTCTAGGGCCTGGGCCTTAACGCTAAGATTTGTAGCTTACCATTTCTTTTTCTAGGCTCAGGCTTTTGTGTTCCTTAGAAATGAGGAAGGAAAACTCTTTTTAATTTTGTCACCTTTAAGACCTCTGATATTGCTTAGGACTTCAGACACTGTTGTTCTCAAGAATGTGTGGCTATGTCCTGGATCTGATGTAACATTGTTGGAGGTGAAACAGTAGCTACAGATATCATCTGCTCAAGATACTGTATCAGTGCTATCCCCTGGCATTGCTATTTCCATCCAGTTTAGCAGAGGCAATAGAAAAGTTAGCAGAGCAAAGCAAACAGGGCTGGGTTATTTTTATTACGCTCCATTTCCTCGCAGCTGGTCAAAATAGTCAGTACCTTCCAAATCTGACCAGACAGAAATGCAAAAGCTGAACTCGAAGTGAGCATCAGGCAAGGCCGGGGCAGTATCTTCTGTTCAGCACCTGATCTGCTTTGTCATGGCCCAGTTCAGCAGCAAGAGCAAATGGCCCACTGTGCACACTCAAATCAGAAGACAAAGTGCTAAGTCAGAAGATCTCACTTAGTTTTAACATCTCCAAAACCCCAGGGCAAGACCCAAGGAAGACACTGTGCAAGACCATGAGGTCACACACAGCCAGGAAGCCCCCAGGACAGTGGGGGCTGCAGCCAGGGCCACAGGGCGGCTGCAGAGCAGGACCGCCAAGGGTCGAAGAGCTGCTGAGCTGAGCTGAGCTGAGCCTTCAGCCCCAAACAGTGCTCAGGGGTCCTGGCCCTCTCCCTTTTCTGCCAGATCTGTGTCTCTGCTGTTTACCTCGCCACAGGGAGCTCCCAGGTCAGGTGACAGCAGACTGCCCAGCCCCTGCAAGCTCAACCACTGCAAGGAGCAGGGAAATGGTCTTATTTGAGGAGCTATTACTGGTACCAGTAAACACTGCCTACTTACCCATCATCTACTCACAAAAAGCACCACTTAAATAAACTTGGGATGTTAACTTTGCCTGGTGCTCCTAGGCTGGGATTCGAGGTTTTTAAAATTAAAAGCAGTTTTCCAAAGGGGCAGATATTGCTGTTCCATCTTGAAATTAAAACAAAAAAGCCCCAAACAACTTTCTTGTCATATATAATTTTCTTGTATAATTTAGAATTTGTTTCTGCTATTCTCTGCTGCTGGTAAGTGTGGGGCAGGGACTCAACACAGCATCTGGGAAGCTGCTGCAGTCCCAGGGTGAAGCTGGATGGCCACATCTGCTCAGGTGCCTCTGGAGCTGGAGGGAGAGATGGCTGCTCCAATGTCATCCATCATGGGAAAGAAATGCCTGAAGCAGCATGTACTTAAGGTTACCACCTCCCCGATGGTCCTTCATTCAGAACATCCCAGTATGTTATTAGTTATGGAGTGGAGCTTTGGGCTTAGGTTTACTGTGAGAAAGCAAAGGCATGTTTACCATTTTCTCTAATAGCAGCAGAGTTTAAATGGATTATTATGGTAATATCTAGGGAGTGTGTTTCTGAGGTTTTACCGCATGTAAACACAATCATAAATGTAATCAATGTCAATGACTTCCATTTAATTCTCAGGCAAAGTTTGCTTTTAAGTACCACACCAGATTTGACATGGCCAATGATAAATGGAATGCAATTAGTTCTACTATTTGCTTTGATGATATGCTAAATTATTTCTTACAACAGACCATTTATTATCCAAAACTAATGGTTATACTCTTGCATTTAACAAGTCTAATATATCTTAAACCGTGGCAAACTGATAAGTTTCAAATTGAGATAGCAAAGTCTAGAAAAAAGTCATCCCATGAATGAATTTCATCTAATAAATCCTTGTCAATGCCCAAGTCATAATTTGCACAAAGAAATCTTAAACTCTATTTCTCATAATTGCACAAATTAAAAAAATTAATTATACTGCCTCTTAGTGATTTACAGTCACTTAATGAATATTTAGTGTTAAAGAAAATGTCAACATTTAAATATTCTTATAGCATTCTTAACATAATGCATCTTCTATTTCTTAACAAGACAATTGTTACTTTTTTGTTTTTTTTTTTTTTACCTCCAGAAATTTATTAGGAGCTTACCTTGATAATTGAAAAATTAATGAACAGAGTTCAGTCCCTGAGAGGACAAAGTAATTTCATAGTTTTTCACCTGTGTTCAGATTTCCTCCTATCATCAGAGGGCAGGTCTGTACCACCTTGATATCTTTTATTCCAGGTTTCAAAATAATGCGGCACAGCAAATTGCGGTTGCTATTAGAGAAAATTCTTTCATAACATGAGGGGTTACTGAAGAGGGCAATTAATTCCCCTTTCTGTGGTTACCTTAATAACAGTCCACCAGGCCTACATCAGGGTGGTCTGCCCCAGTCACCCCTTGCACACTTGTCTGCTTCCTCCCAAACCTCCCTTTCTCTTCCAGTCCTTCCTCCCTTCCCTTCCACCTGCACCAGGCACACCTCTAAATCTTGCATTCTTCTTCAATTTCCCTACAGTTTTGTCTTTCTTTTATTTATCTAATTCCTTGGGGATTTTTTTTTTCTCATCCCAGTCCCTTCCCCCATTTTCCGAGCTCTGTGTTTTCTTGCTCCTTGTTGTGCAGGGGATTCTTCTCAACAGCTCAATCCCCCTGAAGATGATAGGAAGAGGTGATCACTATGAACAAAGGCAAACTCAGAAAACATGCCAGTGTTTCATGATGAACTCTTAAAAACATCACAAATTTCATACTATTCTCAGTAAAATCTTAAAAATTAACAACCGTGGATTGTCCTTTCTGCCAAGGACTGTGTAGAAATGGAGACGTAAGGGCATCTTAGCATTTTTCCTGAGAAGAAGAAATGCACCAGACATTCCAATCATCCATCTTATTCTGCTGTCTATACAATGTCACCATACATCTGTTCATCTTGAGTAAAAGCAGCCACAACTGAGAGATTTGACATGGGAAATTCCACTTGCAGGACCACAGCTAAGACACTGCTGTATTTGGTACCCTTTACTCTAAAGCTCTGCCTTGTTGTTTTCACAGTAAACTGTCTCGTTTCTAAACTCTGAACAGAAGAATATTCCCATCATCTAGGTGACATCCTGACCCTTGCCAACCTTTTGGCTGGGATAACATTCCCTTGAGGTTCTCCATCTAGATAAGAGTCCTCAACAAAGTCTTCATGACTGGTCTAAGACTGCCTGAAACAGCAAGCTCTGCTTCTCCCCCACAAAACTCGATGGTACATATTCATCACGTCTGCATTTATCACAGCAAGACTCATAAAGATTTTTGACAAATGATACGTGACTTCTAAACTTTGGTTTTCCAGCGGAAATATCACAAAGTGGCAGAAAGCTGCTTCTTTTTCAGTTTGAGGGAAGACTGCAGATACCGATAGTAGCAGTCTGTCTTTGCAGAAAAGTCAATCCATCCCACTTGCTGTACCTTCCGCTCAGCTCTCGTTGGATACAGTTCTGTGATTTTAGCACTCCAATGTCTCTGCATTTCTCATGGGCAGCACTCATCTTTTTCTACGGAGTCATGTTAGAATGACCCCCCCTGCAGCAGGCCTTGTCTTCTGCTTTTTCTTCCAAGTAGAAAGGATTTACTTAGCAAATAGAGTTGTCTTCTTTTGGGGGGAGTGCACTGGGTAAAACTCACATTCTGCTCATCATTTCTTTCTGCAGCAGGGTGGCTGCCTGTACGGAGGTGAGGTATCAGCAGGAGCTCTGCTCTGTTTAGGCAAACAGTGAGGGCTGGGACCAGCCTCAGTATGTACTGTCTTCTCCCTGGCCAGGCCGTTGACAGGCTACCGTGGGCAAGGGGTGGTAGGGGATATGGAGGGAACCTGGGGCTGCAGAGGAGAGAGATGGGGATGGGATATGTTGAGATAGGATTTCTGCAGTGAGAAAAAATAAGGCATAAATCATGGGAAGCAGGCAAGGTTACTTCTGCTGTCCATGGGGCAAATTGTTTCCACCTACCACACTTCAGATGAGCTTCTATGGAACAGTGACCCCATGATGCCACGTGGCCCATGTCCCATTATCATTTGCCAGAGTCCCATAGGGGAGATTTAAATCACACATTCACACGGCATGCTTAATGACCCCATGAGTGAAGTACAAACTAAAGGTAATAATAAAGTGCTGCTGTGAAATCCCTTAGGACACTGATGAGAAAGCACACAGCCCTGCTTCCCGCAAGACGGACGCTCATTTCCTCTGATGGCAGCGCCAAGCTGTCACTGCGGCTGCTTGCTCTAGCGCGGGATGCCATCTGCATGATACCATTAGCATTCCTCATCAGCGCAGCTTATGTCTCTCTGTGTGCACAATGTTGGAAAACCAGGTCACTCTCTTGGCTCATCCTCCTCTGATAACTCCTCTTTTCTTTCACTGCTGGGAAGCTGAGGATGGTGTAATTAGTTTTCACTAATGTTCAGCTCTACATAAGACTGCTTTTGGCTCAAGCCAAAACCAAAGTTTTCACGTAGTGTGCATGCCCTAATAGGAGGGAAACTTGAGATAAATTTGGGAGGTAACCATTTTCCTTGTTTTACAATGATTCAGCTGATATTTTTTAAAATACCACAGAGAATACAAATGACATGTTAAACCTCCAGTACTCCAGAACTCACCAAGCAGAGAATAAGCGAGTGTGATTCCAATGCAAATACAGGGATATACACCTATCCATGCCAGGTAACAGTTGGTGCTGCAAGGCTGTCATAACAAGCAAACCAAAATCATGCCCTTATGTAGAAAAGCTGCTCAAAGTTGTATTTAACTGCTCAGAGTTTGCAGGCAGATCAGAGTCCTGATATTCCAAAGAAGCTGCAAGGGGAAATAAAAAGCAAAAAGTTAACCCCCAACTCCAGATAAGAAGTTCAGGTTTTCATAATAAGACAGTGGAAATAATGGCTTCTAAATCTTGGAGGAATAAATTTTGAGAGGACTATATGGAGCATAGTACAGAGAGATAACGCAACAAACTTTATTAAAGAGAAAGTGGTTTTGGTCTGTGAGTGAATACATAAACAGAAATGCCCACAAGGAATTATCTGGTTGGTACAGTGGAGCTTGTATACTGGTAGAGTAACTGTATCAGTAATTAAAGTTGCATTAATGTGCTTGAGTGATGCTCTGAAAGTAACAGCATCAACTGAAGCAACTAAGCTAAGAGAGGAGGAGCCATGAACTACAGAGGCTCCTTGCCAGGAATGTGCTTGGAATTTGATATGTTGAAACATTATTAAAAATAACATGATTTAAATAATAATACATATCCCCACAGTATTTAGTATCCACTGCAATAATTGCAAAATCAACTAAATTATATGCAGTTTTTCAGGAGATAAAATATGTAGCAGAGAATGCATTAGCAGCCATTCATATTGCCTCATAATCAGGTGGGCTCTTTGTAAAAGGAGCACACCAAGTTTCAAGGAATTACACTGTGTTTTGGGAGATTGGGAAAGAAATTACAGTTGAACCTGAAATTACAGTTGGAATTGATGACACTAGAAATATTAGAATTCTCTTTTGCAATGATTTAGGTTAAGAAGTCCTAAACATGGGGTACAAGCTGTCCAGATCTCTGCAAACACAGATCTGTTCATTCAGTTCGGTGAGAGTTACCACTCACTGCAAAAAAACATCAGAGAAGTTTGCAAATGGATTTAATGGGAATATTTGTGCTCCTAAGGAGAGAGAAACATTTTCAAAAAAATACATACTCAAGCTTAGGTGATCCCAGCTGCCCAAATTCAGCAGAGCAATTTTACAGAAGCTTCAGAGACATCCATTTTGCTATTAGCATTTTTACGATAGGATTTGGCCCAGAAGGCCACATATCCCTTAAACTTCTTAAAACAACTCCAGATATAACGGAAGCTCAAGGTCAAGGCATACTTCAGATGTGTGGTGTTAGTTGCAGACACATTTGTCTTGTTTTTCAGCTTCATCTCTTGCAAGCCATCAGGTTTCAAAGAGATCTTGAAGAAGTAACTCCTTTTGGTTCATTGCTTTGGTTCACAATGTGGTAATCACAATTTCATACATATACAAGACCAATACTAAGGACTTAATGGTTACGCTGATGCACAAAGAATTAATTCAAAGAACTCTGGGACAGAAATCCTTCCTTGATTTTTTTCCACATCTGAGCCTGGAATGTTATTTGTGCTTAAAATGTAATTTGCAGCAATGAGCATTTTACCATGACTGGACTTTTTATGCATTGCAAAAAGTGAGACAAAGAAACTTCTCTTACACCATTAGATGCAGATTCTTTCAACATACATACTTTGGGAATATTTATACTGTGGAAATATGGGCAGTATAAGTGGTGGTCTTTTGTAATGTGGCTACTGAGCTGTTAGAAAGAAACCTAAACCTTGCAATTGCCTCCTCCCATAAATCAAATGGTGCCTGCTTTAGCACTGGAGACATGGAGTTCCGTACCCTCTAGTTAGATCTTGCACTGAAGAGAATCACTTTGCATTAGGAATGAACTCTGTAAATAAAAAATACAAGCAGCCACAATATTTTTATTTGTTTTAATACACATCTTCTAGGAAGGGGGAGAGAAAAAGAGATTTCCATGTTCACAACAAGTTAGAATAAATGCCCTTTTAAAAACATGGCATAAGATAGTGTAATAGATCTGGTTTCATTCCTTCATGCCTTAGGATTTTTTTTACTGATGGAGGGACACCTTTTCCTACTACAAGCCCTTGGCCAGCTGCTGCTGCTGGCACTTTGGGCTCATCCTGCAAAGGGTTCACAACCAGGTTCTAGCCAGCAATTGATCAGTTCCTAACACATTCAGCTGAGTAGAGGCTTCCATGGCAGGATAAAGTGACAGTAGCAGGGGAGGCAGATTGTAAAAATCCAACCAGCCACTCTAACACATACTGGAAGACAGCTTGAGTTTGCATATTAGGTTCTTCTTTGTCCTTCTCCAACAGATGATACTTCTATTGCATAGTAAATGAGCAACATTATTTGGTATTTTGTGTATAATTAAAAGCTAAGAAAAAAAAGCTAAGTCCTCTTCAATTCATATATCTTACAGCCAGTTATCTTAAAGTTTTCACCAAACTGTTGCACTAATATTCTTGTAATCACGTATCAGGAAGTGGGAAAAGTAGAAAACACTAGAACCATAGAATCACATCATATCCTGAGTTGGGAGGGACCCTAGAAGAGCATTACATATAACTCCTGACTCCACACAGGGCAACCTAGAAGATCAACTGTATATCTAAAAGCATTGTGCAAAGTCTTCTTGACCATTGACAGGCCTGGGGCCATGACCATATCCCTGGGGATTTGCTCCAGTATAGATCACTGAGCATTCAGCCCAAAAGCCATGCAAAGAGTCCTTTTGTTGACAGCACTGTCATGGAGAGCGCAAACCTTTGCTGTGGTTGCACAATTGTGTTGCAAGGCTATGAGAGGAAAAAAATTAGTTGTGTAGGAAAAGTAGTCTGTGGGGCTGAGTTGAGGCCCCAGGCTCTGAACATGAGCCAGCATGGTGGAGCTGCTCAAGTAGAAGACTGCTTAGAAGCTGGTAGAGACACTACCATGGTAACACCTTTGGTCACTAGATCTTGTCCAAAAGGTTTGGCTCTAGCACCTGGAGCCCATTAATGCCTATGCAGTGTAATATATGTCAAATGAAAAGCGGTTCTGTGGGGGTCCTTTGTACTGCTGCTGACAAGGAGATTACATCCACAGTTTCATCCATGCTTGGCAACTTTTACAGGAAGAATGGTTTGTAGACCATTCATGTCTCACAAAAACTGTCACTGAAAGAGCCTGCAATCTTCTTTAGGGTCCTAAAAATGTAGCTGTAACAGCAAGATCTGCTTTCCTTCATCTGCCTTTTCATTAAGAGAATATTTTGTACACAGATCAGCTGTATTTGCCTCTGGCTAATCACAGTTATACATCTAAAGCATCACAGCTCTGAATGTTATCTAGGTATTGTAGTCTTCTACCCAGTTCTGCAGGGCATACAAGGCACTAACTTCATAGATATAGCCAAACTCAGAAGGAATATTCATGGTCCTTCTTTTTAATAAAATAAAGTGATGAGGTCACTTCCCCCTGTCCTGATATATTAAAACTAAGAAAACAACCTGGTGAAAATATTCTTAAAAATGTCAGAGGAACCAATGTCCCAGAAAAGTGCCTGGCTCTTTGGGTAGTAAGACTGCTGAGCGAAGAACCATCTTCTCACTGTGCATCATAAATCTTGTCTTCGGTTCTTAAGGTGTTCACAAATAATTTTTCAAAATAGAAGGTAAACCCAGTTCCTGCATATCCATGTTATTGCCTACTAACAAGGGCTTCCTCCAGGAGCAAGCCTCATGTCTCCATTTATATTTCCTATAATCTCCTATGCTTCATGGATCATGCCTGGTGCCGAAAACAAAGTTTTATAACTGAAAAGAATTTTCTGAATATTACTGAAATAATTTTTAAAATCTATCCAAAAATACTTATATGGCATCTAAATGTAGGCCTTAAAACACATGTGGCTAGTACAAACTGTATTTTCATTTCTGGATTGGTGTGCTTTTAGGAGTGAAAAGGATTTAGACCAACAGGTTTAAGTTCATTGCTGATCCTTTAAGAATGATGTAGTCCTTACAGAACAACCGTTCACAAACTGCTACACACTTTTCTTCTAAAATTCAGGTCCCTTCAATGTTCCTCAAAGTCTCTTTAATGTTCAGTGATATGGTAATCATGGGTAGGCAGGCACGAAAATGTCACTGACACAGCTCATCTTGCAGAAACCTTGTGACGTCTTTGACTGGGGGTGTTACAGCACAGATAGTTTCAGTCTTCCCTTTTATCTGTGAGGCACCAGCATGACAGAGCAAACACTTCCAGGGCATTGGGGAACATGACATATAGAGCAGGACTGATGCTGTGTAGGTTCTTGCTGGTCCCAAATGGCCAGGGACCTGCAGCCATCTCTGGCCTCCTCTAGCCTCGTGTGCTGCACTGAAGTTTACTATAGCTTTCCATCTTAGCTGGGTTCAAAGAAAGGCCAAATTGAATCCCAAACCAAACAAACAAGCTCTAAGTGCCCCTACAAGCTTATCAGCATGGCTGAAGCTTTTCTTTAATTTCTTGTTTGCTTGTTTGTGCAAAGAAATCTACAGTCACTTAACAGGCTTGGCATTGTGTGTGAATCCCTGCATCAACAACTAGGTCAACCAGCAGGGTAAAGCACTGTACATGTGAGAGGCTCCCTGAGCTCAGCCGATGCTGCTGATTATATTTTGGGAATTAGCTAGGTAGAAGAGAATGTCCTCCTAGGCATGTGTTACCCTGAAATTTTAGTCCATTTGCACAAGTAGTTTGAAACCTTTTCTTGGCCCCAGCTGAAAGGAGTGCTAAACCCATGGCACCTAAAGCAAGACTGAAATAGTGGAAAGTTCAGGGGGTTTGTCTTCTTCTACCCTCTTTTCAGCACTTGTAACTACCCAGTAATTAGTTGCAGCACCCAATGCTATATAGGGCTTGTGCTGTGTTCAGAGAGTATCAGCTTTCCGGAGTGATGCAGATAACTTTTGGGTAAGATAAAAGTGAGAGGATAAAGACCCAGGATATTTTTACTAGGACTATTTTTATTTACCATATGAACATAATTCCTCTCACTGCCTTAGGCAAAGACAAATAAAACTGCAAAGATGACAGCTACCCTTACGTCTAGGCAGGCAGAACTCCCCATCCTGCCAAAGCGTGGGTTTGCTTGCTTCGTCTCTAGCGGAGCTGCCTCTGTTGTAGTGCCATCAATTTGGAAACACTGCTGCAAGAACATATTTTTGGCTGTCACTCAGAAACTCCTGCCAGCACTCCACAGAGCCTGGGAGACCTTTTACGCTGTGAGCTTGCCTTTAAGGGAAAAGTCCTTTCAGAATAAATGATTTCCACATCGCTCTTATAGCTCAAATGTTCAGATAATCTGTAAATTAAAAAAAAAAAAAAGAAACAACAATAAACAAAAAAACCTGACAGCTTTGCAGAGTCCCACCTGGGACATACTGTATCTCTAAAAGCTAAGGAATTATACCCAGCTTCCTTCCAAATTCAACCATATGATAAAATTCCCCTTGAACCAGAACACCAAAGAGTTTGTGGCTGCACAGCAAACACAAACATGAAAAATGGAGGGACACTTCTGCCCCACCTTGTTCTTTTTTATCACTTTAAATCTAATCTTTCATATTACCCAGAATTTGTGAAACTGCAGCCAAGTAATCTATCTAGAACCCTCTCTGCCCTTTCTTTTGCACTGTGCCCAGCCATGCCTATGCACACAATGACAGTAATTCACCCCATTTCAGGAACTGTGGAGTCAGAAAGGCTTAAAGGAGGCTTTGGGGGAGGTTGTCAACACCCTCCTAGAGATGTTACTTGTAAAAGGGTGGCAGTGGAGCTTGCCAAGGGACACTGTTGTCCTGCCCACATGGTATTGCTGTGCAGTTGCACCTCACTCAGCACATCTGCCCTGCTTGTTGAGGTATGGTGGGAAAGGATCTGAGGTGTGGGGAGTAAGCTGGCACTTTTGCAACATGCTCCCAGTGTGCAGTAGAAGTAACCTGGAATACAGTTTAAAAAGTGCAGAACCGGGGCGGCCACAAAAAAACCTTGTGCAAAGTGGTATTGACCTTTGATTTCACACTCACTTGTTTGACAACACTTTATTTCCAGGGTGGATAATACTGAAGATGGAAAAGTCTGCTTAAGCACAGAAACATGAGTAACAGAAATGTATTAGATAATGATAGTACAGAAAACGTGTACTACAGATTTCCATTCTTTCTCCTGATGCAAGGAAAAACTAGCAGTTGAAGAAATTAAAGTGTGACCCATTCAGACATCATGTGAAGTTAGGTTGTTTCTCATGATGGATACTTCAGCTGTGGACTCCCAGCTGGTCGATGTCACCAATGGCTAGAACTCTGTTGGAGTCAGTAAAGGCATGGACACTAACACCAGTGTTCAGAGTTGCAACACTTTGAAATTTTGAAAGCAGTCAGGATTTACCCCAGTTCTCAGCTAATCAAGATTAGAACATTTCTTGCCCCTTTCTCTGCTGAATACTGTCAGAGAAAGGATATAGGACTATGCGAGACATGTGGCTAATCCAGCAAAACAGCTGGCGTGACATACACATGAATGTCACAGTAATAAAACGGTGTGACTTTGTAATAGTTATAGCCTTGGTGACAGTGGCATTCCTTTTAAGGATTTTCTCACCCATTTATGTATTTTATTTCTTATATAAATTCATTAATAACTTGAAAATGAAAATCCCAAAAACATCAAATCTAGGGAACAAACTACCTAGTGACTGGGTAGGAGGTGGAAGTTACCAGGAGCCTTTGTTCACTGCCCTTAAAAAACAGATACATGTCTTAGATTACAGGTGTGTTATGGCCTTAGGTATATGCTAATTCTCAATCATAATTAGCTCTGCACACTTCCTTTCCACAAATGGGCACTTCTGAGAAATCTATTTAAATATATATATAACTCTGTAAAAGTAGCCTACTTTGAACAAGAAGTCAAATTTAAAATATAATCACACTAGCAGAAATATCCAGCACTCTGTGCACATCTCCTACACAGCAAAGGACATATCAACTATCAGATCTGACTCCAATACCTCTGTTTCCCTACAAACACCAGCTCTTATCAGATTGCAAAGTGTGGATTAATCCATCAGATCTGCAGCATGGCATTAAGACCTATAGGATGTGCAAGCTACCAAGGCAAAAGGTCTCTGTGCAAACATGAGACAGACACAGTGTTGCAATGCTTGCTTAGGAATTGCGAGAGCCTGTGATGTTGCATGGGTTTCTGCCCAAATGCTGCTGTAAAGTGATCTGCATGTTCTTTAAAGCAAAAAAAAAATCATGGGTTGTGTAGAAATACTCAAAGGTGGAGATGGTTAGTGGCATCAGAAAGGAGCAAATATGTCTAAAGTGCAATTATAAAGGATTTTTTTTTTTTTTTAGTTACTTATTTCAGGAGCAAACTGGCAAAGCAAGCTGATATGCTCTGTGTACTCCAGACACCGGTCCTGGCCCCTGGATACCTCCTGATGCTGCTGTGGCTCTGAGCAGGGCACTGCAGAGCTGATCACCCCAGGGAGGTACAGCTACACCTATGTATGTGACCAGCGGTGGCTGACTGTGGAGGATAGGGAAGGTAAGAGACCAAAGCCATCCTACAGAAATGCTTGGTGGTTTTCTCTTGTCTGCTTCACTGCTGAATCCCAAATTAAATTTCTACTCTCCTTCCTGTCACTGGCTTGCTGCAGAAAATACATATCTCCTCAGGCCCATTGCTTAGGGTCAGATTTTCATGCATGTTAAGCATTCATATTCCTAAATGAAATTAACGGGAGCCATGGACACTCCATACATTGGGAAGTGTGATCTTAATCCCTCCATGCCCTAGGGCACACCTATAATGGAAAAACTGCCCTACTTTACCTAGATTAATTTTAAAATGTGAGATTTTAATGGTGAGATTTTTGTAACTGAAGTAATTCAGATAAGGCCTCATTTTCCCTGTCTCCACCATGGCCATAAAAAGAAGTGTTACTATTAAACAGGATTAACTGTGTGTGAAGCCCCTGGATGAAGGGCACTGAGACTCAAGTGTTCCTACTGTGTTTTTCACAATGGCAGTTCCCAAATAATTCCTGCCTTTTGCAGGTTACTGAAGGGCCATTGCATTCCAATTCCCTCCCTTGGATTGCAGACCTCCAGCCCAAATCCCCAGACCTCTCACTTCTTTAGCATCTCATCCTGCTCTGGCTTTGAGGAAGGAGTCAGACTAGGGACACATAGAGGTCCCATCCAACCTAAATTGTTCAGTGTTTCTCTCTGGATATCTGAGTCGGCTTCAGAAACAAAGACTGGGGGGAGGTCCGTGCTGAGCACTTTGCTCTGTGAGGTGAAGGTGGTCTTGCAGTGAGTCTGCCCGTCCCTGTTTTTGCTGGGGGTTTCAGTGCAGGTCTGGCCCTTGTGACAAACAACTGTGGCATCTCATCCAGACGTGAGCTATAGTCACATACAGGCTTTTCCAATGCACTCTATCCTCATGACCATAGCATACAGTAGCTCCTACCAAGCTACTGGATAAATACAATTACAGGTATTAACAGGTAACTCACCCAAACACAGTGATGTAACTAGAAGACAAGATCAGCACAAGCTGAACTCTTGCTCATAGTACCCTGGAAACCTGTGAGCCTTTGGGCCAAAAGTTCCCAGGAATTGTTGTTACTAAACAGGAGGGGTGAAAGAAACTCAGATCATCTCCAAATCAGGGCTGCCACATCACAGCTACAAGAGGACAGCATTGCCCTGGAGGCCTCATGGGGGAGAGGAGCAGATTGGTGTGCAACATGTGAGGAAGAACCTGCAAATAGGAAAAACATGCTGGAAAGAAGAAAAGCAGATGAGAGTGAAGCAGTCAGGAACAATTAACTTGCTCAAAGAAGAAATAAAACATGCAAAACACCACTAAACAAAGGAAAAAGTAGTTACTTTCCTAATAATGGTTATAAAACAAAGCAGTTGCTGCAGATAGCATAGGGACCTCATTCAGCTGCAGAGGAAGGGAAGTGATCCTGTCACCAAGCACCTCTGTGAGCAAGGCATACTCTGCATTGCCAGAAACACTGCCTGCCAAAATGTCTCTTTTTTCCCCCATATATACAATGTAAAGAATCAAGGCTTTCCATGGAATTACTGTCCAGCTGGATGTCCTTCCCCTCCACCATGGTCAAAGACAGGACTATTTATTTCCCATAGGCAATTATGCCCTTCCTGAACACATTTTTACTTGAAACACAGGTAAAACACAGCTTTTAGACAGTTGATTTCAAATATAATGATCATAAGCTGAATTGTCCAATTTCTGTCCTTTTTAAAGCTTTTCTGTGCTTGCTTTCTTTACTGGGAAGTGCATCTTGTCAGCCAGACTTTGCATGGTAAGAACAAGCAGTCCTACTCTTAGAGGTGCATTCCAAATACAAATCTAGATTTCTGCTGTTGATGAGAAAAGACAGCCCAGAGAAGGCAGCAATTGCCACAGAGGGGCCATTCTCACCCTGGGCCAGGGGCTGGAAGCCTGGGTTCCATCTTTGCTCAAACACTACTTTAATGGGAGAAGTCAGGTCCCTTCCCAATGCTCCGTTCTCCTCATCCATAAAACAAAGATACATGAGTGACATATATTTGAGATTTAAGAGTTAAAGTAGGGTTAAAGAGATATTGTTGCTGTTGTTACAATTTATTATTATTCATGCTTTTACATCTCCTTTCTCACCTACAATGTGTTAGGCATTACCTTACATGACACTTGTAATTGCATCTACCAAATTTGGTTGTTTGCCATCCTAGTTGTGCTTTAGGCAGGAAAAGATGGCTCCTTATCTTACTGCTGCCTCAAATTCATGTAACAAGTGTCAGAAGGTCTTCCAGCTATCTCTCTTGTTCTCAATGCATGCCTTACCTTAAGAAGGTCGTGTTTCACATTGCATTTTCCATATCCAGGGAACTCGGTGCAAGTTCATGTCTATCTTCATTGTTTAATTGAAACACAGTTGATCCCATTACCAATGCATCCAAGTAGAATAAATGTGATTCAAAGGAATTTGACATGGAAGAATCTGGTACATTATTCAGCCCAAGTCCAGAAGAGCCTGCTAAAAAGAGATACCTTGAATATTTTTAGCTACAGAATAAACAAAGGGCAAAAAGATGCAAAGGATGGTGATGGAATTAACTGAAAAATGTTTATTGTGTTTCTGCATTCCAGGTGTCAGAGAGAATAAAATGAACTCTTTGTCTGAACTTTGAAATACACTTGTAGAATAGACGCGAAGATAAAATATCCAAAATGCCACTGCTGGGTGATCACTTATCTTCATAAATAAGGAGTAAGGGCTACAATAAACTCCAGTGTTTCCTGTGAGATCATTTCATTTTGGTAAAGAAATGGGGGAATATATCCAAAGATCTAAATTTACCAACAGGTAAATCACTGCCCTTTTGGCAAATTAAAAATAAATGGGCAGTGATATGTGTCATATAGTCCATGTGGTTGCCTTGGAGGTATGTGTGACAAAATGAGTCTTCAGCTCTCAGGAACCTTGAGTGCAATATTAGCTTTGCTGCACGTCTGTGAACAGCCAGACATACCATCCTTTATAGACTGTGAGAAACGAGGGCAGAAGATAAACTGTTCTAACATTGCCCTCTACCAGAAATTTTAAGCAAAGACAAAATTTACATGATTTATGAGTTTAGTACTTAGCAGATGTTATTTTTGTAGTTAGCAAAAGAAACATATAACATCATATAAACTATAAACATAACTTTATTTTTGTGATGACAAGTCAGTGAAAGTGCTGCATGGATCAGCTGTACAGTTCAGTGCTCCCCTACCTTCTGAGCCCCTCACTCTCCCACCAGCTCTCTCCTTCAAGCACTGGCACATTTACAGCTACTGAGTAGATGAGGTTAAAGAGCTGATTCAAAACAAAAATAACAGAGGGGATGGAAAAAAACATTTTTCAGTCCCCTGAGTCCACTGTGTGGCCTCAGACTGCTTGTGATGGGCAAAAGGGGAGGTAATGCAGGGCAGGACCAGCAGGCAAGGACATAGAAGGGAGATGATGACATTACAAGCCACCTTTATAATCTTATCAAAACATGCCCTAAAACCTCTTCTAATATGATGCTGTGATGAGGAAAATATGTGGCCAGGATTATAACTGAAGGATTTGAATGACAGAAAAGTGGGAATTTATGATAATACTGTAAATTATTCAAGTTGGTTTATAAAAAATATTTTTAAAGGAAAAATGTCTGGGACAGTTTTACAGGATTGAGACAGGGATTTTGCTTTTCCTGTAAAAACAACTGTGGTAGTAGCCTGTATTATCTCTTCTTTAGCCAGCAAGGCTAAGGTGCAATCTACAAAGGCACAAGGAATATCCTGCTAAGTTAAATGAGTGCTTTCAGAACTGGGTGCCAGGTTATAACAGCTGGTACATTATTGTCATTCATATCTTCATAATCCGCCATAAAATTTAAGTTGCCTATCCATTATTGCTATTACTGGTGTATGAGATATTGCTTCCATTTTTCAGAATATACAGACATATGACTTATTTAAATACTACTCTATTATACTGAAATGACCTAAACTGAATTTTAATTCAGTGAAGATTCACAGTGGGGTTCAGGTATTTAACTCCAGTGAAGTGACATCTGTCATTGCTGGTGTCCCCAGATCTTACTCATGGCTTCTTCCACAGCTCCCAAAGCATCCAACCGTGCTGACAGACCCCTCTGGACTCTGACATTTCTTCCACTGAACAAATTCATACCTGTGTGTGGATGGAACTGCTGTGCAGCTACAGGGATGAATGCATCCCCAGGCACTGATGACTGCACAGGGCTGCAGCCTTCCCAGCCCCTTCTGATCAGTGCAAGCCTGGGGCTAAACTCTCACAAGAAGCCCCCATCAAGAGTCCCACAGGAGGCTCCCACGAGCTTATCTCTGCTGCAGAACTCTAAATCAGGGTCTCTGAAACACAGATTCATGAGAGCACTGAGCCTCCCAGTAACCCCTTCCATAATTAAGGGGCTCTCCCAAATATCTCGGCTCAGCTCAGTAAGGTACTTGAGGACTCTCCGTTCTGTTTGGAACAGGGGAGGCAGTGGTCACTGCTCTCCATGTGGAGTGTACAATTGGGATCACAAATTCTGCCCATAACTTCTCTCAGATTGATTTGGAACAAGGCTTTGGATATAGATTTCAAGTCTATCAGAGTACAGCCTGTTCTAAAGCTTTTTAGGCATGATGGTTTAAGTCTTTCTGCACTTGTCCTGAACATGCTGCCTATATTGTATAGAACAATTAAATGCTCATATGCATAAACACATATAAATGGGGACTTCAATGTTAATTGCAGTAATTTAGGAATTTAAAAAAATTTGCAAAATTCAAATTTATTATCTGCCTTGAGTCCTTGAACTGAAGCTGAAAGTCCGGGGTGCAGTTTTAAAACAGAGAAGCAGCCAGGGAAGAAACATTGTCTCCTTCACAAAGCTTACCTGAAGAAAACAATTTTTTTACAGTTTGCAAACACCTTTTTTCAAATACTTACATTTCAGTCTTAAGGCTTGTCTCCCAGGCAACATCAAGAAAGACTAAAATGCAATGTGTTTTGATAGGTATCCTTTATTAAAATGCTTTCAAAAAGCCACTGCCAGGAAAAATAAAAATAAATAATGAAGTAATGTAAGTTTGTTTTTCTGTCCACTTCCTTTGAATAACTTTGGGTAAAAAATAATATATTTTCTCATTCTCCTATCATCCAAACTGATGGAGGCTTAAACAAGATGGAGTATTATATTGCAATTTACCCATGTTACACAGAACATCATGATCTTACCTAACTGTATTTATTTTTAAGATATTTGAATACTGTGCAACATGCTACTGGGATATATGTATAGCAATATTATTCTTTCCTATCTTTTGATCTACAGGTATTTTCCAGCTTTAGAAATTACAGCTTTCCATTTTTAGGGCTTCAGTTCTGCAAGTTGTATAGAATCTTTATTTTAGCATCTTTATCACCAGAATAAAAAAAAAATCTGACATATTAATAAAACTGTGAGTAAAATTATGATCATGTTAAAACTGATGATAACATACCCATGGTCTTCAGCAAAGTCAGTTTGTCAACTTTGGTTTGTATAATATCTGAGGAACAGCCTCAGAGGATGCCAAATAGTGAGGGAAATCTGTGCCATCTCTGCCAATGTCTCTTGTATGTGTCATTCACATACCAAAGAAGAACACAAAGCTCTGCAGAGATCTTTGGAAAAAATTTGGCTACAGATCAAGTACATAAATATAGAATGAGTGAATAATCAGAATTCAAATAAAATCTGTATTTCCCTCAGAATTGCTCAGAGATGTCAAGAGCCACTGCACTAGAATGAAAAGCTAAAATCCTTACACCGTGTTGATTTTGGAAACATTCATTGCTGTGAGACAACATGGAATGGCAGTCTTGACTAACAAGTGAGAGGGATTGCACAGGATAGAGTCCTTGGATGGCTCCTGACAGCAGCCTGCAATGGGCTTTTTGGCTGAGGCTCCTGCTCAGCAGGCGTGGATTCCCTCACTGGGGACTCCCCATCGCTGCCTGGGGCAGCACACATGCCTGGGGTCATATAAATCCCGTGGAACCCTTCTAGCCCTGGGTAGAGTTACTTTCATCACCAGGGTTTTTAAACAGCAGCAGCCACTTCCATAATCCATCTCATACGTTCTTATTTTCACTCTCCAAATTTAAAAGAGCAACCACTTCATGCAGTTGGTAAAAGATCATATCTAAGTGCAACCCTACCCCCTGTCACCTCCTGTTAACTCCTAGGTAAGCTTTCTCAGTCCTAAGTAGTTTTACCTCAAATACTTCTGTGCACACCAGTGCACACTCAAGTCAAATCTGTGTTTAGCCTGTGCATAAGAGTATTCATCAACCAACATGAGTCATTCAGATATTCAAAGCTGAATACAAGCCTACATGGACAGCTGATTCAAAGTCATCTTTGACATATATTTGGATTGTAGAATGTAACTTCTATGGAATGATTTTAAGAGGCAATTATTTTTCAAAAATTACAACAGAAAGTAATTGAGGTCAAAAAGACACATTACAGTTCCCTCCTCCCTGAATGAATTTCAACAAATAGGTTTCTCAAGACATAGGAAAAAAACCCTGTATACTATTTATTTTTTTTTTAGGCTTCAGAGTCTTCATAAAAATATTCCTGTCAGGCCAGATAGAGCCATGGTACAGGCAAGTATGTTTATAAAAATATTAGTGAACATACCTGTTTAATCTACCACAGAGCCACTCCTATTGTAGCAGCTGTGGTTTTAAATGTTACTGTTTACAGTTTTCTCCTTGACAGCATTTATAGTTACTGCACACCTGGCTTGGGTTTCTCACCAAGACTCACTTAAAGACCACGTTGCCACTCACTGTTACTGTGCATTTATATCCCAGTTATTAGATTTGTGTTTACTCTTTTTCCTTCCCGCCCCACCCCTCCCGTTTTCTAGTGAAGAGTTATAGATTGCCTACAGGCCTGCTTTGTACCTCATTGATCTCAGTTAACCAAATGGCAAATATTATTATAAAACTAACCACATTAGGCAGTGGACTTTCGGTGGCAGATCATAGGTCTTTGTTCTCAGAATCCCCTGCTGCAGTTTTACAAGTGTGTTGTCATTGTGCAGGTTAGAAATGCTTGCTGTTCTTCTCTTAAGTACTGCTTTTATAGTATCATTTACTAACCACTCCATTTATTTATAGAGGTTGATGCCAAGTTTCCGTCTGATAGCTTGGAGCTATGATCAGTCAAAAAAATCCTATCTTGTTCCAAAAATAACATAGATAATGTCTTGCATTTGCTGGTTAGTGTTGGCATATGGCATATATTGCCACATTTTGAGGAAATGGCTTGCAATAATAATGAGAAAATGTGCCTATTGTGAATTTTATAAGAATTTGCATTGAAAATTTAGTTAATAATTCCTCCATTAAGAAATTGTTCTTACTGGAATTGTTAATGCAGGTATTTAAAATTAAGTTTGCCCACTTCTAAGGTAGGCAAGTTTCTGTTTTACCAAGTTCTCTTAGGGTAAGTCTTTTTACACTGATATGAAAAACGTTTCTCTAAGAAACTTGTACCAGTAGGAGGGTGTCAAGAGTATTACAAATGGCTGTGGGTGATGCCTTAAGATTTTTATATATTTGTAGATTTAAATATTTTATATATATTTGTAGATTTTTATATAGTTGGATAGTTTCTCACACTTGAGGCAGCAGCTAACAGTGTCTCACAGTTTCTTGTGGTTTGTGCCACATTCTTGAAATTCTGTTTAACAATCTTTTCAAGAAAGATTTCAGCAAGGACACCTTGTTTGGGACACATGCACCTGGGACTGGAACAATAAAATACACTATAGTCAAAACAGGATAGAAGGCCCAGAACCCTTTGAGGGGCTCCAATGGGGCAGTTCTGGGGGCTGTACCAAGGGCAAAATGGTTCTTGGCTTGGATTTACCCATTAGATATGATAATTAAGTAGTGCTATAAATTTGTAAGAACCCCATACTGGGTGCGTGCCTATGTACTTCGTGCCTCTGAAAGCTTTCATTAAAAAACTGCTCTCTACCTATACTAATATTGTCTCAAGGCTTTTTTGCATATCTTAGGCAACATGGGCAGTTCAGCAACGGGAACATTTTCAGCACCCTCTGGTGGTTGAAGGATAACAGAAATGGCTGAAGGAAGACTGACCTGCCACATCAGGGGTTGCTTAACAACATTCACACTTTGAACTTAAGCAGAGTATGGAGCTTTTAAATCTATAAATATTTAGGGGGAGAAGAGCAGTGGACTAGAGGCCTGGAGTTGCTTCCAGAATCCTGAAGCCCCATCCTTTGCTGGGCTGTGAAGTCACCTCTCTGGTATCCCCGGTGACATTTGTGCCTCCTCTGTGCTGCAGTTCTCCACCAGCCACCCACAGCTGTAGGAGGGCCCCAACTCTTGCCTATTTGAAAGAAACCAAACCAAAACAAAAGAAAAACCAACTAATTAAAACAGGAACAAACAGTTCCCCAAAACCAGCAAACCAAAAGAGTTTGCTTTGTGTGTACAGTTCCTGCTTTCCGCAGATAGCGCTGTGAATCAAGATGACAGGCAGCTTCACACAATAAAAGGAATTGACTTTGCTAGTAATAGAGAAATTTATAACTTGCTCTTTTTTGCTCAGCATTTATAGTGTGAGGTAGGACAAATGGAGTTTGGTGCCAAAATAAAACTGCAACGGTTTCTTTCCAAGTCCATGCTTTCCCACTCATCACCTGCGTTCAGGTGTCCTGCTTTCCCAGTCATCACCTGTGTTCAGGTGTCCCGCTTTCCCACTCATCACCTGCGTTCAGGTGTCCTGCTTTCCCAGGCCGTCTGTGACCCCTGAACCACCCCTGTGTATCCAACTCCGCGTGTTTTCCGGGAGATGACCTGTCCCCCTGCCCTCGGCACCTCCAATCCTGTGTCCATCCCGGGCCCTCGGTTCAGGGGGGCCATGGAGGGGCTGGAGGGGCCCAGAGAGGGGCAGGGAGGCTGTGGAGGGGCTGGGGGAGCGGGGGTGCCCTCGTCTCTCTGCGGCTCCATGGAAGGAGGTGGTACCCGGGGGGGCTCTGCTCCCAGATGACAGGCGGCAGGACCAGGCACACAGTCTCCAGCTGCCCCGGGGGGGT